>CAHIKZ030003087.1:442500-642500 GCA_903632075.3 Acanthosepion pharaonis
TCTTTTTCTCTTGATGCCGTTTTGTCTTATGTCTTTTTCTCGTAATGTGTTTTTTTCTCTTTGATGCCGTTTTGTCTTATGTCTTTTTCTTGTAATGTCTTTTTTCTTGTAATGCCGTTTTGTCTTATGTCTTTTTCTCGTAATGTTTTTTCTCTTGATGCTGTTTTTTTGTTTTCTTCATGTCTTTTTTTTTCGTTTTTGTAATGTCTTGTAATTTTTTTTGTAATGCCGTTTTGTCTTATGTCTTTTTCTCGTAATGTCTTTTTCTCTTGATGCCGTTTTGTCTTATGTCTTTTTCTTTTTCTTTTTTGTAATGCCGTTTTGTCTTATGTTTTTTTCTTGTAATGTCTTTTTTTTGGTCTTTTTGTTATGTTTTTTCTTGTAATGTCGTTTTTTTTTCTTTGTAATGCCGTTTTGTCTTATGTCTTTTTCTCGTAATGTCTTTTTCTCTTTATGCCGTTTTGTCTTATGTCTTTTTCTTGTAATGTCTTTTTCTTGTAATGCCGTTTTGTCTTATGTCTTTTTCTCGTAATGTCTTTTTCTCTTGATGCCGTTTTGTCTTATGTCTTTTTCTTGTAATGTCTTTTTCTTGTAATGCCGTTTTGTCTTTTTTTTTTCTCGTAATGTCTTTTTCTCTTGATGCCGTTTTGTCTTATGTCTTTTTTTGTAATGTCTTTTTTCTTTGTAATGCCGTTTTGTCTTCTTTTTTTTTTGTAATGTCTTTTTTTGTATGCCGTTTTGTCTTATTCTTTTTTCTCGTAATGTCTTTTTCTCTTGATGCCGTTTTGTCTTATGTCTTTTTTCTTGTAATGTCTTTATTTGTAATGCCGTTTTTTTTTTCTTTTGTAATGCCGTTTTGTCTTATGTCTTTTTCTTGTAATGTCTTTTTCTCTTGATGCTGTTTTGTCTTATGTCTTTTTTCTTGTAATGTCTTTTTCTTTGTAATGCCGTTTTGTCTTCTTGTCTTTTTTTGTAATGTCTTTTTTCTTTGTAATGCCGTTTTGTCTTTATGTCTTTTTCTTGTAATGTCTTTTTTTCTTGATGCCGTTTTGTATTATGTCTTTTTTTGTAATGTCTTAATGTCTTTTTCTTGTAATGCCGTTTTGTCTTATGTCTTTTTTTTTTGTAATGTCTTTTTCTTTGATGCCGTTTTGTCTTATGTCTTTTTCTTGTAATGTCTTTTTTTCTTGTAATGCCGTTTTGTCTTATGTCTTTTTCTTGTAATGTCTTTTCTCTTGATGCCGTTTTTTATTATGTCTTTTCTTGTAATGTCTTTTTTTTGATGCCGTTTTGTCTTATGTCTTTTTCTTGTAATGTCTTTTTTTGATGCCGTTTTGTATTATGTCTTTTTCTTGTAATGTCTTTTTTCTTTTGATGCCGTTTTGTCTTATGTCTTTTTTTTCTTGTAATGTCTTTTTCTCTTGATGCCGTTTTGTCTTATGTCTTTTTTGTTGTCTTTTTTCTTGTAATGCCGTTTTGTCTTTATGTCTTTTTGTAATGTCTTTTTTTTTGTAATGCCGTTTTGTCTTATGTCTTTTTCTTGTAATGTCTTTTTTTCTCTTAATGCCGTTTTGTCTTATGTCTTTTTCTCGTAATGTTTTTTTTTCTTAATGCCGTTTTGTCTTATGTCTTTTTCTTGTAATGTCTTTTTTCTTGATGCCGTTTTGTCTTATGTCTTTTTCTCGTAATGTCTTTTTTCTTGATGCCGTTTTGTCTTATGTCTTTTTTTGTAATGTCTTTTTTCTTTGATGCCGTTTTGTCTTATGTCTTTTTCTTTGTAATGTCTTTTTTAATGCCGTTTTGTCTTATGTCTTTTTCTTGTTTTTTTTGTAATGCCGTTTTGTCTTATGTCTTTTTTTTTGTAATGTCTTTTTTTCTTGTAATGCCGTTTTGTCTTATGTCTTTTTCTTGTAATGTCTTTTTTCTTGTAATGCCGTTTTGTCTTATGTCTTTTTTCTCGTAATGTCTTTTTTCTCTTGATGCCGTTTTGTCTTATGTCTTTTTTTTGTAATGTCTTTTTTCTCTTAATGCCGTTTTGTCTTATGTCTTTTTCTTGTAATGTCTTTTTTTCTTGTAATGCCGTTTTGTCTTATGTCTTTTCTTGTAATGTCTTTTTCTTTAATGCCGTTTTGTCTTATGTCTTTTTTTGTAATGTCTTTTTTTCTTGATGCCGTTTTGTCTTATGTCTTTTTCTTGTAATGTCTTTTTTCTTGTAATGCCGTTTTGTCTTATGTCTTTTTCTTGTAATGTCTTTTTTTGATTGATGTTTTTCTTGATGCCTTTTTTGTCTTTTTTCTTGATGCTGTTTTGTCTTATGTCTTTTTCTTGTAATTTTTTTTTGTGTAATGCCGTTTTGTCTTATGTCTTTTTTGTAATGTCTTTTTCTCGTTTTGTCTTATGTTTTTTTTTTCTTGTAAATGTCTTTTTCTTGTAATGTTTTTTTTTGTCTTATGTCTTTTTTTTGTAATGTCTTTTTTCTTTGTAATGCCGTTTTGTCTTATGTCTTTTTCTTGTAATGTTTTTTTTTCTCTTGATGCCGTTTTGTCTTTATGTTTTTTTTTTCTTGTAATGTCTTTTTCTTGTAATGCCGTTTTGTCTTATGTCTTTTTCTCGTAATGTCTTTTTTTTGATGCCGTTTTGTCTTATGTCTTTTTCTTGTAATGTCTTTTTTTGATGCCGTTTTTGTCTTATGTCTTTTTTTTGTAATGTCTTTTTTTCTTGTAATGCCGTTTTTGTCTTATGTCTTTTTTTCTGTAATGTCTTTTTCTCTTGATGCCGTTTTGTATTATTTTTTTCTTGTAATGTCTTTTTCTTGTATGCCGTTTTGTCTTTATTTTTCTTTTTGTAATGTCTTTTTTTCTTGATGTCGTTTTGTCTTATGTCTTTTTCTTGTAATGTCTTTTTCTTTGTAATGCCGTTTTTTGTTATGTCTTTTTTCTTGTAATGTCTTTTTTCTTGTTGTTTTGTCTTTTTTTTTGTAATGTCTTTTTTGATGCCGTTTTGTCTTATGTCTTTTTTCTTGTAATGTTTTTTTCTCTTGATGCCGTTTTGTCTTTTTCTTATGTCTTTTTCTTGTAATGTCTTTTTTCTTGATAATGCCGTTTTGTCTTATGTCTTTTTTTTTGTAATGTCTTTTTTTCTTGATGCCGTTTTGTCTTATGTCTTTTTCTTGTAATGTCTTTTTCTCTTGATGCCGTTTTGTATTATGTCTTTTTCTTGTAATGTCTTTTTCTTGTAATGCCGTTTTTTTATGTCTTTTTTTCTTGTAATGTTTTTTCTCTTGATGCCGTTTTGTCTTATGTCTTTTTCTTGTAATGTCTTTTTTCTAATGCTTTTTCTCTTGATTTTTTTTATGTCTTTTTCTTGTAATGTCTTTTTTTTCTTGATGCCGTTTTGTCTTATGTCTTTTTTTCTTGTAATGTCTTTGTCTTTTTTCTTTTTTTGATGCCGTTTTGTCTTATGTCTTTTTTCTTGTAATGTCTTTTTTCTTGATGCCGTTTTGTCTTATGTCTTTTTCTTGTAATGTCTTTTTTTCTTGATGCCGTTTTTTCTTATGTCTTTTTTTTTCTTGTAATTTGTCTTTTTTTGTCTTCTTTTGCTTGTAATGCTTAGGTTTTGTCTTATGTCTTTTTTCTTGTAATGTCTTTTTTCTGATGCCGTTTTGTCTTATGTCTTTTTCTTGTAATGTCTTTTTCTTTGATGCCGTTTTGTCTTTATGTCTTTTTCTTGTAATGTCTTTTTCTCTTGATGCCGTTTTTTTTGTCTTATGTCTTTTTTCTTGATAATGTCTTTTTTTTCTTTTTTTTTGTAATGCCGTTTTGTCTTATGTCTTTTTTTGTAATGTCTTTTTTTCTTGATGCCGTGTTTTGTCTTATGTCTTTTTCTTGTAATGTCTTTTTTCTCTTGATGCTGTTTTGTTTATGTCTTTTTCTTGTAATGTCTTTTTTGTCTTTTTGCTGTTAATGTCTTTTTTCTTGTAATGCCGTTTTGTTTTGTCTTTTTTCTTTGTAATGTCTTTTTCTTGTAATGTTTTGTTTTTTTTTTGTAATGCCTTTTTCTTTTGTCGTTTTGTCTTTTTCTTGTAATGTCTTTTTTTTCTTGATGCCGTTTTGTCTTATGTCTTTTTCTTGTAATGTCTTTTTTCTTGTAATGCCGTTTTTTCTTTGTCTTTTCTTTGTAATGTCTTTTTCTTTTTCGTTTTGTAATGTCTTTTTTTTTTTCTTTTTTTCTTAATGCCGTTTTGTCTTATGTCTTTTTCTTGTAATGTCTTTTTCTCTTAATGCCGTTTTGTCTTATGTCTTTTTTTCTTGTAATGTCTTTTTTCTTGTTTTGCTGTTTTGTCTTATGTCTTTTTTTCTATTAATGTCTTTTTTTTGATGCCGTTTTGTCTTATGTCTTTTTCTTGTAATGTCTTTTTTCTTGTAATGCCGTTTTGTCTTATGTCTTTTTTCTTTGTAATGTCTTTTTTCTCTTGTAATGCCGTTTTGTCTTATGTCTTTTTCTTGTAATGTCTTTTTTCTTGTAATGCCGTTTTGTCTTATGTCTTTTTCTTGTAATGTCTTTTTTTCTTGATGCCGTTTTAATGTCTTTTTCTTGTAATGTCTTTTTCTCTTAATGCCGTTTTGTCTTATGTCTTTTTTCTTGTAATGTCTTTTTTCTTGTAATGCCGTTTTGTCTCTTGTCTTTTTAATAATGTCTTTTTCTCTTGATGCCGTTTTGTCTTTATGTCTTTTTTCTTGTAATGTCTTTTTTCTTGTAATGCCGTTTTGTCTTATGTCTTTTTCTTGTAATGTCTTTTTTCTTGATGCCGTTTTTTTTATGTCTTTTTAATGTAATTTTTCTCTTGATGCCGTTTTGTTTTATGTCTTTTTTTGTAATGTCTTTTTTCTTGTAATGCTGTTTTGTCTTATGTCTTTTCTTTAATGTCTTTTTTTTTAATGCCGTTTTGTCTTATGTCTTTTTTCTTGTAATGTCTTTTTCTCTTGATGCCGTTTTGTCTTATGTCTTTTTTCTTGTAATGTCTTTTTTCTTTGTAATGCCGTTTTGTTTATGTCTTTTTTCTCGTAATGTCTTTTTTCTTGATGCCGTTTTGTCTTATGTCTTTTTCTTTGTAATGTCTTTTTTCTTGTAATGCCGTTTTGTCTTATGTCTTTTTCTTGTAATGTCTTTTTTGTAATGCCGTTTTGTCTTATGTCTTTTTCTTGTAATGTCTTTTTTCTCTTGATTTTGTTTTTTATGCCGTTTTTCTTTTATGTCTTTTTTCTTGTAATGTCTTTTTTTTTTCTCTTGCCGTTTTGTCTTTATGTTTTTTCTTTTGTAATGTCTTTTTTCTCTTGTAATGCCGTTTTGTTATGTTTTTCTTGTAATGTCTTTTTTCTCTTGATGCCTTTTTTCTTGATGCTGTTTGTCTTTTCTTTTTTCTTGTAATGTCTTTTTTCTTTAATGCCGTTTTGTCTTATGTCTTTTCTTTGTAATGTCTTTTTCTCTTGATGCCGTTTTGTCTTATGTCTTTTTCTTGTAATGTCTTTTTTCTTCTCTAATGCCTTTTTTTTGTCTTATGTCTTTTTCTTGTAATGTCTTTTTTCTTTAATGCCGTTTTGTCTTATGTCTTTTTTCTTGTAATGTTTGTTTTTTCTTTAATGCCGTTTTGTCTTATGTCTTTTTCTGGTAATGTCTTTTTCTCTTGATGCCGTTTTGTCTTATGTCTTTTTTCTTGTTTTTTGTCTTTTTTTTTTGATGCCGTTTTGTCTTATGTCTTTTTTTGTAATGTCTTTTTGTAATGCCGTTTTGTCTTATGTCTTTTTTCTTTTCGTAATGTCTTTTTTTCTTGTAATGCCGTTTTTGTCTTATGTCTTTTCTTGTAATGTCTTTTTTTCTTGTAATAAATTTTTTGTCTTATGTCTTTTTCTTGTAATGTCTTTTTTCTCTTGATGCCGTTTTGTCTTATGTCTTTTTCTTGTAATGTCTTTTTTCTCTTAATGCCGTTTTGTCTTATGTCTTTTTCTTGTAATGTCTTTTTTTTTGTAATGCCGTTTTTTGTCTTAATGTCTTTTTTCTTAATGTAATGTCTATTCTTTTTTTCTTTTCTTAATGTCGTTTTGTCTTATGTCTTTTTTTTGTAATGTCTTTTTTCTTGTAATGCCGTTTTGTCTTATGTCTTTTTTTTGTAATGTCTTTTTCTTGATGCCTGTTTTGTCTTATGTCTTTTTTCTTTGTAATGTCTTTTTTCTCTTAATGCTTTTTGTCTTATGTCTTTTTCTTGTAATGTCTTTTTTTTCTAATGCTGTTTTGTCTTATGTCTTTTTTTTTGTCTTTTTTTTTTGTATGCCGTTTTATTCATGTGTCTTTTTCTTATGTCTTTTTTTTTCTTTGTAATGCCGTTTTGTCTTATGTCTTTTCTCGTAATGTCTTTTTTCTCTTGATGCCGTTTTGTCTTATGTCTTTTTTTTTTGTAATGTCTTTTTTCTTTATTGCCGTTTTGTCTTATGTCTTTTTCTTGTAATGTCTTTTTTCTTTGTAATGCCGTTTTGTCTTATGTTTTTTTCTTGTAATGTCTTTTCTCTTGATGCCGTTTTGTCTTTATGTTTTTTCTTTGTAATGTCTTTTTTCTTGTAATGTAGGTTTTGTCTTATGTCTTTTCTCGTAATGTCTTTTTCTTTGATGCCGTTTTGTCTTATGTCTTTTTCTTTTGTAATGTCTTTTTCTTGTAATGCCGTTTTGTCTTTTCTTTTTTTTCTCGTAATGTTTTTCTTTTTTTGCTGTTTTTTCTTATGTCTTTTTCTTGTAATGTCTTTTTTCTCTTAATGCCGTTTTGTCTTATGTCTTTTTTTTTGTAATGTCTTTTTCTTTGTAATGCCGTTTTGTCTTATGTCTTTTTCTGGTAATGTCTTTTTCTCTTGATGCCGTTTTGTCTTTTTTCTTTTTTTTGTAATGTCGTTTTGTCTGTTTTTTTTTGTAATCTTCTTTTCTCTTATGCCTTTTTGTCTTATGTCTTTTTCTTGTAATGTCTTTTTTCTCTTTGATGCTGTTTTGTCTTATGTCTTTTTCTTTGTAATGTCTTTTTTTTAATGCCGTTTTGTCTTATGTCTTTTTTCTTTGTAATGTCTTTTCTTGTAATGCCGTTTTTGTCTTATGTCTTTTTCGTAATCTTTTTTCTTATAATGCGTTTTTGTCTTATGTGTCTTTTTCTTGTAATGTCTTTTTCTTGTAATGCCTTTTTTTATGTCTTTTTCTTATGTCTTTTCTTTTCTTTTGTCTTATGTCTTTTTCTTGTAATGTCTTTTTCTTGTAATGTCGTTTTGTCTTATGTCTTTTTTTTTGTAATGTTCTTTTTTTCTTGATGCCGTTTTGTCTTATGTCTTTTTTCTTGTAATGTCTTTTTCTTTAATGCCGTTTTGTATTATGTCTTTTTCTTGTAATGTCTTTTTCTTGTAATGCCGTTTTGTCTTATGTCTTTTTCTTGTAATGTCTTTTTCTCTTGATGCCGTTTTGTCTTATGTCTTTTTCTTGTAATGTCTTTTTCTTGTAATGCCGTTTTGTCTTATGTCTTTTTCTTGTAATGTCTTTTTCTCTTGATGCCGTTTTGTCTTATGTCTTTTTCTTGTAATGTGTCTTTTTTCTTGTAATGCCGTTTTGTCTTATGTCTTTTCTCATTTTTTTTCTATAATGTCTTTTGTCTTATGTCTTTTTTCTTGTAATGTCTTTTCTTTTTCTATTTTTCTTGATGCCGTTTTGTCTTATGTCTTTTTCTTGTAATGTCTTTTTTCTTTGTAATGCCGTTTTGTTTATGTCTTTTTCTTGTAATGTCTTTTTCTTTTAATGCCGTTTTGTCTTATGTCTTTTTTTCTGTAATGTCTTTTCTTGTAATGCTGTTTTGTCTTATGTCTTTTTTTCTTGTAATGTCTTTTTCTTAATGCCGTTTTTGTTTTATATGTTTTTTTTCGTAATGTCTTTTTCTCTTAATGCCGTTTTGTCTTATGTCTTTTTCTTGTAATGTCTTTTTCTTGTAATGCCGTTTTGTCTTATGTCTTTTTCTTGTAATGTCTTTTTCTCTTAATGCCGTTTTGTCTTATGTCTTTTTCTTGTAATGTCTTTTTCTCTTGATGCCGTTTGCCTTTTATGTCTTTTTTCTTGTAATGTCTTTTTCTTGTAATGCTTGTTTTGTCATTTATGTCTTTTTTTCGTAATGTCTTTTTTTTTCTCTTGATGCCTTTTTGTCTTATGTCTTTTTTTCTTTGTAATGTCTTTTTTTTCTTGATGCCGTTTTTGTCTTATGTCTTTTTCTTGTAATGTCTTTTTTCTTTGATGCCCGTTTTTGTCTTATGTCTTTTCTTGTAATGTCTTTTTTCTTGTAATGCCGTTTTGTCTTATGTCTTTTTCTCGTAATGTCTTTTTCTCTTGATGCCGTTTTGTCTTATGTCTTTTTCTTGTAATGTCTTTTTCTTGTAATGCCGTTTTGTCTTATGTCTTTTTCTCGTAATGTCTTTTTTCTCTTGATGCCGTTTTGTCTTATGTCTTTTTTCTTGTAATGTCTTTTTCTTTTTCTCTTGATGCCGTTTTTGTCTTATGTCTTTTTTCTTGTAATGTCTTTTTCTCTTGATGCCGTTTTGTCTTATGTCTTTTTCTTGTAATGTCTTTTTTGTAATGCCATTTTGTCTTATGTCTTTTTTCTCGTAATGTCTTTTTCTCTTGATGCCATTTTGTCTTATGTCTTTTTTCTTGTAATGTCTTTTTTCTTGTAATGCCGTTTTGTCTTATGTCTTTTTCTCGTAATGTCTTTTTCTTGTCTTTTCTCTTGATGCTGTTTTGTCTTATGTCTTTTTCTTGTAATGTCTTTTTTCTCTTGATGCCGTTTTGTCTTATGTCTTTTTCTTGTAATGTCTTTTTTCTCTTGATGTCTTTTTGTCTTATGTCTTTTTTCTCTTTTTTGTAATGCCTTTTTTTGTCTTTTTGTAATGTCTTTGTCTAATGTCTGTTTTGTCTTATGTCTTTTCTCGTAATGTCTTTTTCTTGTAATGCGTTTTGTCTTTATGTCTTTTTCTTGTAATGTCTTTTTCTTGTAATGCCGTTTTGTCTTATGTCTTTTTCGTAATGTCTTTTCTCTTGATGCCGTTTTGTCTTATGTTTTTTTCTTGTAATGTCTTTTCTTTAATGCCGTTTTGTCTTTATGTCTTTTTCTTGTAATGTCTTTTTCTCTTGATGCCCTTTGTCTTATGTCTTTTTTTCTTGTAATGTCTTTTTTTCTTGTAATGCCGTTTTGTCTTATGTCTTTTTTCTTGTAATGTCTTTTTTCTTGTAATGCCGTTTTGTCTTATGTCTTTTTCTTGTAATGTCTTTTCTTGTAATGCCGTTTTGTCTGTATGTCTTTTTCTTGTAATGTCTTTTTTCTTGATGCCGTTTTGTCTTTGTCTTTTTTCGTAATGTCTTTTTTTCTTGTGATGTTTTGTCTTATGTCTTTTTCTTTGTAATGTCTTTTTTCTTGTAATGCCGTTTTGTCTTTTGTCTTTTTCTTTAATGCTTTTTTTGTGCCGTTTATGTCTTTTTCTTTGTAATGTCTTTTTCTCTTTGTAATGCCGTTTTGTCTTATGTCTTTTTCTTGTAATGTCTTTTTTCGTGTAATGCCGTTTTGTCTTTATGTCTTTTTCTTGTAATGTCTTTTTTCTCTTGATGCCGTTTTGTCTTATGTCTTTTTTGTAATGTCTTTTTCTCTTGCCGTTTTGTCTTATGTCTTTTTTTTGACTTTTCTCTTGATGCCGTTTTGTCTTATGTCTTTTTCTTGTAATGTCTTTTTCTTGTAATGCCGTTTTGTCTTATGTCTTTTTCTTGTAATGTGTTTTTTCTCTGTAATGCCGTTTTGTCTTATGTCTTTTTTCTTGTAATGTCTTTTTTCTTGTAATGCCGTTTTGTTTATGTCTTTTTTCTTGTAATGTCTTTTTCTCTTGATGCCGTTTTGTATTTATGTCTTTTTCGTTTTATAATGTTGATTTTTTCTCTTAATGCCATTTGTCTTATGTCTTTTTCTTGTAATGTCTTTTTCTTGTAATGCCGTTTTGTCTTTATCTTTTTTTCTTTGTAATGTCTTTTTCTCTTGATGCCATTTTGTCTTATATCTTTTTCTTGTAATGTCTTTTTTCTTTTAATGCCATTTTGTCTTATGTCTTTTTTTCTTGTAATGTCTTTTCTGTTTTGATGCCATGTTTTTGTTTTATGTCTTTTTCTTGTAATGCCGTTTTTTCTCTTTCTTGTAATGTCTTTTTGTCTTATGTCTTTTTCTTGTAATGTCTTTTTCTTTGTAATACTCTTTTTGTCTTATGTCTTTTTCTTGTAATGTCTTTTTTTCTTGTAATGCCGTTTGTCTTATGTCTTTTTCTCATAATGTCTTTTTTCTTGTAATGCCGTTTTGTCTTATGTTTTTTTTGTAATGTCTTTTTCTTGTAATGCCGTTTTGTCTTATGTCTTTTTTTCTTGTAATGTCTTTTTCTTGTAATGCCGTTTTGTCTTATGTCTTTTCTCTTGTAATGTCTTTTTTCTTGTAATGCCGTTTTGTCTTATGTCTTTTTCTTCGTAATCTTTTTCTCTTGATGCCGTTTTGTCTTATGTCTTTTTCTTGTAATGTCTTTTTCTTTGTAATGCCGTTTTGTCTTATGTCTTTTTTTCTCGTAATTTCTTTTTCTTGATGCCATTTTGTCTTATGTCTTTTTTCTTGTAATGTCTTTTTCTCTTGATGCCGTTTTTGTCTTATGTCTTTTCTTTAATAATGTCTTTTTCTTGTAATGCCGTTTTTCTTATGTCTTTTTCGTAATTTCTTTTTTCTCTTGATGCTGTTTTGTCTTATGTCTTTTTCTTGTATGTCTTTTTCTTGTAATGCCGTTTTGTTTTATGTCTTTTTTCTTGTAATGTCTTTTCTTAATGCCGTTTTGTCTTATGTCTTTTTCTTGTAATGTCTTTTTTTCTTTGTAATACCGTTTTGTATTATGTCTTTTTCTTGTAATGTCTTTTTCTTGTAATGCCGTTTTGTCTTATGTCTTTTTTTCTTGTAATGTCTTTTTTTCTCTTGATGCTGTTTTTTGTCTTATGTCTTTTTCTTGTAATGTCTTTTTTTCTCTTAATGCTGTTTTTGTCTTATGTCTTTTTCTTGTAATTTCTTTTTCTTTGATGCCGTTTTGTCTTATGTCTTTTTCTTGTAATGTCTTTTTCTTGTAATGCCGTTTTGTCTTATGTTTTTTCTTGTAATGTCTTTTCTCTTGATTGTTTTTTTGTCTTATGTCTTTTTTTCTTGTAATGTCTTTTTCTCTTAATGCCGTTTTTGTCTTATGTCTTTTTCTTTGTAATTTTGTCTTTTTTCTCTTGATGCCGTTTTGTCTTATGTTTTTTCTTGTAATGTCTTTTCTCTTGTAATGCCGTTTTGTCTTATGTCTTTTTCTTTTTGTAATGTCTTTTTTTTCGTTTTGTGATGTCTTTTTGTCTTTAATGTCTTTTTCTTTTATGCCGTTTTATAATGTCTTTTTTTTTAAATTCTTTTTCTCTTGTTTGTCTTATGTCTTTTTCTTGTAATGTCTTTTTCTTGTAATGCCGTTTTGTCTTATGTCTTTTTCTCGTAATGTCTTTTTCTCTTGATGCCGTTTTGTCTTATGTCTTTTTCTTGTAATGTCTTTTTCTCTTGATGCCGTTTTGTCTTATGTCTTTTTCTCGTAATGTCTTTTTCTCTTGATGCCGTTTTGTCTTATGTTTTTTTGTAATGTCTTTTTCTTTTAATGCCGTTTTTGTCTTATGTCTTTTTCTTGTAATGTCTTTTTTTCTCGTTTGATGCCTGTTTTTTTCTTATGTCTTTTTCTTGTATGCGTTTTGTCTTTTTTTTTGTAATGTCTTTTTTCTAACCCGTTTTGTCTTATGTCTTTTTCTTGTAATGTCTTTTTTCTCTTGATGCCGTTTTGTCTTATGTCTTTTTCTTGTAATGTCTTTTTTTTTGTAATGTCTTTTTTGTCCGTTTTCCTCATATGTCTTTTTTTTGTAATGTCTTTTTTCTCTTGATGCCATTTTTTTGTCTTATGTCTTTTTTCTTGTAATGTCTTTTCTCTTGATGCCGTTTTGTCTTATGTCTTTTTTCTTGTAATGTCTTTTCTTTTTTCTCTTAATGCCGTTTTGTCTTATGTCTTTTTCTTGTAATGTCTTTTTCTTTAATGCCATTTTGTCTTATGTCTTTTTCGTAATGTCTTTTCTCTTGATGCCATTTTTGTCTTATGTCTTTTTCTTTGTAATGTCTTTTTTCTTTAATGCCGTTTTGTCTTATGTCTTTTTCTTGTAATGTCTTTTTCTTGTAATGCCGTTTTGTCTTATGTCTTTTTCTCGTAATGTCTTTTTCTCTTGATGCCGTTTTGTCTTATGTCTTTTTCTTGTAATGTCTTTTTCTTGTAATGCCGTTTTTTGTTTATGTCTTTTCTTGTAATGTCTTTTTCTCTTGATGCCGTTTTGTCTTATGTCTTTTTCTTGTAATGTCTTTTTCTTGTAATGCCGTTTTGTCTTATGTCTTTTTCTTGTAATGTCTTTTTCTCTTGATGTTTTTTGTCTTTTGTCTTTTTTCTTGTAATGTCTTTTCTTTGTAATGCTGTTTTGTCTTATGTCTTTTTCTTGTAATGTCTTTTTCTTTTGATGTGTTTTGTCTTTATGTCTTTTTCTTGTAATGTCTTTTTCTTGTTTGTTTTTTCTCTTGATTTTTTGTCTTATGTCTTTTCTTTGTAATGTCTTTTCTCTTGATGCCATTTTGTCTTATGTCTTTTTTGTAATGTCTTTTTTCTTATGCCGTTTTGTCTTTGTCTTTTTTTTGTAATGTCTTTTTTTTCTCTTGATGCCGTTTTTGTCTTATGTCTTTTTCTTGTAATGTCTTTTTCTTGTAATGCCGTTTTTGTCTTATGTCTTTTTTCGTAATGTCTTTTTTCTCTTGATGCCGTTTTTGTCTTATGTCTTTTTTTTGTAATGTCTTTTTTCTTTGTAATGCCGTTTTTTTCTTGTCTTTTTTCTTGTAATGTCTTTTCTCTTGATGCCGTTTTGTCTTATGTCTTTTTCTTGTAATGTCTTTTTTGATAATGCCGTTTTGTCTTACGTCTTTTTTGTAATGTCTTTTTCTCTTGATGCCATTTTGTCTTATGTCTTTTTTCTTGTAATGTCTTTTTCTCTTAATGCCGTTTTTTGTCTTATGTCTTTTTCTTGTAATGTCTTTTTTTTTCTTGTAATGCCGTTTTGTCTTATGTCTTTTTTCTTGTAATGTCTTTTTTCTCTTGATGCCGTTTTGTCTTATGTCTTTTTCTCGTAATGTCTTTTTCTCTTGATGCCATTTTTTTTGTCTTTTTATGTCTTTTTCTTGTATTTTGTCTTATGTCTTTTTAATGCCGTTTTTGTTTTATGTCTTTTTCTTGTAATGTCTTTTTCTTGTAATGCCGTTTTTGTCTTATGTCTTTTTCTCGTAATGTCTTTTTCTCTTGATGCCGTTTTTGTCTTATGTGTTTTTTTCTTGTAATGTCTTTTTCTTTTCCGTTTTTTCTTATGTCTTTTCTTGTAATGTTTTTTCGTAATGCCGTTTTGTCTTATGTCTTTTTCTGTAATATCTTTTCTCTTGATGCCGTTTTTGTATTATGTCTTTTTCTTGTAATGTCTTTTTCTTGTAATGCCGTTTTTTGTCTTTTCTATGTCTTTTTTTTTTTGTCTAATGTCTTTTTTTTAATGTCTTTTTTCTTGTAATGCCGTTTTTGTCTTATGTCTTTTTTTTTCTTGTAATGTCTTTTTCTCTTGATGCCGTTTTGTCTTATGTCTTTTTCTTGTAATGTTTTTTTGTAATGCCGTTTTGTCTTATGTCTTTTTTCTTGTAATGTCTTTTTCTCTTGATGCCGTTTTGTCTTATGTCTTTTTCTTGTAATGTCTTTTTTCTTGTAATGCCGTTTTGTCTTATGTCTTTTTCTGTAATGTCTTTTTTCTCTTGATGCCGTTTTGTCTTATGTCTTTTTCTTTGTAATGTCTTTTTTCTTTTGCCGTTTGTCTTATGTCTTTTTTCTTGTAATGTCTTTTTTTTTTAATGCCGTTTTGTCTTATGTCTTTTTTCTCGTAAATCTTTTTTTCTCTTGATGTCTTATGTCTTTTGTCTCATGTCTTTTTTCTTTAATGTTATGTCTTTTTCTTGTAATGCCGTTTTGTCTTTCCGTTTTGTCTTTTCTCGTAATGTCTTTTTCTCTTGATGTTTGTTTTGTCTTATGTCTTTTTCTTGTAATGTCTTTTTTCTTGTAATGCCGTTTTGTCTTATGTCTTTTTCTTGTAATGTCTTTTTTTCGTTTCTTTTTCTTGCCGTTTTGTCTTTTTCTTTTTTAATGTCTTTTTCTCTTTTGCCGTTTTGTCTTATGTCTTTTTTCTTTGTAATTTTTCCGTTTTACCATTTTGTCTTATTCTCTTTTCTTGTAATGTCTTTTTCTTGTAATGCTGTTTTGTCTTATGTCTTTTTTCTTGTAATGTCTTTTTTTTTTCTTGTGATGCCGTTTTGTCTTATGTCTTTTTTTTGTAATGTCTTTTTTCTTGATGCCGTTTTGTCATATGCTTTTTTTATGTCTTTTTTCTTGTAATTTGTCTTTTTTTTCTTGATGTCTTTTTTCGTTTTGCCGTTTTTTGTCTTTTTTCTTGTAATGTCTTTTTCTCTTAATGCCGTTTTGTCTTATGTCTTTTTCTTGTAATGTCTTTTTTCTCTTGATGCCGTTTTTGTCTTATGTCTTTTTTCTTGTAATGTCTTTTTCTTGTAATGCTTTCTTTTTGTCTTATGTCTTTTTTCTTGTAATGTCTTTTTTTCTTGATGCCGTTTTGTCTTATGTCTTTTTCTTGTAATGTCTTTTTTCTTGTAATGCCGTTTTGTCTTATGTCTTTTTCTTGTAATGTCTTTTTCTCTTGATGCCGTTTTGTCTCATGTCTTTTTTCTTTAATGTCTTTTTCTTCTTGTTTTGTCTTATGTTTTTTGTCTTCTTTTTTCTTTTTGCCGTTTTGTCTAATGTCTTTTTTCTTTGTCTTTTTTTCTTTTTGTCTTATGTCTTTTTTTTTTGTAATGTCTTTTTCTCTTGATGCCGTTTTGTCTTATGTCTTTTTCTTGTAATGTCTTTTTTCTTTGTAATGCCGTTTTGTCTTATGTCTTTTTCTTGTAATGTCTTTTTCTTGATGATTTTGTTTTTTTTTAATGTCTTTTTCTTTGATTTTGTTTTGTTCTTGTAATGTCTTTTTTTTTGTAATGTCTTTTGTCTTTATGTTTTTTCTTGTAATGCCGTTTTTTTGATGTCTTTTTGTTCATAATGTTTTTTCTCGTAATTTTGTCTTTTTTTCTTTTTGATGCTGTTTTTGTCTTTTTGTCTGTTTTTTCTTGTAATGTCTTTTTTTCTTGTAATGCTGTTTTGTCTTATGTCTTTTTCTTCTAATGTCTTTTTTCTTGCCGTTTGTCTTTTTCTTTTTGATAATGTTTTTGTCTTATGTCGTTTTTTCTTATTGTTTTTCTTTTTTTTTTTCTTAATACCGTTTTGTCTTATCTTTTTTTGTAATGTCTTTTTTCTTGTAATGCCGTTTTGTCTTATGTCTTTTTCTTGTCTTTTTCTCTTTTCTCTTTTTGTCTTATGTCTTTTTCTTTAATGTCTTTTCTTGTAATGCCGTTTTGTCTTTTTTTTTTTGTAATCTTTTTCTTTTGATGCCGTTTTTGTCTTATGTCTTTTTTCTTGTAATGTCTTTTTCTCTTAATGCCGTTTTGTCTTATGTCTTTTTCTTGTAATGTCTTTTTCTCTTGATGTCTTTTTTAATGTCTTTTTCTTGTCATTTTTCTTATGTCTTTTTTGTAATGTCTTTTTTTTCTCTTAATGCCGTTTTGTCTTATGTCTTTTCTTGTAATGTCTTTTTCTCTTAATGCTGTTTTTGTCTTATGTCTTTTTCTTGTAATGTCTTTTCTTGTAATGCCGTTTGGTCTTATGTCTTTTCTTGTAATGTCTTTTTCTTATAATGCCGTTTTGTCTTATAATGTCTTTTTTCTTTCGTTTTGTAATGTCTTTTTCTTTAATGTCTTTTTCCGTTTTGTTTTGTCTTTTTTTCTGTAATGTCTTTTCTTTTAATGCCGTTTTGTCTTATGTCTTTTTCTTGTAATGTCTTTTTTCTTTGATGCCGTTTTGTCTTATGTCTTTTTCTTTAATGTCTTTTTTCTTTAATGCCGTTTTGTCTTATGTGTTTTTCTTGTAATGTCTTTTCTCTTAATGTTTTGTTTATGTCTTTTTCTTGTAATGTCTTTTTTCTTTAATGCCGTTTTGTCTTGTCTTTTTCTCGTAATGTCTTTTCTCTTGATGCCGTTTTGTCTTATGTCTTTTTCTTGTAATGTTTTTTTCTTTTAATGCCGTTTTGTCTTATGTCTTTTTCTCGTAATGTCTCTTTTTCTTGCGTTTTGTCCTTTTTTTTCTTATGTCTTTTTCTCTTGTAATGTCTTTTTTCTTTTTAATGTAATGTTTTCTCTTGATGCCGTTTTTGTCTTATGTCTTTTTCTAATGTCTTTTTTCTTAATGTTTTTGGTCTTATGTCTTTTTCTTGTAATGTCTTTTTCTTGTAATGCCGTTTTGTCTTATGTCTTTTTTTTTGTAATGTCTTTTTCTCTTAATACCGTTTTTGTCTTATGTCTTTTTTCGTAACGTCTTTTTTTCTTTTTGATACCCGTTTTGTCTTATGTCTTTTTTTGTAATGTCTTTTTCTCTTAATGCCGTTTTGTCTTATGTCTTTTCTTGTAATGTCTTTTTCTGTAATGCCTTTTTTGTTTTGTCTTTTGTCTTTGTCTTTTTGCAATTTCTTTTTTTCTTGATGCTGTTTTTATTATGTCTTTTTCTTGTAATGTCTTTTTCTTTAATGCCGTTTTGTCTTATGTCTTTTCTCGTAATGTCTTTTTTCTCTTGATGCCCTTTTTGTCTTATGTCTTTTTTCTTGTAATGTCTTTTTTCTTGTAATGCTTATGTTTTGTCTTATGTCTTTTTCTCGTAATCCGTTTTCTTTTTTCTTAATGCCGTTTTGTCTTATGTCTTTTTCTTGTAATGTCTTTTTTCTTGTAATGCTGTTTTTGTCTTATGTCTTTTTCTTGTAATGTCTTTTTCTCTTGATGCCGTTTTGTCTTGTGACTTTTTTCTTGTAATGTCTTTTTTTTTACGTTTTGTCTTATGTCTTTTTTTTGCTTTTCTCTTGATGGTTCTTTTGGTTTATGTCTTTTTCTTTAATGTCTTTTCTCTGATGCCGTTTTGTCTTATCTTTTTTCTTGTAATGTCTTTTTTCGTTTGTAATTTCTTTTTTGTCTTTTTCTTTAATGCCGTTTTATGTCTTATGTCTTTTTCTTGTAATGTCTTTTTCTTGATAATGTTTTTTTTTTGTCTTTTCTTTAATGTCTTTTTCTTATAATTCATTTTGTCTTATGTCTTTTCTCATTGATGCCGTTTTGTCTTATGTCTTTTTCTTGTAATGTCTTTTTTCTTGTAGTTTGCCGTTTTGTCTTATGTCTTTTCTCTTGTAATGTCTTTTCTCTTGATGCCATTTTTGTCTTATGTCTTTTTCTTGTAATGTCTTTTTCTCTTAATGCCGTTTTGTCTTATGTCTTTTTTTCTTGTAATGTCTTTTTCTAATGATACCATTTTGTCTTATGTCTTTTTCTTAATGTCTTTTCTCTTTGCCGTTTTGTCTTATGTCTTTTTCTTGTAATGTCTTTTTCTCTTGATGCCGTTTTGTCTTATGTCTTTTCTTTTTTGTCTTTCTTTTTTTTTTGTTTGTCTTTTGTCTTTTTTTTTTGTAATGTCTTTTTCTTGTAATGCCGTTTTTGTCTTATGTCTTTTCTAATGTCTTTTTTCTTTGATTTTGTTTTGTCTTCATGTCTTTTTCTTTTAATGTCTTTTTCTTTAATGCCGTTTTGTCTTATGTCTTTTTTCTTGTAATGTCTTTTTTCTTGTAATGCTGTTTTTTTGTCTTATGTCTTTTTCTCGTAATGTCTTTTCTCTTGATGCCATTTTGTCTTATGTCTTTTTCTTTGTAATGTCTTTTTTCTTGATGCCGTTTTTGTTTATGTCTTTTTCTTCTAATGTCTTTTTCTCTTGATGCCGTTTTGTCTTATGTCTTTTTCTTGTAATGTTTTTTTTCTTTTAATGCCATTTTGTCTTATGTCTTTTTTTCTTGTAATGTCTTTTTCTTGTAATGCCGTTTTTGTCTTATGTCTTTTTTCTTGTAATGTCTTTTCTCTTGATGCCGTTTTGTCTTATGTCTTTTTTTTGTAATGTCTTTTTCTTGTAATGCCGTTTTGTCTTATGTCTTTTTCTCTTAATGTCTTTTTCTTTTGATGCCATTTTTTGTCTTATGTCTTTTTCTTGTAATATCTTTTTTCTTGTAATGCCGTTTTGTTTATGTCTTTTTTTTGTAATGTCTTTTTTCTTTTGATGCCGTTTTTGTCTTCTGTGTCTTTTTCTTGTCTTTGTCTTTTTTTTTTGTCTAATGTCTTTTTTTTTGTCTTATGTCTTTTTTAATGTCTTTTTCTTTTTGTCTTTTGATACTTTTTGTCTTATGTTTTTCTTGTAATCTCTTTTTCTTTTAATGCCGTTTTGTCTCATGTTTTTTCTTGTAATGTCTTTTCTTGTAATTCCGTTTTGTCTTATGTCTTTTCTCGTAATGTCTTTTTTTCTCTTGATGCCGTTTTGTCTTATGTCTTTTTCTTGTAATGTCTTTTTTCTTGTAATGCCGTGTTTTTTGTCTTATTTCTTTTTCATGTAATGTCTTTTTCTCGTAATGTCTTTTTGTCTTTTGTCTTTTCTTATGTCTTTTTCTTGTAATGCCGTTTTTCTCTGACGCTTGTAATGTTTTTCTTGTAATTGGGCTTTTTGTCTTTGTCTTTTTCTAATGTCTTTTTCTCTTGATGCCGTTTTTCTTATGTCTTTTTTCTTGTAATGTCTTTTTCTTGTAATGCCGTTTTTGTCTTATGTCTTTTTTTGTAATGTCTTTTTCTTGATGCCGTTTTTGTCTTATTTTTTTTTCTTGTAATGTCTTTTTTTCTTGATGCCGTTTTTGTCTTATTTTTTTTTCTTGTCTTTTTCTCTTACCCGTTTTGTCTTATGTCTTTTTCTTGTAATGTCTTTTTCTCTTAATGCCGTTTTTTGTATTATGTCTTTTCTTGTAATGTCTTTTCGTGTAATGCCTTTTTCTTATATGTCTTTTTTTTGTCTATGTCTTTTTTTTCTTTTCTTTTAATGCCGTTTTGTCTTATGTCTTTTTCTTGTAATGTCTTTTTCTTGATGCCCTTTTGTCTTATGTCTTTTTCTTATAATCTCTTTTCTCTTGATGCCGTTTTGTCTTATGTCTTTTCTTGTAATGTCTTTTTCTTGTAATACCGTTTTTGTCTTATGTCTTTTTTTTCTCATGTATGTCTTTTTCTCTTAATGTCTTTTTCTCTTTTCTTGATACCGTTTTGTCTTATGTCTTTTTCTTAATGTCTTTTTCTCTTGATGCCGTTTTGTCTTATGTCTTTTCTTGTAATGTCTTTTCTTGTAATGCCGTTTTTTGTCTTTGTCTTTTTTTCGTTTTGTAATGTCTTTTTTCTTGTAATGTCTTTTTCTCTTTTTTTGTAATGTCTTTTTTTCTTGATGCCGTTTTGTCTTATGTCTTTTTCTTGTAATGTCTTTTTTCTTTAATGCCGTTTTTGTCTTATGTCTTTTCTTGTAATGTCTTTTTCTTGTAATGCCGTTTTGTCTTATGTCTTTTCTCATTTTTCTTTTCTTTTGATGCCTTTTTTGTCTTATGTCTTTTTCTTGTAATGTCTTTTCTCTTGATGCCATTTTTTTCTTATGTCTTTTTTCTCATGTGTCTTTTTCTCTTGATGCTTTTTTTGTCTTTTGTCTTTTTCTTGTAATGTCTTTTTCTTTTAATGCCATTTTGTCTTATGTCTTTTTCTTGTAAATGTCTTTTTTCTCTTGATGCTGTTTTTGTCTTATGTCTTTTTTTCTTGTAATGTCTTTTCTCTTAATGCCGTTTTGTCTTATTTCTTTTTCTTGTAATGTCTTTTTTCTTATAATGCCGTTTTGTCTTATGTCTTTTTCTTGTAATCTTTTTCTCTTAATACCGTTTTGTCTTATATCTTTTTCTTGTAATGTCTTTTTCTTATGATGCCGTTTGTCTTTGTCTTTTTCTTTAATGTCTTTTTCTCTTTGTAATGTCTTTTCTCTTGTAATGCCTTTTGTCTTATTTTTTCTTTATGTCTTTTTTCTAATGCCTTTTTCTTTTTTACGTAATGTCTGTCTTTTTTTCTTGTAATGTCTTTTCTCTTAACGTCTTTTGTCTTATGTCTTTTTCTTGTAATGTCTTTTTTCATAGTGCCGTTTTTCTTATGTCTTTTTCTTTTTCTTTTTCTCTTAATGCCGTTTTGTCTTATGTCTTTTTCTTGTAATGTCTTTTTCTTGTAATGCCGTTTTTGTCTTATGTCTTTTCTCGTAATGTTTTTTTCTCTTGATGCCGTTTTGTCTTATGTCTTTTTTCTTGTAATGTCTTTTCTTATCTTTTCCGTTTTGTCTTATGTCTTTTTCTTGTAATATCTTTTCTCTTGATGCCGTTTTTGTCTTATGTCTTTTTTTCTTGTAATGTCTTTTTCTTGTCTTAATGCCTTTTTGTCTTATGTCTTTTTCTCGTAATGTCTTTTCTTCTAATGCCGTTTTTGTCTTTTTTTTCTTGTAATGTCTTTTTCTCTTGATGCCGTTTTGTCTTATGTCTTTTTCTTTAATGTCTTTTTCTCTTAATGCCGTTTTTGTTTATGTATGTCTTTTTCTTGTAATGTCTTTTTCTCTTGATGTCTTTTTGTCTTATGTCTTTTTCTTGTAATGTCTTTTTTCTCTTAATCTTTTTTTTTATGTCTTTTTTTTCTCGTAATGTCTTTTTTTCTTGATGCCGTTTTGTCTTATGTCTTTCATAATGTCTTTTTCTTGTAATGCCGTTTTGTCTTATGTCTTTTTCTTGTAATGTCTTTTTTTTAATGCATTTTGTTTTTGTCTTTTTCTAATGTCTTTTTCTCTTAATGCCGTTTTTTCTTATGTCTTTTTCTATGTCTTTTCTCTAATGCCATTTTGTTTTATGTCTTTTCTCATAATGTCTTTTTCTTGATACCGTTTTGTCTTATGTCTTTTTTCTTGTAATGTCTTTTTCTTGTAATGCCGTTTTGTCTTATGTCTTTTTCTCATTTCTTTTTCTCATGATGTTTTGTTTTTTTTTCTTATATGTCTTTTTTTTTGTCCCGTTTTGTCTTCTGTCTTTTTTCTTGTAATGTCTTTTCTCTTGATGCCGTTTTGTCTTATGTCTTTTTTCTTGTAATGTCTTTTTTTTTTTGTCTTATGCTTTTTTTTGTCTTTTGTCTTTTTGTCTTAATGTCTTTTTTCTTGTAATGTCTTTTTTTAATCTTTTTGTCTTTTTCTTGTAATGTCTTTTTCTTGTAATGCCGTTTTGTCTTATGTCTTTTTCTTGTAATGTCTTTTTCTCTTGATGCCGTTTTTGTCTTATGTCTTTTTCTGGTAATGTCTTTTTTCTTCTTAATGCCGTTTTGTCTTATGTCTTTTTTTTCTTGTAATGTCTTTTTTTTTTCTTTTCTTGTAATGTCTTTTTCTTGTAATGTTTTCTTATGTTTTTTTTTTCTCATGTCTTTTTTTGTAATGTCTTTTTTTCTTGTAATGCCGTTTTGTCTTATGTCTTTTTCTTGTAATGTCTTTTTTTCTCTTGATGCCGTTTTTTTGTCTTATGTCTTTTTTCTTGTATCTTTGTCTTTTTTTTATTATATCTTTAATGTCTTTTTTCTTGTAATGCCATTTTTGTCTTATGTCTTTTTCTTGTAATGTCTTTTCTCTTGATGCCTTTTTGTCTTATGTCTTTTTCTTAATGTCTTTTCTTTAATGCCGTTTTTCTTATGTCTTTTTTTGTAATGTCTTTTTCTTGTAATGCCGTTTTGTCTTATGTCTTTTTTTTCTTGTAAATGTTTTCTTGTAATTTTTTGATGCCGTTTTGTCTTTTTTTTTTCTAATGTCTTTTCTTTTAATGCTGTTTTTTGTCTTATGTCTTTTTCTTGTATGTCTTTTTCTCGATGCCGTTTTTTGTCTTATGTCTTTTTTTTTAATGTCTTTTTCTCTTGATGCCGTTTTGTCTTATGTTTTTTCTTGTAATGTCTTTTTCTTCTTAATGCCGTTTTGTCTTATGTCTTTTTTTTGTAATGTCTTTTTCTTGTAATGCCGTTTTGTCTTATGTTTTTTCTTGTAATGTCTTTTCTCTTGTAATGCCTTTTTTTGTCTTTGTCTTTTTCTTGTAATGTCTTTTTCTCTTGATGCCGTTTTGTCTTTATGTCTTTTTCTTGTAATGTCTTTTTTCTCTTAATGCCGTTTTGTCTTATGTCTTTTTCTCGTAATGTCTTTTTCTTTTAAGATTGTTTTGTCTTATGTCTTTTCTTTTGTAATGTTTCTTTTTTCTTGTCTTTTCTTGTAATAATTTTTCTCTTTGCCGTTTTGTCTTATGTCTTTTCTCGTAATGTCTTTTTTCTTGATGCCATTTTGTCTCATGTCTTTTTTTCTTTTCTTGATGCCGTTTTGTCTTATGTCTTTTTTTCTAATGTCTTTTTCTCTTGATGCCGTTTTGTCTTATGTCTTTTCTTGTAATGTCTTTTTCTTGTAATGCCGTTTTGTCTTATGTCTTTTTTTCTTGTAATGTCTTTTTCTCTGTAATGCCGTTTTGTTTATCTTTTTCTCGTAATGTCTTTTCTCTTTAATGTCTTATTTTCTTTTAATATATGTCTTTTCTTTAATGCCGTTTTTCTTTATGTCTTTTTTCTTGTAATGTCTTTTCTCTTGATGCCGTTTTGTCTTATGTCTTTTCTTGTAATGTCTTTTTCTTGTAATGCCGTTTTGTCTTATGTCTTTTCTTGTAATGTCTTTTTTCTCTTGATGCCGTTTTGTCTTATGTCTTTTTTCTTGTAATGTCTTTTTTCTTGTAATGCTTTTTTTGTCTTATGTCTTTTTCTTTTTTTCTCGTAATGTTTTTTTCTTTGTCTTTTTCTTTGTCTTTTCTCTTTTTTTTGTCTTATGTCTTTTTTCTTGTAATGTCTTTTTTTTTTTTTTTTCTTTGTATCTTTTTCTCTTGATGCCGTTTGTCTTATGTCTTTTTCTTGTAATGTCTTTTTTTCTCGTTTAATTATGTTTTGTCTTATGTCTTTTTTTCTTGTAATGTCTTTTTCTTGTAATGCCGTTTTGTCTTTGTCTTTTTCTTGTAATGTCTTTTTCTTGTAATGCCGTTTTGTCTTTATGTCTTTTTCTCTTGTAATGTCTTTTCTCTTGATGCCGTTTTGTATTATGTCTTTTTCTTGTAATGTCTTTTTCTTGTAATGCCGTTTTGTCTTATGTCTTTTTTTCTTTTAATGTCTTTTTCTCTTAATGCCGTTTTGTCTTATGTCTTTTTCTTGTAATGTCTTTTTCTTGATGCCGTTTTGTTTATGTCTTAATGTTTTTTCTCTTTATCGTTTTTCTTTTATGTCTTTTTCTTGTAATGTCTTTTTTGTCTTTTGTCTTTTCTTTTTTTGTCTCTTTCTCTTGATGCCGTTTTGTCTTATGTCTTTTTCTTGTAATGTCTTTTTTCTTTTTAATGCCGTTTTGTCTTATGTCTTTTTCTCGTAATGTCTTTTTTCTTTGATGCCGTTTTGTAGTATGTCTTTTTCTTTAATGTCTTTTTCTTGTAATGCTGTTTTTGTCTTATGTCTTTTTCGTAATGTTTGATAATGTCTTTTTTCTTGTAATAATGCCGTTTTGTATTATGTCTTTTTCTTGTAATGTCTTTTTCTCTTGATGCCGTTTTGTCTTATGTCTTTTTCTTGTAATGTCTTTTTCTTTTAATGCCGTTTTATCTTTATGTCTTTTTCTTGTAATGTCTTTTTCGTCTGATGCCCTTTTTGTCTTATGTCTTTTCTTGTAATGTCTTTTTTCTCTTAATGCTTTTTTGTCTTATGTCTTTTTCTTGTAATGTCTTTTTTCTTAATGCCGTTTTGTCTTAGTCTTTTCTCGTAATGTCTTTTTCTCTTGATGCCGTTTTGTATGTCTTTCTTCTAATGTCTTTTTTAATGTCTTTTTTGTAATGTCTTTTTTGTTTATGTCTTTTTCTTGTAATTTCTTTTCTCTTGATGCCGTTTTCTTATGTCTTTTTCTTGTAATGTCTTTTTTTCTTGTAATGTTTTTCTTTTTGCCGTTATTCTGTCTTTTTCTCTTTAATGTCTTTTTCTCTTGATGCCGTTTTTGTATTATGTCTTTTTCTTGTAATGTCTTTTCTCTTTAATGCCGTTTTTGTCTTATGTCTTTTTTCTTGTAATGTCTTTTTCTCTTGATGCCTTTTTCAATTATGTCTTTTTTCTTGTAATGTCTTTTTTCTCTTAATGCTGTTTTGTCTTATGTCTTTTTTTCTTGTAATGTCTTTTTCTTGATGCCGTTTTGTCTTGTCTTTTTCTTGTAATGTCTTTTTTCTCTTAATGCCGTTTTGTCTTATGTCTTTTTTCATGTCTTTTTTCTTGTAATGCCGTTTGGTCTTCTTTTTCTTTTTCTTGTCTTTTAATGTCTTTTTCTCTTAATGCCGTTTTGTCTTATGTCTTTTTCTTGTAATGTCTTTTTCTTTTAATGCCGTTTTGTCTTTATGTCTTTTTCTCTTAATGTCTTTTTTTCTTTGATGTAATGCCTTTTTTGTCTTATGTCTTTTTTCTCGTAATGTCTTTTCTCTTGATGCCGTTTTGTCTTATGTCTTTTTTTCTTGTAATGTCTTTTTCTTTCTCTTGATTGTTTTGTCTTATGTCTTTTTCTTGTAATGTCTTTTTCTTGTAATGCCGTTTTTGTCTTATGTCTTTTCTCGTAATGTCTTTTTTCGTTAATTCCGTTTTTTCTCTTATGTCTTTTTCTAATGTTTTTTCTTTGCCATTTTGTCTTTGTCTTTTTTCTTGTAATGTCTTTTTTTTTGTGCCGTTTTTGTCTCTTTTTTCGTAATGTCTTTTTTTTCTCTTGATGTCTTATGTCTTTTTCTTGTAATGTCTTTTTTCTTGTAATGCCGTTTTGTCTTATTCTCTTTTTTCGTAATTTCTTTTTCTCTTGTTTTGTCTTATGTCTTTCTTGTAATGTCTTTTTTCTTGATGCCATTTTTGTCTTATGTCTTTTTTCTCATTTTCTTTTCTCTTGATGCCTTTTGTCTTATGTCTTTTTTTCTTGTAATGTCTTTTGTCTTATGTCGTTTTGTCTAATGTCTTTTTCTTGTAATGCCGTTTTTTTGTCTTTTTTTCTCATAATGTCTTTTTTTGATGCCGTTTTGTCTTATGTCTTTTCTTGTAATGTCTTTTTCTTGATACCGTTTTGTTTTTTTCTTGTAATGTCTTTTTTTGGTCTTTTGTCTTTTTTCTTGTAATGTCTTTTTCTCTTGATGCCGTTTTGTCTTATGTCTTTTTTCTTGTAATGTCTTTTTCTCTTAATGCCGTTTTGTCTTATGTCTTTTTTCTCGTAATGTCTTTTTTCTCTTAATGCCGTTTTGTCTTATGTCTTTTCTTGTAATGTCTTTTTCTTTGCCATTTTTCTTATGTCTTTTCTTGTAATGTCTTTTTCTTGATGAATTTTGTCTTTTTCTTTTGTAATGTTTTTTCTTTAATGCCGTTTTTGTCTGATATATTTTCTTGTAATTCTTTTTTAATGTCTTTTTTTCTTTTGATGCTTAATGTTTTTGTCTTTTGTCTTTTTTTTTCTTGTAATGTCTTTTTTTCTTTAATACTTTTTTTGTTTATGTCTTTTTCTCATAATGTCTTTTTCTCTGATGCCATTTTTGTCTTATGCTCTTTTTCTTTAATGTCTTACCCATTTTGTAATGTCTTTTTGTCTTAATACTCTTTTGTCTTTTCTTTTGTCTTTTCTCTTGATGCCCGTTTTTCTTAATGTCTTTTTTTTTTGTAATTTTCTTTTGTCTTTTTCTTTAATGACCGTTTTGTCTTATGTCTTTTTCTTGTAATGTTTTTCTCTTAATGCCGTTTTGTCTTATGTCTTTTTCTTGTAATGTCTTTTTCTTGTAATGCCGTTTTGTCTTATGTCTTTTTCTTGTAATGTCTTTTTTTCTAATGCCGTTTTGTCTTATGTCTTTTTCTTGTAATGTCTTTTTCTCTTAATGCCGTTTTTTTATGTCTTTTTCTTAATGTCTTTTCGTTTATACCATTTTGTCTAATGTCTTTTTCTTTTTTTCTTTTTCTCTTGATGCCGTTTTGTCTTATGTTTTTTCTTGTAATGTCTTTTTTCTTGTAATGCCGTTTTGTCTTATGTCTTTTCCTTGTAATGTCTTTTTCTCTTGATGCTGTTTTTGTCTCGTTTTTTCTTGTAATGTCTTTTTCTTTAATGTCTTGTCTTTTTCTTGTAATGTCTTTTTCTCTTGATGCCGTTTTGTCTTATGTCTTTTTTTTCTTGTAATGTTTTGGTCTTGATGTCTTTTTGTCTTAATGTCTTTTTTTTTTTGTAATGTCTTTTTCTCTTTTTCCGTAATGTATTTTTGTCTTTTGCCGTTTTTGTAATGTCTTTTCTTGTAATGTCGTTTTTTTTTAATGTTTTTGTCTTATGTCTTTTTCTTGTAATGTCTTTTTTTCTTTCTTTTTTTTGTAATTTTTTCTTTAATGTCTTTTTTCTTTTGTCTTTTTTAATGTCTTTTTCTTGTAATGCTGTTTTTTTTATGTCTTTTTTCGTAATGTCTTTTTTCTTAATGCCGTTTTGATGTCTTTTTTCTTGAATGTCTTTGTCGTTTTTTTCTTTTAATGTCTTTTTTTTTTAATGCCGTTTTGGATTATGTTTTTTCTTGTAATGTGTCTTTTTCTTGATGCCGTTTTGTCTTATGTCTTTTTCTTGTAATGTCTTTTTCTTGTAATGCCGTTTTGTCTTATGTCTTTTTTTTTGTAATGTCTTTTTTCTCTTGATGCCGTTTTGTCTTATGTCTTTTTCTTGTAATGTCTTTTTTTTTCTAATGCCGTTTTGTCTTATGTCTTTTTTCTTGTAATGTCTTTTTTCTCTTGATGCCGTTTTGTCTTATGTCTTTTTTCTTGTATGTCTTTTTTCTTTTAATGCCGTTTTGTCTTTGTTTTTTCTTGTAATGTCTTTTTCTCTTGTAATGCCGTTTTGTCTTATGTCTTTTCTTTGTAATGTCTTTTTCTTTAATGCCGTTTTGTCTTCTGTCTTTTTTTTTAATGTCTTATGTCTTTTCTTGTAATACCGTTTTTTTTATGTCTTTTTTCTTGTAATGTCTTTTTTCTTATAATGTTTTTTGTCTTATGTCTTTTTCTTGTAATGTCTTTTCTCTTGATGCTGTTTTGTCTTATGTCTTTTTTTCTTGTAATGTCTTTTTTCTCTTGATGCCGTTTTGTTATGTCTTTTTTCTTTTAATGTCTTTTCTCTTAATGCCGTTTTGTTTTGTCTTTTTTCTTGTAATGTCTTTTCTCTTGATGCCGTTTTGTCTTATGTCTTTTTTCTTGAATGTTTTTTCTTGATGCTGTTTTGTCTTATGTCTTTTCTTTTGTCGTCTTTTCTTTGTAATGCCAGTTTTCCTTAATGTCTTTTTTTCTTTTCTTGTAATGTCTTTTTCTCTTGATGCCGTTTTTTTGTCTTATGTCTTTTCTTGTAATGTCTTTTTCTTTGATGCCGTTTTGTATTATGTCTTTTTTCTTGTAATGTCTTTTCTCTTAATGCCGTTTTGTCTTATGTCTTTTTTCTTACCGTGTCTTTTTCTTCTCTTGCCGTTTTGTCTTATGTCTTTTTTCTCGTAATGTCTTTTTCTCTTGATGCCTTTTGTCTTATGTCTTTTTTTTCATTTTGTAATGTCTTTTTTCTTGTAATGCCGTTTTGTCTTATGTCTTTTTCTCGTAATGTCTTTTTCTCTTGATACCGTTTTATCTTATGTCTTTTTCTTATATGTCTTTGTCTTTTTCTTTAATGTCTTTTTCTTGTAATCTCCGTATTTTCTCTTATGTCATTTTCTCGTAATGTCTTTTTTTTAATGTCTTTTTTCTTTCTCTTGATTTTTTGTATTAACTTTTTCTTGTAATGTCTTTTTTCTCTTAATGCCGTTTTTTTGTCTTTTGTCTTTTTTTGTAATGCCGTTGTCTTTTTTCTTTAATGTCGTTTTTCTTTATGTCTTTTTTCTTATGTCTTTTCTTTTTTTTCTTTTTTCTTGTAATGCCGTTTTCTTCATGTCTTTTTTTTGTGTCTTTTTTTTCTTTAATGCCGTTTTTGTCTTATTTTTTTCTTTGTAATTTCTTTTTCTTGTAATGCCGTTTTTGTCTTATGTCTTTTCTTGTAAATGTCTTTTTCTTGTAATGCTGTTTTGTCTTATGTCTTTTTCTTATGTCTTTTTTTCTTTGATGCTGTTTTGTCTTTATGTCTTTTTCTTTGTAATGTCTTTTTCTTTGATGCCGTTTTGTCTTATGTCTTTTTCTTGTAATGTCTTTTTTCTTAATGCCGTTTTGTCTTATGTCTTTTCTTGTAATGTCTTTTTCTTCTTGATGCCGTTTTGTCTTATGTCTTTTTCTTGTAATGTCTTTTTCTTGTAATGTTTTTTATTTATGTCTTTTTCTCGTAATGTCTTTTTTCTCTTGATGCCATTTTGTTTATGTCTTTTTTCTTATAATGTCTTTTCTTGTAATGTCTTTTTTCTTAACAATACCGTTTTCTCTTATGTCTTTTTATTATGTCTTTTTTGTAATGTCTTTTTCTTGTAATGCCGTTTTGTCTTATGTTTTTTCTTGTAATGTCTTTTTTCTTGTAATGCCGTTTTGTCTTATGTCTTTTTCTTTGTAATCTTTTTCTTGTAATGCCGTTTTGTCTTATGTCTTTTTCTTGTAATGTCTTTTTTCTCTTGATGCCTTTCTCTATGTCTTTTTCTTAATGTCTTTTTCTCTTAATGCCGTTTTGTTTATGTCTTTTTTCTTGTAATGTCTTTTTTCTCTTGATGCCGTTTTTTTTTCTCTTTCTTTTTTGATGTTTTTTTCTTGTAATGTTTTTTGTCTCTTTTTCTCGTTTTTTTCTTGATGCCGTTTTGTCTTATGTCTTTTTCTTGTAATGTCTTTTTCTCTTGATGCCGTTTTGTCTTATGTCTTTTTCTTTGTAATGTCTTTTTCTTGTAATGCCGTTTTTCTTATGTCTTTTTTTGTAATGTCTTTTTTCTTGTAATGCCGTTTTTCTTATCTTTTTCTTTTTCTTGTAATGTCTTTTTTTTACATTTTGTTTTTGTCTTTTTTCTTGTAATGTCTTTTTTTTGTAATGTCGTTTTGTCTTTTGTCTTTCTTTTTGTCTAATGTCTTTTTTTTTTTTCTTGATGCCGTTTTGTCTTATGTCTTTTTTTGTAATGTCTTTTTCGTTTTGATGCCGTTTTGTCTTATGTCTTTTTTTGAAAATATTTTGTTTTTGTCTTTTTTTTTGTAATGTCTTTTTTTCTTAATGCTGTTTTGTCTTGTCTTTTCTCGTAATGTCTTTTTCTCTTGATGCCGTTTTGTATTATGTCTTTTTTTAATGTCTTTTTCTTGTAATGCCGTTTGGTCTTTGTCTTTTTTCTTGTAATGTCTTTTTTTTTCTTTGTAATGCCGTTTTGTCTTATGTCTTTTTTCTTGTAATGTCTTTTCTCTTGATGCCGTTTTGTCTTTTTCTTTTTTGTAATGTCTTTTCTTTTGCCGTTTTTTATGTCTTTTTTCTCGTAATGTCTTTTCTCTTGATGCCCTTTGTCTTATGTCTTTTTTCGTTTTGTCCTTTTCTTATGTCTTTTTTCTTGTAATGTTTTTTCTTTTAATGCCATTTTGTCTTATGTCTTTTCTCTTGTCTCGTTTTTTTCTTGATAATTTTGTTTTTTCTTTTCTTGTAATCTTTTTTTTTTTGTCTTATTATGTCTTTTTCTTGTAATGTCTTTTCTTGATGCCGTTTTGTATTATATTTTTTTTGTAATGTCTTTTTCTTTTAATGCCGTTTTGTCTTATGTCTTTTTCTTGTAATGTCTTTTTTCTTGATGCCGTTTTGTCTTATGTCTTTTTTCTTGTAATGTCTTTTTTTTCTTGTAATGTGCCGTTTTGTTTATGTCTTTTTTTTGTAATGTCTTTTTTCTCTTGATGCCGTGTTTTGTCTTATGTCTTTTCTTGTAATGTCTTTTTTCTTGATGCCGTTTTGTCTTATGTCTTTTTTCTTGTAATGTTTTTTTTTTGCTTGTTTTGCTTCTGTCTTTGTCTAATGTCTTTTTTCTCTTGTAATGTCTTTTTTCTTATGTCTTTTTTTTGTAATGTTGTTTTGTCTTATGTTTTTTCTTGTAATGTCTTTTTTCTTGTAATGCCGTTTTGTCTTATGTCTTTTTCTTGTAATGTCTTTTCTCTTGATGCCGTTTTGTCTTATGTCTTTTTTCTTGTAATGTCTTTTCTTTGCTGTTCTTGATGCCGTTTTGTTTTTCTCTTGATGCCGTTTTTGTCTTATGTCTTTTTTTTTTGTAATGTATGTTTTTTTTTAATGCCGTTTTGTCTTATGTCTTTTTCTAATGTCTTTTCTCTTGATGCCCTTTTTGTCTTACGTTTTTTTCTTGTAATGTCTTTTTGTATTAATGCCGTTTTGTCTTTGTCTTTTTCTCATGTCGTCTTTTTTCTCTTGATGCTGTTTTGTCTTATGTCTTTTTTCTTGTAATGTCTTTTCTTGTAATGCCGTTTTGTCTTATGTGTCTTTTTTTCTGTCTTTTTTTTTTTCTCTTGATGCCGTTTTGTCTTATGTCTTTTTTTCTTGTAATGTCTTTTTTCTTGTAATGCCGTTTGGTCTTATGTCTTTTTTCTTGTAATGTCTTTTTCGTTTAATGCCGTTTGTCTTTATGTCTTTTTTTCTCGTAATGTCTTTTTTCTTCTTTAATATCCTTTTCTCTTATGTCTTTTTCTTATGTCTTTTTTCTTTTTCTTTTTCTTGTAATGCCGTTTTGTCTTATGTCTTTTTTCTCATAATGTCTTTTTTCTCTTGATGCCGTTTTGTCTTATGTCTTTTTCTTGTAATGTCTTTTCTTGTAATGCCATTTTTTCTTGTAATGTCTTTTTCTCCATTTTGTCTAATTTCTTTTTTTTCCTTGATGCCGTTTTCTCTTATTTTCTTTTTGCCGTTTGTTTATGTCTTTTCTCTTTTTTCTTGTAATGCCGTTTTGTCTTGTCTTTTTCTTGTAATGTCTTTTTTCTTGATGCTGTTTTTGTCTTATGTCTTTTCTTGTAATGTCTTTTCTCTTGATGCCGTTTTTGTCTTTATGTCTTTTCTTGTAATGTCTTTTTTTTCTTGTAATGCCGTTTTTTGTCTTATGTCTTTTTCTTGTAATGCCGTTTTTGTAATGTCTTTTTCTTGTTGTCTTTTTCTTGTAATGCCGTTTTGTCTTATGTCTTTTTTTTTGTAATGTCTTTTTCTCTTGATGCCGTTTTGTCTCATGTCTTTTCTTCTTGTCTTTTTCTTGTAATTTTTTTGTAATGCCTTTTTTTCTTATGTCTTTTTTTTTTTAATGCCGTAATGTCTTTCTTTTTCTGATGTCTTTTCTTGTAATGCCGTTTTTTTTGTCTTTTTTATGTCTTTTTTTTTCGTTTTGTAATGTCTTTTTCTTTGTAATGTCTTTTTTAATACCGTTTTGTTTTTGTCTTTTTTCTTGTAATGTCTTTTTCTCTTGATGCCGTTTTGTCTTATGTCTTTTTCTTGTAATGTCTTTTTCTTGTAATGCCGTTTTGTCTTATGTCTTTTTCTTGTAATGTCTTTTTCTTGTAATGCCGTTTTGTCTTATGTCTTTTTCTCGTAATGTCTTTTTCTCTTGATGCCGTTTTGTCTTATGTCTTTTTCTTGTAATGTCTTTTTCTTGTAATGCCGTTTTGTCTTTTTCTTTATGTCTTTTTTGTAATGCCGTTTTCTTTTTTTTCTTGTAATGTCTTTTTCTTTTGCCGTTATGTCTTATTTTTTCTTGTAATGTCTTTTTTGTAATGCTGTTTTGTCTTATGTCTTTTTCTTGTAATGTCTTTTTCTCTTGATGCCTTTTTTGTCTTATGTCTTTTTCTTGTAATGTCTTTTCTCTTAATGCCGTTTTGTCTTTTTTTGTCTTTTTTTTTCTTAATGCCGTTTTTTCTTATGTCTTTTTCTTGTAATGTCTTTTTTTTGTCTTTTGGTCTTTTCTTTTTTCTTGTAATGTCTTTTCTCTGCCGTTTGGTCTTATGTTTTTCTTGTAATGTCTTTTTTTCTTAATACCGTTTTGTGTAATGTCTTTTTCTTGTAAATGCCGTTTTGTCTTATGTCTTTTTCTCTCTTTTCTCTTAATGCCTTTTGTCTTTTGTCTTTTTGTAATATCTTTTCTCTTGATGCCATTTTGTCTTATGTCTTTTTTCTTGTAATGTCTTTTTTCTTGTAATGCCGTTTTTTTGTCTTATGTCTTTTTCTCGTAATGTCTTTTTCTCTTGATGCCGTTTTTGTCTCATGTCTTTTTCTTGTAATGTCTTTTTCTTGTATAATGCCGTTTTGTCTTTGTCTTTTTGTAATGTCTTTTTTCTTAATGCCGTTTTGTCTTATGTCTTTTTTTGTAATGTCTTTTCTTGTAATGCCGTTTTTGTCTTATGTCTTTTTCTTTTTCTTTTTTTAATGCCGTTTTGTCTTATGTCTTTTTTCTTGTTTTTTCTCTTGATGCCGTTTTGTCTTATGTCTTTTTTTTGTAATGTCTTTTTCTTTTTTTTGTCTTATGTCTTTTTCTTTTAATTTCTTTTGTCTTGATGTTTTTTTTTCTTTTTTCTTGTAATGTCTTTTTCTCTCTTGATGCCGTTTTTGTCTTATGTCTTTTTCTTGTAATGTCTTTTTTTCTCTTGTAATGCCGTTTTGTCTTATGTCTTTTTCTTGTAATGTCTTTTTTCTTGATGCCGTTTTCTTATGTCTTTGCTTAATGTTTTTTCTTGTAATGTCTTTTTCTCTTATGTCTTTTCTTATGTCTTTTTTCTTGTAATGCTTTTTTTTGTCTTTTTTTGTTTGTCTTTTTTGTAATGTCTTTTCTCTTATAATGTCTTTTTTCTTGTTTTGTCTTATGTCTTTTTTCTCGTAATGTCTTTTTCTTGTAATGCCGTTTTGTCTTATGTTTTTTCTTGTAATGTCTTTTTCTCTTAATGCCGTTTTGTCTTATGTCTTTTTCTTGTAATGTCTTTTTTCTTGCCGTGCCGTTTTTGTCTTATGTCTTTTCTTGTAATGTCTTTTTTTCTTGATACCGTTTTTTTTTGTCTTTTTCTTTATGTCTTTTTCTTGTAATTCCGTTTTTGTCTTTTCTTTTTCTTGTAATGTCTTTTTCTCTTGATGCCGTTTTGTCTTATGTCTTTTTCTTGTAATGTCTTTTTCTTGTAATGCCGTTTTGTCTTATATCTTTTTCTTGTAATGTCTTTTTTTCTCTTGATGCTGTTTTGTTTTATCTTTTTTCTTTATGTCTTTTTTTTCTTGTAATGCCGTTTTGTCTTATGTCTTTTTCTTGTAATGTCTTTTTTTCTCTTAATGCCGTTTTGTCTTATGTCTTTTCTTGTAATGTCTTTCTCTGATGCCGTTTTGTATTATGTCTTTTTCTTGTAATTCTTTTTGTAATGTCGTTTTTTCTTCTAATTTTTTCTTGTAATGTCTTTTCTTGTAATTTTTTGTCTTATTTCTTTTTTAATGTCTTTTTTCTTGTAATGCCGTTTTGTCTTATGTCTTTTCTTGTCTTTAATGTCTGTTTTTTTTTCTTAATGCCGTTTTGTCTTATGTCTTTTCTTGTAATGTCTTTTTCTTGTAATGCCGTTTTGTCTTATGTCTTTTTTTCTTGTAATGTCTTTTTCTCTTGATGCCGTTTTGTCTTATGTCTTTTTTCTTGTAATGTCTTTTTCTTGTAATGCCATTTTGTCTTATGTCTTTTTCTTGTAATGTCTTTTTCTTTAATAAATTTTGTCTTATGTCTTTTTTTCTTGTAATGTCTTTTTCATCTAATGCCTTTTTTCTCATGTCTTTTCTTGTAATGTCTTTTTTTTTCTCTTGATGCCGTTTTGTCTTATGTCTTTTTTTGTAATGTCTTTTCTCTTGATGTCGTTTTTTTTCTTTTTTTCTTGTAATGTCTTTTTCTTGTAATTGTTTTGTCTTATGTTTTTCTCGTAATGTCTTTTTCTCTTAATTTTTTTGTCTTATGTGTTTTCTTGTAATGTCTTTTTTTTGCCGTTTTGTCTTATGTCTTTTTTCTTGTAATGTCTTTTTCTTTTCTCTTCGTTTTTCTTGTAATGTCTTTTTCTCTTGATGCCGTTTTGTCTTATGTCTTTTTCTTGTAATGTCTTTTTCTTTGATGCCGTTTTGTCTTATGTCTTTTTTTCTCTTGTAATGTTTTTTTTAATGCCGTTTTGTCTTATGTCTTTTTTTTCTGGTAATGTCTTTTCTCTTGATGCCGTTTTGATCTTTTTTTTGTAATGTCTTTTTTCTTTTAATGCCGTTTTGTCTTTTTCTTTTTTTTTTTTCTTGTAATGTCTTTTTTTGTAATGCCGTTAATGCCGTTTTGTCTTTATGTCTTTTTTTGCCGTTTTGTAATGTCTTTTTTCTCTTGTCTTATTCTTTAATGCCGTTTTTGTCTTATGTCTTTTTCTTGTAATGTCTTTTTCTCTAATGCCGTTTTTGTCTTATGTCTTTTTCTTGTAATGTCTTTTTCTCTTGATGCCGTTTTGTCTTATGTCTTTTTTTGTAATGTCTTTTTCTTTTTTTTGTATTTGTCTTTTTTCTTTTTTTTTCTTGTAATGCCGTTTTGTCTTCTGTCTTTTTCTCGTAATGACTTTTTCTCTTGATGCCCTTTTGTCTTATGTCTTTTTCTTGTAATGTCTTTTTCTCTTGATGCCGTTTTGTCTTATGTCTTTTTCTTGTAATGTCTTTTTCTTGTAATGCCGTTTTGTCTTATGTCTTTTTCTCGTAATGTCTTTTTCTCTTGATGCCGTTTTGTCTTATGTCTTTTTCTTGTAATGTCTTTTTCTTGTAATGCCGTTTTGTCTTATGTCTTTTTCTCGTAATGTCTTTTTCTCTTGATGCCGTTTTGTCTTATGTCTTTTTCTTGTAATGTCTTTTTCTTGTAATGCCGTTTGGTCTTATGTCTTTTTCTTGTAATGTCTTTTTCGTGTAATGCCGTTTTGTCTTATGTCTTTTTCTTGTAATGTCTTATTCTCTTGATGCCGTTTTGTATTATGTCTTTTTCTTGTAATGTCTTTTTCTTGTAATTCCGTTTTGTCTAATGTCTTTTTCTCGTAATGACTTTTTCTCTTGATGCCGTTTTGTCTTATGTCTTTTTCTTGTAATGTCTTTTTCTTGTAATGCCGTTTTGTCTTATGTCTTTTTCTAATGTCTCTTTTTCTTGTAATGCCGTTTTGTCTTATGTCTTTTTTTGTAATGTCTTTTTTCTCTTGATGCCGTTTTGTCTTATGTCTTTTTTCTTGTAATGTCTTTTTTCTCTTAATGCCGTTTTGTCTTATGTCTTTTTCTTGTCTTTTCTCTTGATGTCTTTTTCTCTTTCTTGTAATGTCTTTTTTTCTTGTAATGCCGTTTTGTCTTTTCTTTTCTTGTAATGTCTTTTTGGTCTTTGCCTTTTAATCTAATGTTTTTTCTCTTTATGTCTTTTTTTTTCGTTTTTGTAATGTTTTTTTTCTCTTGATGCCGTTTTGTCTTATGTCTTTTTCTTGTAATGTCTTTTTCTTGTAATGCCGTTTTGTCTTATGTCTTTTCTCGTAATGTCTTTTTTCTCTTGATGCCGTTTTTGTATTTGTCTTTTTTCTTGTAATGTCTTTTTCTTGTAATGTCTTTTTCTTGTAATGCCGTTTTGTCTTATGTCTTTTTCTTGTAATGTCTTTTTCTCTTGATGCCGTTTTGTCTTATGTCTTTTTCTAGTAATGTCTTTTTCTTGTAATGCCGTTTTGTCTTATGTCTTTTTCGTAATGTCTTTTTCTCTTGATGCCGTTTTTGTCTTATGTCTTTTTCTTAATGTCTTTTTTCTTGTAATGCCGTTTTGTCTTATGTCTTTTCTTGTAATGTCTTTTCGTTTTAATGCCTTCTTATGTCTTTTTTCTCGTAATGTCTTTTTCTTGATGCCGTTTTTTTATGTCTTTTTCTTGTAATGTCTTTTTCTTAATGCCGTTATGTCTTATGTTTTTTTTCTTGTAATGTCTTTTTCTCTTGATGCCGTTTTGTCTTATGTCTTTTTCTTGTAATGTCTTTTTTCTTGTAATGCCGTTTTGTCTTGTTTTTTCGTTTTGTAATGTCTTTTTTTTTTTGATGCCGTTTTGTCTTATGTCTTTTTTTTGTAATGTCTTTTTTCTCTTAATGCTGTTTGTCTTATGTCTTTTTTCTCGTAATGTCTTTTTTCTTTTAATGCCGTTTTTGTCTTTGTCTTTTTTGTAATGTCTTTTTTCTTGATGCCGTTTTGTCTTTTTTTTTTTCGTAATGTCTTTTTCTTTGATGCCGTTTTGTCTTATGTCTTTTTCTTGTAATGTCTTTTTCTTGTAATGCCGTTTTGTCTTATGTCTTTTTCTTGTAATGTCTTTTTCTCTTGATGCCGTTTTGTCTTATGTCTTTTTCTTGTAATGTCTTTTTCTCTTGATGCCGTTTTGTCTTATGTCTTTTTCTTGTAATGTCTTTTTCTTGTAATGCCGTTTTGTCTTATGTCTTTTTCTCGTAATGTCTTTTTCTCTTGATGCCGTTTTGTCTTATGTCTTTTTCTTGTAATGTCTTTTTTCTCTTGTAATGCCGTTTTGTCTTATGTCTTTTTCTTGTAATGTCTTTTTCTTGTAATGCCGTTTTGTCTTTATGTCTTTTTTTTGTCTTTTTGTAATGTCTTTTTTCTTGTAATGCCGTTTTGTCTTATGTCTTTTTTTCTTGTAATGTCTTTTTCTTGTAATGCCGTTTTGTCTTATGTTTTTTCTTGTAATGTCTTTTTTCTCTTGATGCCTTTTGTCTTATGTCTTTTCTTTGTAATGTCTTTTTTTGTAATGCCGTTTTGTCTTATGTCTTTTTTTTCTCGTAATGTCTTTTTCTCTTGATGCCGTTTTGTCTTATGTCTTTTTCTTGTAATGTCTTTTTCTTTGTAATGCCGTTTTGTCTTATGTCTTTTTTTCTTGTAATGTCTTTTTTTCTTGATGCCGTTTTGTCTTATGTCTTTTTCTTGTAATGTCTTTTTTTCTTGTAATGCCATTTTGTCTTATGTCTTTTTTCTTGTAATGTCTTTTTTTGATGCGTTTTAATGTCTTTTTTGTAATTCTTTGTCTTTTTCTTTTTCTAATGTCTTTTTTTTCTCTTAATGCCGTTTTGTCTTATGTCTTTTTCTTGTAATGTTTTTTTCTTGTAATGCCGTTTTGTCTTATGTCTTTTTCTCGTAATGTCTTTTTCTTGTAATGCCGTTTTGTCTTATGTCTTTTTTCTTTAATGTCTTTTTTCTTGTTTGCCGTTTTGTAATGTCTTTTTCTTGTAATGTCTTTTTTTCTTAATGCCGTTTTGTCTTTGTCTTTTTCTTGTAATGTTTTTTTCTTGTAATGCCGTTTTGTCTTATGTCTTTTTCTTGTAATGTCTTTTTTAATGCCGTTTTGTCTTATCTTCTTTTCGTAATGTCTTTTTTCTCTTGATGCCGTTTTGTCTTATGTCTTTTTTCTTGTAATGTCTTTTTTTTTTGCCTCTTGATGTCTTTTTCTTGTTTTGTCTTTTTCTTTTTCTTTGTCTTTTTCTCTTTGCCGTTTTGTCTTCTGTTTTTTCTTTTCTTTTTCTTGATGCCGTTTTGTCTCATTTTTTCTTGTAATCTTTTTTCTCTTGATGCCGTTTTTGTTTTTTTCTTGTAATGTCTTTTTCTCTTGATGCCGTTTTGTCTTATGTCTTTTTCTTGTAATGTCTTTTTTCTTGTAATGCCGTTTTGTCTTATGTCTTTTTCTTGTAATGTCTTTTTTCTCTTGATGCTTTTATTATGTCTTTTTTGTCTTATGTCTTTTTCTTGTAATGTCTTTTTCTTGTAATGCCGTTTTGTCTTATGTCTTTTTCTTGTAATGTCTTTTTCTTGTAATGCCGTTTTGTCTTATGTCTTTTTCTCGTAATGTCTTTTTCTCTTGATGCCGTTTTGTCTCATGTCTTTTTCTTGTAATGTCTTTTTCTTGTAATGCCGTTTTGTCTTATGTCTTTTTCTTGTAATGTCTTTTTCTCTTGATGCCGTTTTGTCTTATGTCTTTTTTTGTAATGTCTTTTTTCTTGATGCCGTTTTTTTGTTTTTCTTGTAATGTCTTTTTTTTGCCGTTTTGTAATGTCTTTTTCTTGTAATGTCTTTTTTTTAATTTTTGTCTTTTGTCTTTTCTTGTAATGTCTTTTTCTCTTGATGCCGTTTTGTCTTATGTCTTTTTTTGTAATGTCTTTTCTCTTGATGCCGTTTTGTCTTATGTCTTTTTTTCTTGTGTCTTTGTCTTTTTTTTTTCTTTGTAATGCCGTTTTTTGTTTATGTCTTTTTCTTGTAATGTCTTTTTCTCTTGATGCCGTTTTGTCTTATGTCTTTTTCTTGTAATGTCTTTTTTTTTTAATGCCGTTTTGTCTTATGTCTTTTTCTTGTAATGTCTTTTTCTTGTAATGCCGTTTTGTCTTATGTCTTTTTCTAATGTCTTTTTTCTCTTGATGCCGTTTTGTCTTATGTCTTTTTTTTCTTGTAATGTCTTTTTTCTTTGATGCCGTTTTGTCTTATGTCTTTTTCTTGTAATGTTTTTTTTTCTCTTGATGCCGTTTTTGTCTTATGTCTTTTTTTTTCTTTGTAATGTCTTTTTTTTTCTTCTTAATGCCGTTTTGTCTTATGTCTTTTTCTTGTAATGTCTTTTTCTTCTAATGATGCCGTCTTTGTCTTTTATGTCTTTTCTTCTTATGTCTTTTTTTTTTTGTAATGTCTTAATAATGTTTTTCTTGTAATGCTTTTTTTTGTCTTATGTCTTTTTTCTTGTAATGTTTTTTTCTCTTGATGCCGTTTTGTCTTATGTCTTTTTTTTCTAATGTCTTTTTTCTCTTGATGCCTTTTTTTGTCTTTATGTCTTTTTCTTGTAATGTCTTTTTCTCTTGATGCCGTTTTGTATTATGTCTTTTTCTTGTAATGTCTTTTTCTCTTGATGCCGTTTTGTCTTATGTCTTTTTCTTGTAATGTCTTTTTCTCTTGATGCCGTTTTGTATTATGTCTTTTTCTTGTAATGTCTTTTTCTTGTAATGTCTTTTTCTTGTAATGCCGTTTTGTCTTATGTCTTTTTCTTGTAATGTCTTTTTCTCTTGATGCCGTTTTGTCTTATGTCTTTTTCTGGTAATGTCTTTTTTCTTAATGCCGTTTTGTCTTATGTCTTTTTTCTTGTAATGTCGTTTTTTTTTTTCTTGTAATGTCTTTTTCTTGTATGCCGTTTTGTTTATGTCTTTTTTCTTGTAATGTCTTTTTTCTTGATAATGTCGTTTTGTCTTATGTCTTTTTCTCGTTTTGTTATGTCTTTTTCTTGTTTTCTTTTTTCTTGATGCCGTTTTGTATTATGTCTTTTTTTTCTTTTTTGTAATGTCTTTTTCTCTTGATGCCGTTTTGTCTTTTTTGTCTTTTGCCGTTTTGTAATGTCTTTTTTCTTGTAATGCCGTTTTGTCTGATGTGTCTTTTCTCGTAATGTCTTTTTTCTCTTGATGCCGTTTTGTCTTATGTCTCTTTCTTGTAATGTCTTTTTCTCTTGATGCCGTTTTGTATTATGTCTTTTTCTTGTAATGTCTTTTTCTCTTGATGCCGTTTTGTCTTATGTCTTTTTCTTGTAATGTCTTTTTCTCTTGATGCCGTTTTGTATTATGTCTTTTTCTTGTAATGCCGTTTTGTCTCATGTCTTTTTCTTGTAATGTCTTTTTCTTGTAATGCCGTTTTGTCTTATGTCTTTTTCTTGTAATGTCTTTTTCTCTTGATGCCGTCTTGTCTTATGTCTTCTTCTGGTAATGTCTTTTTCTCTTAATGCCGTTTTGTCTTATGTCTTTTTCTTGTAATGTCTTTTTCTTGTAATGCCGTTTCGTATTATGTCTTTTTCTTGTAATGTCTTTTTCTTGTAATGTCGTTTTGTCTTATGTCTTTTTCTTAATTCTTTTTCTCTTGATGCTTGTTTTGTTTTTCTTTTTCTTGTAATGTCTTTTTCTCTTGATGCCTTATGTCTTTGTCTTGTAATGTCTTTTTTTTTTCGTTTTGTAATGTCTTTTTTTTCTTGTAATGCCGTAATTTTGTCTTATGTCTTTTTTTCGTAATGTCTTTTTTCTTGATTGTTTTGTATTATGTCTTTTTCTTGTAATGTCTTTTTTCTTGTAATGCCGTTTTGTCTTATGTCTTTTTTCTTTTTCTTTTTTCTTGTAATGTCTTTTTTTTTCTTGATTGTCTTTTCTCTTAATGTCTTCTTCTGTCTAATGTCTTTTTCTCTTAATGCCGTTTTTGTCGAAATCTCTTTTTCTTTGTAATGTCTTTTTTCTTGTAATGTCTTTTTCTCTTGTAATGTCGTTTTGTCTTATGTCGTTTTTTCTTTGTAATGTCTTCTTTTTCTTGTAATGTCGTTTTGTCTTATGTCTTTTTCTCGTAATGTCTTTTTCTCTTGATGCCGTTTTGTATTATGTCTTTTTCTTGTAATGTCTTTTTCTCTTGATGCCGTTTTGTCTTATGTCTTTTTCTTGTAATGTCTTTTTCTTGTAATGCCGTTTTGTCTTATGTCTTTTTCTTGTAATGTCTTTTTCTCTTGATGCCGTTTTGTCTTATGTCTCTTTCTTGTAATGTCTTTTTCTCTTGATGCCGTTTTGTATTATGTCTTTTTCTTGTAATGTCTTTTTCTCTTGATGTCTTTTTTTTTTTAATGTCTTTTTTTCTTGTAATGCCGTTTTTTCTATGATGTCTTTTGTCTTTTTAATGTCTTTTTTTTCTCTTAATGCCGTTTTTGTCTTATGTCTTTTTCTTGTAATGTCTTTTTCTCTTGTAATGCCGTTTTTTGTCTTATGTCTTTTTCTTGTAATGTAATGCCGTTTTTCTTATGTCTTGATGCCGTTTTGTCTTATGTCTTTTTCTTGTAATGTCTTTTTCTTGTAATGCCGTTTCGTATTATGTTTTTTCTTTTTTCCGTTTTTTGTAATGAAAATTTTTTTCTTGTAATGCCGTTTTGTCTCATGTCTTTTTCGTAATGTCTTTTTTCTCTTTTGATGCCTTTTTTTGTCTTTTCTTATAATGTCGTTTTTTATTGTAATGTCTTTTTTCTTGTAATGCCGTTTTGTCTTATGTCTTTTTCTCGTAATGTCTTTTCTCTTGATGCCGTTTTGTATTATGTCTTTTTCTTGTAATGTCTTTTTTCTTGTAATGCCGTTTTGTCTTTATGTCTTTTTCGTTTTTGTAATGTCTTTTTGTGTCTTTTTCTTGATGCCGTTTTTGTCTTATGTCTGTTTTTCTTGTGCCGTTTTGTCTTATGTTTTTTCTTGTAATGCCGTTTTGTCTTGTCTTCTTCTCGTAATATCTTTTTCTCTTGATGCCGTTTTGTCTTATGTCTTTTTCTTGTAATGACTTTTTCTCTTGATGCCGTTTTGTCTTATGTCTTTTTCTCGTAATGTCCTTTTCTCCGTTTTTAATACACGTGACACGTGTCTGATCAATGAGAACTGACCTAAACATAATTGAAAATATTTGTTTTTTGTCTTTTTGTCTGTTTTCTCTCAATCGCAGATGAAGCCTTAATAAAAGTGAAACAACTTATATGGATACACGTTTCCTATTTATTCTTTTATTTTATCACCCTGTCACAATCCGATCTACATTTGATCATTGACTATATATATATATATATATATATATATATATATATATATATCTTTTCATCCCATATATAATAAATATATAAAGATAGGCATTTCTTATTACGTATGGATATATATAAAGATAGCCATTTCTTATTACATATGGAAATATATAAAGATAGGCATTTCTTATTAGATATAAGAATATATAAATATAAGTATTTATTATTAGTTTTTGATAATATATAGATATATGCCTTTATTTTTACGTATGACAAATATATTTTTGTCAAATAATTTTCAGATTATTCATAAACTTATTGAGAACAATAATAATGTATATTTAAAATGTTGCTTTTCATAACATTTATAATAGACATAACAATGCTCAGCAAATAATAATAATAATAATAGTGTTCATTTTTCAACTTTAAAATCTCTCTCTCTCTCTCTCTCTCTATATATATATATATATATATATATATATATATATACACTGATCAAGTCCCATATAATTCTGATTATAGTCGGCATTTTCTGAAATTTCTATTTATTCATTATGAGCAAACATAGCGATTAAGTGAATTCTACTCCATTTTACACCACAAAATGTTCCCTAATTACATATAATTGCCACTATTTTTTTCACTCCTATTTTTCCCGCCTGCCGTTTCATCAGCACGTCATCTTCCATTAAGGAAGCTTATCCTCACGTATTCTCCTGGAATTTTGGCAGGATATCCATCTAATGAATAAAATAGTTTCAGTTTGAAATCTTGCACTTTGTGATGGCATTCATAAATTCATGTTACTGAAGTTTCCTTTTTCATTCTCTACTGTTGATTCTGAAATTGTATGTATTTATAGCCATTAGTTGAAAATTTATGCGTCCATATTGATTCGCCATTTTTTCATTATACTTAAAGTTAAAAAAAATAAATCTTCTGGAACCTTAATATATAAAGATTACCACTGGTTAGTTATCTCTTGATATTTTCTATACACTTTTTAAATTTCTATGCAATGTCAGTCGTCATATTTTTGTCTCTAAATCCGGTTCTTTTATTTTCCTCGGTGTTTCTTTTGCTCCCATTAACCCCTTGATGAATAGCGGCTTGAATTGAGGAATCGGAGAGCTGAGTTCGAATTCCAGTTTTGTTAGTTACTTTCACTTCATAAAGGCATGAATCCATCTCTTCCCCCTTTGTTATGCCTCCCAGTTAGAGGTAAATAGCAGGACAGACTGGGTTCTATAGCTTTGGTTGGAAACCAGTCTAGGAGAAAGACAACTCTGAGTTCCAAACTATCGGTTAAACGCGCAGTTGGACACACATAGTGATTACGGTTACCCACCTGAAGTCAAGGTTAATCAGTGACGGATCACCAACAGCGGAGTGAGAGAAAAACCCGGGGTTTGGATTTGAATTTGGAACCCCTTTCTTCTTAATGACTTTTATCACCTTTATTTCGGATGAAATGACTAAAGGAAACCTGTTGAAGAATCAAGTAGCCTCGATTTCATAGAACTGGCCAACAATTTCAAAAGCTGTGCATAGTAAATACTTTGGCAACTCTTCAATTTATTCTATGGGCTGTCATCTGGCTTCTTGCTTTCTCTAATTCAGCATGAAATTTACCTTGTTTCTCTCTTTGGCATTCAAGTGCCTTAACAGGTGATTTTATTTCATGAACTGCTTTACGAAGAATAAAATTTCGCTTCAGCAGTTCAAGTGACAGTTGAATACATCACAGAATATTCATCTGTACAAATTAAAATATTTACTATTTTATTTAACGAAAGCTTTTCCCATGCTTTTCTGTCTTATGGCTTCTAGCAGAGCCATCTTTAATGCGAGCGAGCTAACTTCTAGTTTTCATTATGACTTTTAGTCATATGATTATTTGTCTATTTTGGCACAAGTCCGAAAAAAAAAGTGGGGAGACTGGCCAAGGTTGGTCATCGCTAGCTATCTTATACCTAACTAATGGGCTTCACGACCCATTCATTTGTTACAATATATTCATTCCCCATAAGAATTTATCCGTCACCATTCGTGCCTTCATACACTAAAATACCTCACACACACTGGCTACCTACTGGGAAAAACAGCCCATGAGTTAAAATCCCAATATGTATAATTGTGTATAATTAATGTAAAGCTCTCCTAGCATCAACGTTACAAGCAAAGTGCGTCGCCTGGATCACGGCAACATCCACACCGAACAACAAGAGGTCACGAAGCAAGCGGGCAGCCTTACCGCGATCCCTCAGGTCATTCGCATTCAAGATGGCTATCTTAATAGACATGATTTAAGTCTGAAAAGAAAAAACAGAAAAGACCCTTTTCACACAATGAGCGGAAATCTGTGCCAGGTGAGGACCCGGACAGATTGTCCTAGGTTTTCCGTGCCCATCTCCGACCTCAACCGTCTATATAGAGCAATACCGCCAACTTCCGTTGGGTACGTTAGTTTTAATGCCCGTTAGCGAGGGATCGAGCATTACCGAGTTTTTCAATTCTGGGGATCCAACCTCGGCCATACGGATCTCTGGGAAGGCGTCCTTCGCTTCGAACAGGCGCGACCATACTTTTAAATTCCTTCCCGCATCCCTTACACATGTTATCACATCTGGAGCTTTAGGGAAATTGCGAGTATCCTCCACCGAATTTCCGTCGACAGAGGTAATCTTAAAAGGGCCCACTTCTGAGTGGAGAGGTCTTTCTCTAAGTCCCGTCTGTTCACCTTGCAGGTTTTTTCTGCTCCAAGGAATATTTCCTTCTTTTACCTTTTCTCCCTGGACGGGTGGGGAGTGATAAAAGTGGACGGGTGGGGAGGTGTAGAAGTGGAGCGGGACGGAGCACGAGCAGGGGAAGCGGGGAGGTTCCTTGGTTTTGGAGCGATGTCATCATATTGTTTTTCCGCTGGCGACGGATACACGGATTGGGACCTGGCTTTGTCCATGACACTCTCCGCCCTTCTTTGTCCAGTCCTTTTCTCCATCTTGGTTGGTTTCTCCTCCCTCCCACTCTCCAAAGAGAAGGGCTGAGGTGACAGCATTTCCTCCGCTTCCGTATGTGAGGCTAGCTGTTGAGGCTTTTGCTGATGCTTTTGTTGCTGTTCCTGTTGTTGTTATTGCTGCTGCTGCTATTGCTGAATTTGCTGCAACTTCTGTTGCTGTTGCTTTGCTTGTTGGTGCTTTCGTTGTTGCTCGTGTTGCTTCTTGTCTTAATCTCCTTTTGTCTTATGACGTCTTGTCGCACTGCCTTTTATGTCGTAATGCTATTTGTTTTATGACATTTTGTCGTATGAATTTGTCGTATGCCTTTTTCTCACATGCATTTTCTCCTATGCGTTTTTGTCGTAATGCTTTTTTTGTCGCAATGCCTTTTTGCTTTATGACTTCTTGTCGTAATTCCTTTTGTTGTAATTCCTTTTTGTCGTATGCCTTTTTGTCACGTGACTTTTCTCCTATACCTTTCTGTCGCAATGTCTTTTTACTTTATGAATTTTTGTCGTAATTCTTTTTGTCGCAAAGCTTTTTTGTCGTATACCATTTTGCTGTAATGCATATTTGTCTTATGTCTTTTTGTCGTAATGCCGTTTTGTCTTATGTCTTTTTCTCGTAAAGTCTTTTTCTCGTAATGGCTTTTCTCGTAATGACTTTTTCTCGTAATGACGTTTTGTCATGGCTTTTTTTTGTAATGTCTTTTTCACGTAATGTCTTTTTCTCGTAATGTCTTTTTCATGTAATGACTTTTTCTCGTAATGCCGTTTTGTCTGATGTCTTTTTCTCGTAATGTCTTTTTCTCGTAATGACGTTTTGTCTTATATCTTTTTCTCGTAATGACGTTTTCTCGTAATGTCTTTTTCTCGTAATGTCTTTTTCTTTTAATGTCTTTTTCTCGTAATGACGTTTTATCTTATGTCTTTTTCTCGTAATGCCTTTTTCTCGTAATGCCATTTTGTCTCTTCTTTTTCTCGTAATGTCTTTTTCTCGTAATGTCTTTTTCTCGTAATGCCGTTTTATCTTATGTCTTTTTCTCGTAATGCCATTTTGTCTCTTATCTTTTTCTCGTAATGTCTTTTTCTCGTAATGCCGTTTTGTCTTGTCTTTTTCCCGTAAAGTCTTTTTCACGCAATGTCTTTTTATCGTAATGCCATTTTCTCGGAATGCCGTTTTATCTTATGTCTTTTTCTCGTAAAGTGTTTTTCTCGTAAAGCCGTTTTGTCTTATGTCTTTTTCTCGTAATGTGTTTTCTCGTAATGTGTTTTCTCGTAATGCCATTTAGCCTTATGTCTTTTTATCGTAATGCCATTTTCTCGTAACGGCGTTTTGTCTAATGGCCTTTTTCTCGTAATGTCTTTTTCTCGTAATGCCGTTTTGTTTTATGTCTTTTTCTCGTAATGTCTTTTTCTCTTAATGCCGTTTTGTATTATGTCTTTTTCTCGTAATGTCTTTTTCTCGTAATGTCATTTTATAGTAATGACGTTTTGTCTTATATCTTTTCATCGTAATGCTATTTTCTCGGAATGCCGTTTTGTCTAATGTCTTTTTCTCGTAATGTCTTTTTCTCGTAACGACGTTTGGTCATGTTTTTTTTTCTCGTAATGTCTTTTTCTCGTAAATACGTTTTCTCGTAATGCCTTTTTGTCTCATGACTTTTTGTCATAATTTCTTTTTGCTGTAATGACTTTCTAATTAACCTATATTGAAAAAAGATCCTTGAAATTGGCCATGGAATGAAACAAAATTGAATCTAAATAATTATCTAGATGAATGTCATGTCAGCCTAGAAAATACTAGCGATATGTTAGGGCAAGTCTAAATTCATTCATTTTAATCAGCGCATTTTGCGCCTCCGCTGTGATCACCACTCCCCTCTATCACACAGTTGTGGTTCATGGTGACATTCTTTTAAAACTAAGATTTGTTTTTGATGTTAACTTCTTCTAACCTTTTTCTAAAGAGGCAGAATCTACAAGACAGGTAGTGCTTTGAATTCAGAGTTTCCAGCCAAGTCTATGGGATACAAATCTGTGGGGGTGGGGAGAAGAGATGGATACATAAATTTCCCAATAACAGCGGTGTTTCCTGGCAAGATGGTCTAACGGAGCACAACCCTCTTCAGGATGATTTTAATTCCTTTTCCTAGACTAGTCGCTAACCAAGGCTATAGGACACAGTCTGTCCTGCTATTTATCTTGGGAGGTGGGGGGTGCGGAGAAGAGATGGATTCATGCCTTTCTCAAGGTTATTAGGACGTAAGTGAATGCAGTGAGCTCGACTGCACTTTGAACTTTGCTCTCCGATTTCTCAATCCAAGTGCCTAATTATTACTTCACCGTGTCTCCAAGACTAAATAGAAAATAAGATAAAATAGGTGGCCTTTGGCGAAAATGTATTGGCTGCATCTTAATTGCTGTGATAAATATCGTAGTGAGTATCTGTCTATATTTCTCAAGTACACATTGCACAGTGGATAAAGGCGTTGGTTAGATCCAGTGACAGGAACCAAAGAGTGTGAGTTCAATACGCGGTTAAGGCAGTGGAGAACATTCAGAGGGAAATTAATAGAAGATAACTGATAACTGACATCCATTAAACATGGAACGTGGAACTAGAACAGTTTACCCCAGTGAGCGAAATAAAAAGTTAAGTTCGACATTCCTACCACCTGAAGAAGGCCGGAGCGTACAACGGCTGAAACGTTGTAATAAATATGGCGACAAAGATGAGGGCAATAGTCCGAATAATGTAAATAATGTTAGTAGTAAGTGTTGAAACATCATTGCATGTCGAGGACGGGTTGAAATTTGACAGTGATATGATATTGACATGGCACAACAAATGCAAAATGTGTAAGATGAAGAATCGAGAAAATTTCCAATAGAAACAACTGAATAACTTTCTTTATTCAAATGGGACGAATAGCTTTCAAAATTCGTGTACATCAATAAAGATTGTCGACGCTGAATTTAGTACAAGTAAGTTATTGCGAGTGGGGTTTCGAGTGTTACTAAAAGCTACTAAGTGCCGTTACAAACATATTTAGTACAGAACAGGACAGTAGAGTACGATAAATATAAAACTAGTAATTTTAAGATAATTATCGCAATAATTTAATTTTAGTCAGTAGAAACTTTTCAAAGGTTGGCCAATAAATATCCCTTTGATTTCTAACGTTCGCTCTGTACAAGGCTCAGGAGCCATCTGTTTCTCTTGCCTTCGATATGTACTTTGAGTGTCAAATTCACCAAGCCCTTTTTTCTTATTATGCATCCCAGAAATTTCAGCTGTCTCTTTCTGATCCTAAAATCGAGTGTCTTTCTCGTTCCCATTTTCTTTAAAACTTCAAGAAATATATTGCAGAATAAATTTTTCATTGGTTCATATTTGTACCTATTTTTCATCGAGAAAAACCAGATATACCTACAATTATATATATATATATATATATATATACGGCGTCACCTATATACATATATAAGGCGTCCCCTATATCCATATATATGGTATCACCTCTCACCCACCGGAGACCACGCGTCCTACGTATGATTGAAAATTTTCGCGTCTCTAGCATCGAGCAGAACATGGCCATATCTCCTTTCTCCTTCGCCATTGTAGCCTTGGTGAATTTTACGCGAGTTTTACCGATATCTTTGATCGTAGAACATCGTATTCGTGAACGTTTACGTGAGTTCTATTGGTGAACTTTTACTTGAGTTTTTGCCAAATCCTCGTCACCAAAATGTTGTAAACTAGGAAGAGTTACTAAATGAAGAATAACCAAAACGGAGGTTGGAAAGGAAATGGTAATCTTTATGACATCAACAAAATACAATACTCACCTGTGACATGAAGTAGGTAAACCACTGCTAGTGGTGGACAGCATATTACCCTCACTTAAAATAGTATTCAACGTATTTATGAGGATAGGGACATACCCTTTAGTGTTAATATGTACGGTAAATAACACTATTTATCTCAGTCTATTCATATCGATCTATCTATATACCTATCTATCGCAGAAATTAACAAAGAATAACAGTTTATTCATATATATCTCAGTTTATTCATATCTACCTATCTATCTCGTCTATTCATTTCTATCTATCTATCTATATATATATATATATATATATACATACATATATATATCTGTTGCTCAAGTTAAAAAAGACTAACAGGTAAAAGGTGCCCATCAGTCTATTCATATATACCTCAGTCTATTCATATCTATTCATCTATCTATCTATCTATCTATCTATCTATCTATCTATCTATCTATCTAAGTCTATTCAATTTATCTATCCTCTTAGTCTATTTATATCTATGTATTTCCTCTATTCAATTCTATCTATCTATCTATCTATCTATCTATCTATCTATCTATATATATATATATATATATATATATATATATATATATATATATAAAAGCAAATATATGGATACAGATCCGACAGTATGAAGAAAAATATATGGAAAAACAAAAATCCGAATATGCAAATATGCTGTTTTAATGATATTTCAATGTTGACGTCAGACGTTTCGGTTACTACTTACTCTTCTTTCTCTTTATTGTAATATATATATATTTATTTTTACGCATATGCTTGACTTTTTCTGTATATTATGAATTAGGACAAAATACCATATTTGGACTCCTATATTTTAAAAAGTAATTAAGAACAACAATTAAAATTACACTAACTTGTTCGGTACATAACAAAGAAATTAATAATGAAATTACAGATAGTATTATTGTATATTTCTTAAATAAACTCAGTCTGAATATGCAGATTTTATAAATCAAACCGTCTGCAACGATGCACAAACGACTTATAACCTGAAAATAAGACTCACATTCCTCCCAAATTTCAAATATCACATTATGACTATACCACTATTTTGTGGGGGAGTGATAAAATGGATATCTCCTGGATTATTTCACTTCAAAATTGAAACAAAAAATGCTTTTTAACCGTTTGTCACAAGGTACTTAAAAGGCCGATTTCAGACCGAAAAGGAGACTTGATTGAATTGTGTGATAACAAAGTGTTGAGATACCTACTCATAGTCGTTACCTGCTCTAGGAGAAGGACTACTCTGAATTCAGAACCTGAGTGGTCGGCGACTAAACCGGTCCTCTCACCGTAATGTTTGTAATGTAGTCCCGTAACGGGACTCGTGAGAGCGAATATAGAACGCCTAATATAGAACTGCTATCAAGTCTTCTACCAACATTTTACAGGAATCCCTCGATTAGTGCAGCTAATGTTTACATCGGTTACTATAAAATAACCAATGTACAATTACTATGGTTAAACTGAAGAATGTTTTACCGCACAAATCGAGTATTATGTATACACTTAACGAATTTTGATATATAACAATTTTAGCGCACTAATCGAAAATGCATTAATCGAGGGGTACCTGTACTTACAATGTGTTCATTACATTCACTTATGTGCTAATACCCTTAGGAAAAGTGTGAATCAATCAATTCTCCCCCTCCAGCTATGGGTAATAGCAGGACAGATTGGATCTTTGTTATGGAGTGATTTCACAGTGGAGGCTTGTATTTGTACTAAGTCGGTCCTAAAACAGGTTCGACGTACAAAACGTTAGAAACTTCATATAATAGGTATGACGCAGAGTAATCTAGTTGTGGTCGCTGATACTTTAGTATCCGACTAACGGTCGTCCGGCATCGACTGACTGACCGACCCACTGAGCGACTCACTCGTTACTATTACTACTCCTACTTATTATAAGTGGGAGAATCTATTAACTATAGAATAGGTGTGTTCCACTATAACAATCTTAAAGCCTTGGTTGGCAACTGGTCTAGGTAAAGGAAAACCGTGAATTCAAAACCTGAATAGACGGCAACTAAACCAGTTCTCCCACCGTAATATTTGTAATGTGCTCCCGTATCGGGACTTGTGATCGCGAATATAGGAGGCCTAATATAGAACTACTATCAAGTGTCTGATATAATCTTTTTTCTCAACTATCATGACCTTATGCCAGACTAAGTTAAGTTTGATAAATATATCCACAGAGCGCCAACCGTTGAGCAATGGTGAACGAATTTTGTTTTCTTGACTATTGTAAATCTAGTCAATTTGATAATTAATTTCAATTCTCCTAACCGTATACTTACAATCAGAAAGAGTTGAAATTTTTGGGAAACATAATTAAGAAAGAGAACCTGGAGACTGTAACACTGAAAAGAAATACTAGCAGCAATAGAAGCAGGGAAACAACGAGCAACATTCTTAACAAGACTATACGAGTGGGTAACAGAATAAAAATAGTCAAAAGTTACTTCGAACAGTAAAAGAGAGAAAGTTATAGAGAGACATGATCGCCCACGCCCTGAATAGACACGGCAAATAAAAGATCAAGAAATTATTCGACAAAGATATTTTGCTATATATTCTTTCGAACATCTGAGAATTTTCCATGGGAGTAAAAGAAAAATTGGCGATGCCTAAAACTGTATCTTTGCATTAGAAATGTAATTGAAGTGTTAGATCGTCATCATCTGTTCGATTTTTTTTTTAAGTAAAAATATATTTTTTGGATTTGCTGCATTATCAGTTTTCCATCTTGCAGGAATCTTCAGGATTCTATCCTTCAAGAATTTTTTCTTATCTTTCTCGATAAAGAACTGATCGAATTGTTTTTATTATTATCAATTTTCTGGAAGACTGTAAAAATTATTTTTACAGTCATCGAGGAAATTGATATTTTTTCTTTCAATATCGTAGTATAAATCGTAGTACAATAGTAAAATACCTGGTAAATATTCTATGTAGGTGAAAACTTCTTCGACCAGTAATTTTTGTTTCATCACAGGATTAGGAGTTATAGAAAAAAAAAAAAAAAAAGAAAAAAAACTTACTAGGTGCTGCAAAGGACAGGAAATTGCGGAGAGACATGATCTCCCACATCTTGAAGGTAAACTGAAAATAGAAGCAGGAGAATATTCTGAAAAAAAAAACTAGCTTATATACTTCATTTGGGTGTGTCTATATTTCTGAGATGAGGTATTATGTACACTATTTACATTATTCGGACTATCGTCCTCATTTTTGTTGCCATATTTATCACAACGTTTCGGCCGTTGTACGCTCCGGCCTTCTTCAGGTGGCTGGAATGTCGAAATGAACCCTTTATTTCGTTCGCTGGGGTAGACTGTTCTAGTTCCACGTGCCATGTCTAACTGCTAAATATGGCGAAGAAATAAAGTTCTTTAGATTTAGTTTTTAGGTCGAAATGAAAGACAAACCCATGTGCAAACGTTTTAATTTTGAGGAAGAGTTAAGAAATATCTTCATCAGCTGCAACGACCAGAAAGCGTTTTTTCCTTCTTTCCATATTGAAAAAAAAAGACGGTGCCTGTCATAAAGAGGCGAGCCTCGTTGTCTGAACAGCTTTTTTCATTTTGTCTCATTCTCATACATTATATAGGGTTTTCCAATAACTTGGACCGATTTTAAATGTGAATTAAGTTTAAGCGTCTAATGATTTTTTTCTTTTTCTTTCAAATTTAACAACTTCAGTCTTTGGCAATTTCAGCCATGGAAAGATTACCAATCCAACAGCGTGTTAAAGTTATCGAAGCCTATTACGAAAATGGACGTTCAAACAGAAATTCATTTCGCGATTTTTTTCGTCAACATAATTGACCAACCGAGAGTGCAATTGAAAAAATTGTTCGTAAATTCAAACAAACTGGGTCGATGGCAGATGTGAAAACAACATTCTGTGCTCGTTTACGCCGTTCAGCTGAAAACATTTCTGCAATGCACGAGAACGTGGCTGAAACTCCAGACACTTTTATTCGTCATCGTGCGCAGGAATTGAAACTCTCCACAACAACGTTACATCGAATTTTGACAAAAGATTTGTTTCTACACGCTTACAAAATTCAATTGACACAAGAACCGAAACCTGTTGACCATTTGGAGCGCCGTACATTCGTCACTTGAACAAGCTGATGAAGATTTTCGCAAAAAACTTCTGTAATGATGAAGCCCATTTTCATCTTGGTGGATTCGCTAATAAGTAGAATTGTCGCAATTGGGCTGATGAAAATCCAAGGAAGATTGTTGAAAAGCCACTGCATCCACAAAATCTCACTGTTTGGTGTGCATTTTTTTCCTAGCGGAATCATTGGGCTGTATATTTGTAAATTTGAACGCCCATTTTCGTAATAGGCTTCGATAACTTTAACACGTTGTTTGATTATTAGCCCTTCCAAGGTTGAAAGTTGTTAAATCTGAAAAAAAAATTATTAGACGCTTAAACCTTATTCATATTTAAAATCGGTCCAAGTTATTGGCACACCATATACATATATAATAGCGATGAAATCATACGTTTTTACCACCAGAGACAAGAGGTAAAAAGTCAGAATTCCGAATGTTTATTGTTAAGTTAGACAGGCAAACAGGCCTTCTCAACTGATGCAATCAACGTTCATACCGGGACAATAATACACATCGCTTATGTATATAAGGCGTACATTCGTTTTACAAGTTTCAATGAAAGCAATATAATTTTTAGTCGATTTCCTCGTAAGTTTATTGAAATTATTTTGAAATGAATTTCCAATTTCTCTTCTGCTTCGGGTTACTGTCTACACAGGAAATTAATTTTTATCTCCAAAGTCAAGAACCGCGGCACCCCTGTCGGCATTCGCTCAAATGAGTTTCGGAATCATCTTCCCAATCCTTAATGTTTATAGCTGGTCATTATATTTGTTGTCAGATTAAATTGAGACAATATCCTGAGTTGAATAATTTTAATTTCTGTCTTTCAACTGTTTTATTGCAATTCATGATGAACCCCAAATTATACGGGGGTCAAACAATAAGTGCATTTATTTTAGATTAATTTTGATCTGAAATTTTCACTGTATAATGTTTGAGCTTTGTGATTTATATTCGCTATTGAATTAAGTGTATTGATATTGAAACAGATTATGTCAAAAATAAAAGGAAAATGTTGTGTAAAAAACATTTTAATCACTAGGCTACAAACATATTGATATACCTACGTGTATAATTAACATTCATCATTGAATTAAGTGCATTGACAATGAAAAAGATTATGTTAAAAATAAATATTTGTTGCATAAAATAAATATTTTTAATCGCTATGCTAAATTATTTATTAAATATACTCGTATATGATTAATATTTATTATTGAATTAAGTGCATTGGCAATGAAAGAGATTATGTTAAAAATAAATATTTGTTGCATAAAATAAATATTTTTAATCGCTAGGCTAAACTATTGATTGAATATACCCGTATATGATTAATATTTATTATTGAATTAAGCAATGAGGGGGTTATAATAAAACATTTGTGACGTAAAATAAATGCTTTTTTTCATCATCAGGCTGCGGAATTATTGATGTATTAAGTCGGTGATTAATATTTATTCGTTCTGCGTATGATGATAAACTACACCCGGCATCAAGGCCTCTGATCGCGAGGTTTTGCGGAGCGTGGAACCACATTTTAATTGCTGTTGTTCCCAGATTCACCCTGACTCAGAGTGGTAGCACCTGTTAGGGTCTCAACTATGAGTAAACAGTGAACCCCAAACTGGGATCAAAACAAAAATATAAAAATGCATTAGAAAAAATTATCAGCAATAAATTGGAAAAAAATTTACCAAGGCTCACAAGAAAATAAAATGTAGGCATTGAATGACCCATAAGGATATTGATATGCCGTTAAACAATCAAACCAAACCTTTAATATTCATCATTTAATTAAGTGCATTGACACTGAAGATTATATATAGGTAATTTTTGCATAAAGTCAATGCCTTTTTCATTATTAGGCTATGGACTTATTGATATATCTATGTAAAACTCGGACCTTTCTTGGACATTGAATATGGGAGTAAAATTTGTATTACGAGGGTCATTCAATAAATAAGGTGAATTTTTCGGTATAAGGATTTCTAATACAGATAGAAGCTTACTTTTTTTAATTTTTTTTTGTTTTACTTCTTTTTCACATGGATTTAATTTCTTTTGCAGATTAAAAAAAAATTTGAGAGTTTTGGCGATTAACAAATATGGCCGACCAAGAAGCATGCTCCAGGATTGAACAGCGGTCAGTTATCAAGTTTTTAGTTGCTGAAGGGTGCAAACCAGTTGAAATTCATAGGAGAATGTCAACTATGTATGGTGCCACATGTTTCAGACAAAAAATGTCTACAAGTGGGCTAAATTGTTTAAAGAACGACGGAGCAGTGTTGAGGATGAAGACAGGCCTGGGGGGCCTACAGAAGTGAGGTCTCCTGAGGTGATCGAATCAGTCAATGACCTTATTCAGTCTGACAGAAGAACTACTGTGAATTGCTGAGGCAAGTCAAGAAAGACATAAAGAACAAACGCAGGGGTCATCAGTCAGAAGGAGTCATCTTGCATCATGACAACGCAAGGCCTCACACAGCAGCCCAAATGGTGCAGACCATCAACGAGATGGGCTGGGACCTGCTCCCTCATCCCCCTTACAGCCCAGACCTTGCCCCTTCAGACTTTCAGCTGTTTGGTCCCTTGAAAGCGTCCACGAGTGGCACGAAGTTTAAAAGAGACGATGAAGTCAAAAGTGTTGTGAGCGACTGGCTGAGACATCAGTCCAAAGATTTTTACGCTGAGGGAATACGGAAGCTTGTGCACAGATGGGAAAAGTGTGTGACAGTGCTGGGAGGCTACGTTGAAAATAAAAAAAGTAAGCTTCTATCTGTATTAGAAGTCCTTATACCGAAAAATTCGCCTTATTCGTATTATTATTTTTTTCAAATAGGACCGACATATGGATAAAGATTTACACCAGACAAAGCTAAGCTTTATCTATATGCCAGCGATTATAGCAGTTTCTCTGGTAAGTATTTTCTAAGTTAATATTAATCTGGCACAAGGCCACAATTGTGGGGGGCTTTGTGAGTATTAAACACACGATACAGTAGGAGGAAGTATTTATTCTATGATGAAGTGTTTCTTAAAAGTTTATCCTGAATACTGGAACTCGTTCCCATACATTTAAAATATGGAAAAATCCTCCCCTGACAAATGTCGTCCTGGTTATGATGATAAACAAAATCCGCGTCCAGGGTAAGACGATAAACTACGTCCAACAGCCAGGCCTCTGATCAGGAGGCTTTGAGGGGCGTGGAACCACCTCTTAATTTGCTGATGTTCCCAGGTCCATAGTTAACCCAGAAACTGAGGTAAAAAGCATTATAAAAGTGTAAAAATAAGTTTTAATACCAGAAATACTTTGTAAAAAATTATTACCAGAAATAAATTTTTGAAGAAAAAAAATATTACCAGCAATACGTTTTTGAAAAAAATAATATTACTAGCTTTACATTTTTTAGGAAAAAATATTAACAGAAATAGATTTTTGACAAAACAAAAATATTATCAGAAAAAAAAAAGTTGTCGGCATTAAATGACCCATTGAGGTTGATATGCCGTAAAACAAACCAAACCAAATCAAATCCCCTGACAAATGCAAACTTGTGTTATCTGTAACTCTTTGTAAACAAAAATGAATTCCATTTTATGAAAACATACATTAAAAATATTGGCGGAATTAGAAAAAAAAATACATAAATAAATAAAAATAAAGAGAATGGAAGTAAGTGAGATCCTACCTTTTAAGTGTATTGGGAATATGAAGTATAGGGGTTCAATTCATACAACAGGCATACATGGTGAATGCTTTTTTAGATGTATGGTGCTTAAATAGATTTCCAGGCCTAAAATAGACCGAAATAGTTACATGACATTATTGCTGATCGGACCCTGAACAATGAAGGGATGTTCCCCCAGTGAGGCCCCATGCCCTGAGCGGCCATTGGGCATTATTAACCCAGACTTCAAGTGGAGCTCGTACATACGATCCATCGCTAAATATACTGGAAAAATGATTGCTTCCATGTACTGCTCCAGCATGTATCTGACCCTTAAACCTAAACTCCAATTTTACAAGTGGCAGAACAGGCCTAAAATGGAATAATGTTACATAGTCTTCACTTTCCAGTCTTGAGACCAAAAATGTCTCCGCCTCCTTGTGGGTGAGAAATTATTTTCTACCCTACAAACCGTTTCTCTTAGAAGAAAACGAAACGGCGCCAGACCCTCACTTCACTATCATTACTACCATGAAAAGTGTTTAGACGAACTGGACAATGTTGACTAGACTTCATTTTCCAGACTTAGTTCCAAAACCATCTGCGCGTCATTGTGGGTGAGAAATTATTTTCTACCCTACAACCCGTTTCTCGCAGACGAAAACGATATGTCGCCAGTCACTAAATGTTCTATCACTATTTCCATGAAAAGTTTTGGACGAACTGGAATAATGTTGCGTAGTGTTCACTGTCCAGTCTTGAGTCCAAAAGCGTCTCCTCGTCATTGTCAGTGAGAAATTATTTTTTACCCAACTTCCCGTTTCATCCAGACGAAAACGAAACGTCGCAAGTTCCTCGCTGTTCTATCATTACTTCCGTGAAAAGTTTTTGGACGAACTGGAATAATGTTGCCTAGTTTTCACTATCCAGTCTTGAGTCCAAAAGCGTCTCCTCGTCATTGTAAGTGGGAAATTATTTTCTACCCAACTTCCCGTTTCACCCAGACGAACACGAAACGTCGCAAGTTCCTCGCTGTTCTATCACTATTTCCATGAAAAGTTTTTGGACAAACTGGAATAATGTTGCCTAGTTTTCACTGTCCAGGCTTGAGTCCAAAAGCGTCTCCTCGTCATTGTAAGTGGGAAATTATTTTCTACCCTATTTCCCGTTTCATCCAGACGAACACGAAACGTCGCAAGTTACTCGCTGTTCTATCATTACTTACATGAAAAGATTTTGGACGAACTGGAATAATGTTGCCTAGTTTTCAGTATCCAAGTTTTGAGTCCAAAAAGCGTCTCCTCGTCTTTGTAAGTGGAAATTATTTTCTACCCTGCTTCCCGTTTCACCCAGACGAAACGTCGCAAGTCCTTCGCTGTTCTATCATTATTTCCATGAAAAGATTTTTGGACAAACTGGAATAATGTTGCCTAGTTTTCACTGTCCAGTCTTGAGTCCAAAAGCGTCTCCTCGTCATTGTAAGTGGGATTTATTTTCTACCCTATTTCCCGTTTCATCCAGACGAACACGAAACGTTGCAAGTTCCTCCCTGTTCTATCATTACTTCCATGAAAAGATTTTGGACGAACTGGAATAATGTTGCCCTAGTCTTCAGTATCCAGTTTGAGTCTAAAAAGCGTCTTCCTCGTCTTTGTCAGTGGGAAATTATTTTTTTACCCTAGTTCCGTTTCACCCAGACAAAAACGAAACGTCGCAAGTTCCTTCGCTGTTCTATCATTAGTTCCATGAAAAGATTTTGGAAGAACTGGAATAATGTTGCCTATTCTTCACTATCCAGTCTTGAGTCCAAAAGCGTCTCCTCGTCATTGTCAGTGGGAATTTATTTTCTACCCTATTTCCTGTTTCACCCAGACGAATACGAAATGTTGGACGTTCCTCCCTGTTCTATCACTACTTCAATGAAAAGTTTTTTGACGAACTGGAATAATGTTGCCTAGTGTTCACTGTCCAGTCTTGAGTTCTGAAAGCGTCTCCTCGTCATTGTCAGTGGGAAATTATTTTTACCCTAGTTCCCGTGTCACCCAGACGAAAACGAAACGTCGCAAGTTCCTCGCTGTTCTATCACTATTTCCATGAAATGATTTTTGGAAGAACTGGAATAATGTTGCCTATTGTTCACTGTCCAGTCTTGAGTCCAAAAGCGTCTCCTCGTCATTGTCAGTGAGAATTTATTTTCTACCCTATTTCCCTGTTTCTCCCAGACGAACACGAAACGTTGCAAGTTCCTCCCTGTTCTATCACTACTTCAATGAAAAGTTTTTGACGAACTGGAATAATGTTGCCTAGTGTTCACTGTCCAGTCTTGAGTTCAAAAGCGTCTCCTCGTCATTGTCAGTGGGAAATTATTTTTTACCCTAGTTACCGTTTCACCCAGACGAAAACGAAACGTCGCAAGTTCCTCCCTGTTCTATCACTATTTCAATGAAATGTTTTTGGACGAACTGGAATAATGTTGCCTAGTGTTCACTGTCCAGTCTTGAGTCTGAAAGAGTCTCCTCGTCATTGTCAGTGGAATTTATTTTTACACTAGTTCCCGTTTCTCCCAGACGAAAACGAAACGTTGCAAGTTCCTCCCTGTTCTATCATTAGTTCCATGAAAAGATTTTGACGAACTGGAATAATGTTGCTAATTCTTCACTGTCCAGTCTTGAGTCCAAAAGAGTCTCCTCGTCATTGTCAGTGGGAAATTATTTTTACCCTAGTTCCCTTTTCACCCAGACGAACACGAAATGTCGGAAGCTCCTCCCTGTTCTATCACTACTTCAATGAAAAGTTTTTGGACGAACTGGAATAATGTTGCCCTAGTGTTCACTGTCCAGTCTTGAGTCTGAAAGAGTCTCCTCGTCATTTTCAGTAGGAAATTATTTTTACCCTAGTTCCCGTTTCACCCAGACGAAAACGAAACGTCGCAAGTTCCTCGCTGTTCTATCATTAGTTCCAAGAAATGATTTTGGAAGAACTGGAATAATGTTGCTAATTCTTCACAATCAGTCTTGAGTCCAAAAGCGACTCCTCGTCATTGTCAGTGAGAAATTATTTTCACCCTACATCCTTTTTCACGCAGACGAACACGAAACGTCGGAAGCTCCTCCTGTTCTATCACTACTTCAATGAAAAGTTTTTGGACGAACTGGAATAATGTTGCCTAGTGTTCACTGTCCAGACTTGAGTCCAAAAGCGTCTCCTCGTCATTTTCAGTGGGAAATTATTTTTACCCTATTTCCCGTTTCACCCAGACGAAAACGAAACGTCGCAAGTTCCTCGCTGTTCTATCATTAGTTCCATGAAATGATTTTGGAAGAACTGGAATAATGTTGCCTATTCTTCACTATCCAGTTTTGAGTCCAAAAGCGACTCCTCGTCATTGTCAGTGAAATTATTTTCTACCCTACTTCCTGTTTCACGCAGACGAACACGAAACGTCGGAAGTCCTTCTCTGTTCTATCATTACTTCAATGAAAAGATTTTTGGACGAACTGGAATAATGTTGCCTAGTGTTCACTGTCCAGTCTTGAGTCCAAAAGCGTCTCCTCGTCATTGTCAGTGGGAATTTATTTTCTACCCTATTTCCCGTTTCTCCCAGACGAACACGAAACGTTGCAAGTTCCTCCCTGTTCGATCATTACTTCCATGAAAAGATTTTGGACGAACTGGAATAATGTTGCCTAGTCTTTAGTATCCAGTTTCAAGTCTAAAAGCGTCTTCTAGTCTTTGTCAGTGGGAAATTATTTTCTACCCTGCTTCCCGTTTCACCCAGACGAAACGTCGCAAGTCCTTCGCTGTTCTATCATTAGTTCCATGAAAAGATTTTGGACGAATTGGAATAATGTTGCCTATTCTTCACTATCCAGTCTTGAGTCCAAAAGCGTCTCCTCGTCATTGTCAGTGGGATTTATTTTCTACCCTATTTCCTGTTTCTCCCAGGCGAATACGAAACGTTGGAAGTTCCTCCCTGTTCGATCACTACTTCAATGAAAAGTTTTTGACGAACTGGAATAATGTTGCCCTAGTCTTCACTGTCCAGTCTTGAGTCTGAAAGAGTCTCCTCGTCATTGTCAGGGGAAATTATTTTTTACCCTAGTTCCCGTTTCACCCAGACAAAACGAAACGTCGCAAGTTCCTCGCTGTTCTATCATTAGTTCCATGAAAAGATTTTGGAAGAACTGGAATAATGTTGCCTATTCTTCACTATCCAGTCTTGAGTCCAAAAGCGACTCCTCGTCATTGTCAGTGAGAAATTATTTTCTACCCTACTTCCTGTTTCACGCAGACGAACACGAAATGTCGGAAGCTCCTCCCTGTTCTATCACTACTTCAATGAAAAGTTTTTGGACAAACTGGAATAATGTTGCCTAGTGTTCACTGTCCAGACTTGAGTTCAAAAGCATCTCTCGTCATTGTCAGTGGGAAAATATTTTGTACCCTAGTTCCCGTTTCACCCAGACGAAAACGAAACGTCGCAAGTTCCTCGCTGTTCTATCATTAGTTCCATGAAAAGTTTTTGGAAGAACAGGAATAATGTTGCCTATTGTCCACTATCCAGTCTTGAGTCCAAAATCGACTCCTCGTCATTGTCAGTGGAAATTATTTTCTACCCTACTTCCTGTTTCACGCAGACGAAACGAAACGTCGGAAGTCCTTCCTGTTCTATCACGACTTCAATGAAAAGTTTTTGGACGAACTGGAATAATGTTGCCTAGTGTTCACTGTCCAGTCTTGAGTTCAAAAGCGTCTCCTCGTCATTGTCAGTGGGAAATTATTTTCTACACTATTTACCGTTTCACCCAGACGAAAACGAAACGTCGCAAGTTCCTCCCTGTTCTATCACTATTTCCATGAAATGTTTTTGGACGAACTGGAATAATGTTGTCTAGTGTCCACTGTCCAGTCTTGAGTCCAAAAGCCTCTCCTCGTCATTGTCAGTGGGAAATTATTTTCTACCCTGCTTCCCGTTTCACCCATACGAAACGTCGCAAGTCCTTCCCTGTTCTATCATTACTTCCATGAAAGATTTTTTGGACGAACTGGAATAATGTTGCCTAGTCTTCACTGTCCAGTCTTGAGTCCAAAAGCGTCTCCTCGTCATTGTCAGTGGGATTTATTTTTTACCCTATTTCCCGTTTCTCCCAGACGAATACGAAACGTTGCAAGTTCCTCCCTGTTCGATCACTAGTTCCATGAAAAGATTTTTGACGAACTGGAATAATGTTGCCTAAGTCTTCACTGTCCAGTCTTGAGTCTGAAAAAGTCTCCTCGTCATTGTCAGTGGGAAATTATTTTTTACCCTAGTTCCCTGTTTCACCCAGACGAACACGAAATGTCGGAAGCTCCTCCCTGTTCTATCACTACTTCAATGAAAAGTTTTTGGACGAACTGGAATAATGTTGCCTAGTGTTCACTGTCCAGTCTTGAGTCTGAAAGAGTCTCCTCGTCATTGTCAGTGAGAAATTAATTTTTACCCTAGTTCCCGTTTCACCCAGACGAAAACGAAACGTCGCAAGTTCCTCGCTGTTCTATCATTAGTTCCAAGAAAAGATTTTGGAAGAACTGGAATAATGTTGCTAATTCTTCACAATCCAGTCTTGAGTCCAAAAGCGACTCCTCGTCATTGTCAGTGAGAAATTATTTTCTACCCTACTTCCTGTTTCACGCAGACGAACACGAAATGTCGGAAGCTCCTCCCTGTTCTATCACTACTTCAATGAAAAGTTTTTGGACGAACTGGAATAATGTTGCCTAGTGTTCACTGTCCAGACTTGAGTCTGAAAGAGTCTCCTCGTCATTGTCAGTGGGAAAATATTTTGTACCCTAGTTCCCGTTTCACCCAGACGAAAACGAAACGTCGCAAGTTCCTCGCTGTTCTATCATTAGTTCCATGAAAAGATTTTGGAAGAACAGGAATAATGTTGCCTATTCTTCACTATCCAGTCTTGAGTCCAAAATCGACTCCTCGTCATTGTCAGTGAGAAATTATTATCTACCCTACTTCCTGTTTCACGCAGACGAACACGAAACGTCGGAAGCTCCTCCCTGTTCTATCACGACTTCAATGAAAAGTTTTTGGACGAACTGGAATAATGTTGCCTAGTGTTCACTGTCCAGTCTTGAGTTCAAAAGCGTCTCCTCGTCATTGTCAGTGGGAAATTATTTTCTACACTATTTACCGTGTCACCCAGACGAAAACGAAACGTCGCAAGTTCCTCGCTGTTCTATCACTATTTCCATGAAATGTTTTTGGACGAACTGGAATAATGTTGTCTAGTGTCCACTGTCCAGTCTTGAGTCTGAAAGAGTCTCCTCGTCATTGTCAGTGGGAAATTATTTTCTAACCTAGTTCCCGTTTCACCCAGACGAAACGAAATGTCCTCCTCCCTGTTCTATCACTACTTCAATGAAAAGTTTTTGGACGAACTGGAATAATGTTGCCTAGTCTTCACTGTCCAGTCTTGAGTCCAAAAGCCTCTCCTCGTCATTGTCAGTGGAATTTATTTTTACCCTATTTCCCGTTTCTCCCAGACGAATACGAAACGTTGCAAGTTCCTCCTGTTCTATCACTACTTCCATGAAAAGTTTTTGACGAACTGGAATAATGTTGCCTAGTCTTCACTGTCCAGTCTTGAGTCAAAAAGTCTCCTCGTCATTGTCAGTGGGAAATTATTTTTTACCCTAGTTCCCGTTTCACCCAGACGAACACGAAACGTCGGAAGCTCCTCCCTGTTCTATCACTACTTCAATGAAAAGTTTTTGGACGAACTGGAATAATGTTGCCTAGTGTTCACTGTCCAGTCTTGAGTCCAAAAGCCACCGCTCGTCATTGTTAGTGGGAAATTATTTTCTACCCTACTTCCCGTTTCACCCAGACGAACACGAAACGTCGGAAGTTCCTAGCTGTTCTATCACTATTTCCATGAAATTTTTTTGGACGAACTGGAATAATGTTGCGTATTCTTCACTGTCCAGTCTTGAGTCCAAAAGCGTCTCCTCGTCATGGTCAGTGGGAAATTATTTTCTACCCTACTTCCTGTTTCACCCAGACGAACACGAAACGTCACAAGCTCCTCCCTGTTCTATCACTACTTCAATGAAAAGTTTTTGGACGAACTGGAATAATGTTGCGTATTCTTCACTGTCCAGTCTTGAGTCTAAAAGCGTCTCCTCGTCATTGTCAGTGGGAAATTATATTCTACCCTACTTCCTGTTTCACGCAGACGAACACGAAATGTCGGAAGTTCCTCCCTGTTCTATCACTACTTCAATGAAATTTTTTTGGACGAACTGGAATAATGGTATTCTTCACTGTCCAGTCTTGATGTTGTCTCCTCGTCATGGTCAGTGGGAAATTATTTTTCTACCCTATTTCCTGTTTCCCAGACGTCGAAAAGCGTCTCCCTGTTCTATCGTCTTCAATGAAAAGATTTTTGGACGAACTGGAATTATTCTTCTGTCCAGTCTTGAGTCTAAAAGCGTCTCCTCGTCATTGTCAGTTCACGCAGACGAACACGAAACGTCGGAAGTCCTCCCTGTTCTATCACTACTTCAATGAAAAGTTTTTGGACAAACTGGAATAATGTTGCCTAGTTTTCACTGTCCAGTCTTGAGTCCAAAAGCGTCTCCTCGTCATTGTCAGTGGAAATTATACCCTATTTCCCGTTTCATCCAGACGAACACGAAACGTCGCAAGTTACTCGCTGTTCTATCATTACTTACATGAAAAGATTTTGGACGAACTGGAATAATGTTGCCTAGTCTTCAGTATCCAGTTTCAAGTCTAAAAGCGTCTTCTAGTCTTTGTCAGTGGAAAATTATTTTCTACCCTGCTTCCCGTTTCACCCAGACGAAACGTCGCAAGTCCTTCGCTGTTCTATCATTACTTCCATGAAAAGATTTTGGACGAATTGGAATAATGTTGCCTAGTCTTCACTGTCCAGTCTTGAGTCCAAAAGCGTCTCCTCGTCATTGTCAGTGGGATTTATTTTCTACACTATTTCCCGTTTCTCCCAGGCGAATACGAAACGTTGCAAGTTCCTCCCTGTTCGATCACTACTTCCATGAAAAGTTTTTGACGAACTGGAATAATGTTGCCTAGTCTTCACTGTCCAGTCTTGAGTCTGAAAGAGTCTCCTCGTCATTGTCAGAGGGAAATTATTTTTTACCCTAGTTCCCGTTTCACCCAGACAAAAACGAAACGTCGCAAGTTCCTCGCTGTTCTATCATTAGTTCCATGAAAAGATTTTGGAAGAACTGGAATAATGTTGCCTATTCTGCACTATCCAGTCTTGAGTCCAAAAGCGACTCCTCGTCATTGTCAGTGAGAAATTATTTTCTACCCTACTTCCTGTTTCACGCAGACGAACACGAAATGTCGGAAGCTCCTCCCTGTTCTATCACTACTTCAATGAAAAGTTTTTGGACGAACTGGAATAATGTTGCCTAGTGTTCACTGTCCAGACTTGAGTCTGAAAGAGTCTCCTCGTCATTGTCAGTGGGAAAATATTTTGTACCCTAGTTCCCGTTTCACCCAGACGAAAACGAAACGTCGCAAGTTCCTCGCTGTTCTATCATTAGTTCCATGAAAAGATTTTGGAAGAACAGGAATAATGTTGCCTATTCTTCACTATCCAGTCTTGAGTCCAAAATCGATTCTTGTCATTGTCAGTGAGAAATTATTTTCTACCCTACTTCCTGTTTCACGCAGACGAACACGAAACGTCGGAAGCTCCTCCCTGTTCTATCACGACTTCAATGAAAAGTTTTTGGACGAACTGGAATAATGTTGCCTAGTGTTCACTGTCCAGTCTTGAGTTCAAAAGCGTCTCCTCGTCATTGTCAGTGGGAAATTATTTTCTACACTATTTACCGTGTCACCCAGACGAAAACGAAACGTCGCAAGTTCCTCGCTGTTCTATCACTATTTCCATGAAATGTTTTTGGACGAACTGGAATAATGTTGTCTAGTGTCCACTGTCCAGTCTTGAGTCCAAAAGCCTCTCCTCGTCATTGTCAGTGGGAAATTATTTTCTAACCTGCTTCCCGTTTCACCCAGACGAAACGTCGCAAGTCCTTCGCTGTTCTATCATTACATCCATGAAAAGATTTTGGACGAACTGGAATAATGTTGCCTAGTCTTCACTGTCCAGTCTTGAGTCCAAAAGCGTCTCCTCGTCATTGTCAGTGGGATTTATTTTCTACACTATTTCCCGTTTCTCCCAGACGAATACGAAACGTTGCAAGTTCCTCCCTGTTCGATCACTACTTCCATGAAAAGTTTTTGACGAACTGGAATAATGTTGCCTAGTCTTCACTGTCCAGTCTTGAGTCTGAAAGAGTCTCCTCGTCATTGTCAGTGGGAAATTATTTTTTACCCTAGTTCCCGTTTCACCCAGACGAACACGAAATGTCGGAAGCTCCTCCCTGTTCTATCACTACTTCAATGAAAAGTTTTTGGACGAACTGGAATAATGTTGCCTAGTGTTCACTGTCCAGTCTTGAGTCTGAAAGAGTCTCCTCGTCATTGTCAGTGAGAAATTAATTTTTACCCTAGTTCCCGTTTCACCCAGACGAAAACGAAACGTCGCAAGTTCCTCGCTGTTCTATCATTAGTTCCAAGAAAAGATTTTGGAAGAACAGGAATAATGTTGCTAATTCTTCACTATCCAGTCTTGAGTCCAAAAGCGACTCCTCGTCATTGTCAGTGAGAAATTATTTTCTACCCTACTTCCTGTTTCACGCAGACGAACACGAAACGTCGGAAGCTCCTCCCTGTTCTATCACGACTTCAATGAAAAGTTTTTGGACGAACTGGAATAATGTTGCCTAGTGTTCACTGTCCAGTCTTGAGTCTGAAAGAGTCTCCTCGTCATTTTCAGTAGGAAATTATTTTTTACCCTACTTCCCGTTTCACCCAGACGAAAACGAAACGTCGCAAGTTCCTCGCTGTTCTATCATTAGTTCCATGAAAAGATTTTGGAAGAACTGGAATAATGTTGCCTATTCTTCACTATCCAGTCTTGAGTCCAAAAGCGACTCCTCGTCATTGTCAGTGAGAAATTATTTTCTACCCTACTTCCTGTTTCACGCAGACGAACACGAAACGTCGCAAGCTCCTCGATGTTCTATCACTATTTCCATGAAATTTTTTGGACGAACTGGAATAATGTTGCCCAGTGTTCACTGTCCAGTCTTGAGTCCATTGTCAGTGGGAAATTCTTTGCTACCCTACTTCCCGTTTCACCCAGACGAACACGAAACGTTGCATGTTCCTCGCTGTTCTATCACTACTTCCATGAAAAGTTTTTGGACGAACTGGAATAATGTTGCCTAGTGTTCACTGTCCAGTCTTGAGTCCATTGTCAGTGGGAAATTATTTTCTACCCTACTTGCCGTTTCACCCAGACGAACACGAAACGTCGCATGTTCCTCGCTGTTCTATCACTACTTCCATGAAAAGTTTTTGGACGAACTGGAATAATGTTGCCCAGTGTTCACTGTCCAGTCTTGAGTCCATTGTCATTGGGAAATTATTTTCTACCCTACTTCCCGTTTCACCCAGACGAACACGAAACTTCGCAAGTATCTCGCTGTTCTATCACTACTTCCATGAAAAGTTTTTGGAGGAACTGGAATAATGTTGCCCAGTGTTCACTGTCCAGTCTTGAGTCCATTGTCAGTGGGAAATTATTTTCTACCCTACTTCCCGTTTCACCCAGACGAACACGAAACGTCGCATGTTCCTCGCTGTTCTATCACTACTTCCATGAAAAGTTTTTGGACGAACTGGAATAATGTTGCCCAGTGTTCACTGTCCAGTCTTGAGTCCATTGTCAGTGGGAAATTATTTTCTACACTACTTCCCGTTTCACCCAGACGAACACGAAACTTCGCAAGTATCTCGCTGTTCTATCACTACTTCCATGAAAAGTTTTTGGAGGAACTGGAATAATGTTGCCCAGTGTTCACTGTCCAGTCTTGAGTCCATTGTCAGTGGGAAATTATTTTCTACCCTACTTCCCGTTTCACCCAGACGAACACGAAACGTCGCATGTTCCTCGCTGTTCTATCACTACTTCCATGAAAAGTTTTTGGACGAACTGGAATAATGTTGCCTGTTTCTTCACTATCCAGTCTTGAGTCCAAAAGTTTTTGGACGAACTGGAATAATGTTGCCCAGTGTTCACTGTCCAGTCTCGTGAAATTATTTTCTACCCTCTTCCTGTTTCACCCAGACGAAACACGAAACGTCGCTTCGATGTTCTATCACTACTTCCATGAAAGTTTTGGACGAACTGGAATAATTTTGTTCACTGTCAGTCTTGAGTCCATTGTCAGTGGGAAATTATTTTTGTACCCTACTTTCCGCAGACCCAGACGAACACGAAACGTCGCAAGTTCTCCGCTGTTCTATCACTACTTCCATGAAAAGTTTTTGGACGAACTGGAATAATGTTGCCCAGTGTTCACTGTCCAGTCTTGAGTCCATTGTCAGTGGGAAATTATTTTCTACCCTACTTCCCGTTTCACCCAGACGAACACGAAACGTCGCATGTTCCTCGCTGTTCTATCACTACTTCCATGAAAAGTTTTTGGACGAACTGGAATAATGTTGCCCAGTGTTCACTGTCCAGTCTTGAGTCCATTGTCAGTGGGAAATTATTTTCTACCCTACTTCCCGTTTCACCCAGACGAACACGAAACGTCGCATGTTCCTCGCTGTTCTATCACTACTTCCATGAAAAGTTTTTGGACGAACTGGAATAATGTTGCCCAGTGTTCACTTCAGTCTTGAGTCCTTGTCAGTCCATTGTATTTTCTACCCTACTTCCCGTTCACACCAGACCCGAAACATGTTCCTCGCTGTTCTATCACTACTTCCATGAAAAGTTTTTGGACGAAACAGTGAAACTGTCAGTCTTGAGTCCATTTCAGTGGGAAATTATTTTCTACCCTACTTCCCGTTTCACCCAGACGAACACGAAACGTCGCATGTTCCTCGCTGTTCTATCACTACTTCCATGAAAAGTTTTTGGACGAACTGGAATAATGTTGCCCAGTGTTCACTGTCCAGTCTTGAGTCCATTGTCAGTGGGAAATTATTTTCTACCCTACTTCTGTTTCACCCAGACGGAAACGTTATGTTCCTCGCTGTTCTATTACTTCCATGAAAAGTTTTGGACGAACTGGAATAATGTTGCCTAGTGTTCACTGTCCAGTCTTGAGTCCATTGTCAGTGGGAACCCTACTTCCCGTTTCACCCAGACGAACACGAAACGTCGCAAGTTCCTCGCTGTTCTATCACTACTTCCATGAAAAGTTTTTGGACGAACTGGAATAATGTTGCCCAGTGTTCACTGTCCAGTCTTGAGTCCATTGTCAGTGGGAAATTATTTTCTACCCCTTCCCGTTTCACCCAGACGAACACGAAACGTCGCAAATGTATCTCGCTGTTCTATCACTACTTCCATGAAAAGTTTTTTGGACGAACTGGAATAATGTTGCCCAGTGTTCACTGTCCAGTCTTGAGTCCATTGTCAGTGGGAAATTATTTTCTACCCTACTTCCTGTTTCACCCAGACGAACACGAAACGTCGCATGTTCCTCGCTGTTCTATCACTACTTCCATGAAAAGTTTTTGGACGAACTGGAATAATGTTGCCCAGTGTTCACTGTCCAGTCTTGAGTCCATTGTCAGTGGGAAATTATTTTTACCCTACTTCCTGTTTCACCCAGACGAACACGAAACTTCGCAAATGTTCCTCGCTGTTCTATCACTACTTCCATGAAAAGTTTTTGGACGAACTGGAATAATGTTGCCCAGTGTTCACTGTCCAGTCTTGAGTCCATTGTCAGTGGGAAATTCTTTTTACCCTACTTCCCGTTTCACCCAGACGAACACGAAACGTCGCATGTTCCTCGCTGTTCTATCACTACTTCCATGAAAAGTTTTTTGGACGAACTGGAATAATGTTGCCCAGTGTTCACTGTCCAGTCTTGAGTCCATTGTCAGTGGGAAATTATTTTCTACCCTACTTCCTGTTTCACCCAGACGAACACGAAACGTCGCATGTTCCTCGCTGTTCTATCACTACTTCCATGAAAAGTTTTTGGACGAACTGGAATAATGTTGCCCAGTGTTCACTGTCCAGTCTTGAGTCCATTGTCAGTGGGAAATTATTTTCTACCCTACTTCCCGTTTCACCCAGACGAACACGAAACGTCGCATGTTCCTCGCTGTTCTATCACTACTTCCATGAAAAGTTTTTGGACGAACTGGAATAATGTTGCCCAGTGTTCACTGTCCAGTCTTGAGTCCATTGTCAGTGGGAAATTCTTTTCTACCCTACTTCCCGTTTCACCCAGACGAACACGAAACGTCGCATGTTCCTCGCTGTTCTATCACTACTTCCATGAAAAGTTTTTGGACGAACTGGAATAATGTTGCCCAGTGTTCACTGTCCAGTCTTGAGTCCATTGTCAGTGGGAAATTATTTTCTACCCTACTTCCCGTTTCACCCAGACGAACACGAAACGTCGCATGTTCCTCGCTGTTCTATCACTACTTCCATGAAAAGTTTTTGGACGAACTGGAATAATGTTGCCTAGTGTTCACTGTCCAGTCTTGAGTCCATTGTCAGTGGGAAATTATTTTCTACCCTACTTCCCGTTTCACGCAGACGAACACGAAACTTCGCAAGTATCTCGCTGTTCTATCACTACTTCCATGAAAAGTTTTTGGACGAACTGGAATAATGTTGCCTAGTGTTCACTGTCCAGTCTTGAGTCCATTGTCAGTGGGAAATTCTTTTCTACCCTACTTCCTGTTTCACCCAGACGAACACGAAACGTCGCAATGTTCTCGCTGTTCTATCACTACTTCCATGAAAAGTTTTTGGACGAACTGGAATAATGTTGCCTAGTGTTCACTGTCCAGTCTTGAGTCCATTGTCAGTGGGAAATTATTTTCTACCCTACTTCCCGTTTTCACGCAGACGAACACGAAACTTCGCATGTTCTCGTCTGTTCTATCACTACTTCCATGAAAAGTTTTTGGACGAACTGGAATAATGTTGCCTAGTGTTCACTGTCCAGTCTTGAGTCCATTGTCAGTGGGAAATTCTTTTCTACCCTACTTCCGTTTCACGCAGACGAACACGAAACTTCGCAAAGTATCTCGCTGTTCTATCACTACTTCCATGAAAAGTTTTTGGACGAACTGGAATAATGTTGCCCTAGTGTTCACTGTCCAGTCTTGAGTCCATTGTCAGTGGGAAATTATTTTCTTCCGTTTCACAGACGAACACCCGCTGTTCTTCACCCAGACGAACAGTGTTCGAAACATTGTCAGTGGGGAATGTATTTTCTACCCTGTTCTATCACTGTTCTATCCATGAAAAAGTTTTTGGACGAACTGGAATAATGTTGCCTAGTGTTCACTGTCCAGTCTTGAGTCCATTGTCAGTGGGAAATTCTTTTTCTACCCTACTTCCCGTTTCACGCAGACGAACACGAAACTTCGCAAAGTATCTCGCTGTTCTATCACTACTTCCATGAAAAGTTTTTGGACGAACTGGAATAATGTTGCCTAGTGTTCACTGTCCAGTCTTGAGTCCATTGTCAGTGGGAAATTTTTCTACCCTACTTCCCTGTTTCACGCAGACGAACACGAAACTTCGCATGTATCTCTCCTGTTCTATCACTACTTCCATGAAAAGTTTTGGACGAACTGGAATAATGTTGCCTAGTGTTCACTGTCCAGTCTTGAGTCCATTGTCAGTGGGAAATTCTTTTCTACCCTACTTCCCGTTTCACGCAGACGAACACGAAACTTCGCAAGTATCTCGCTATTCTATCACTACATCCATGAAAAGTTTTTGGAGGAACTGGAATAATGTTGCCTAGAGTTCCCTGTCCAGTCTTGAGTCCATTGTCAGTGGGAAATTCTTTTCACCCTACTTCCCGTTTCACGCAGACGAACACGAAACTTCGCAAAGTATCTCGCTGTTCTATCACTACTTCCATGAAAAGTTTTTGGACGAACTGGAATAATGTTGCCTAGTGTTCACTGTCCAGTCTTGAGTCCATTGTCAGTGGGAAATTATTTTCTACCCTACTTCCTGTTTCAGACGCAGACGAACACGAAACGTTTTTGGACGAAAGTATCTCAGTGTTCACTGTTCTATCACTACTTCCACCCTACTTCCCGTTTCACCCAGAAAAGAAACGTCGCATGTTCCTCGCTGTTCTTTTTGTTGCCTAGTTTTGGACGAACTGGAATAATGTTGCCCAGTGTTCACTGTCCAGTCTTGAGTCCATTGTCAGTGGGGAAATTCTTTTCTACCCTACTTCCCGTTTCACGCAGACGAACACGAAACTTCGCAAAGTATCTCGCTGTTCTATCACTACTTCCATGAAAAGTTTTTGGACGAACTGGAATAATGTTGCCTAGTGTTCACTGTCCAGTCTTGAGTCCATTGTCAGTGGAAATTATTTTCTACCCCGTTTACTTCCGTTTCACGCAGACGAACACGAAACTTCAGTCAAAGTATCTCGAAATTTTTTCTATCACTACTTCCATGAAAAGTTTTTGGACGAACTGGAATAATGTTGCCTAGTGTTCACTGTCCAGTCTTGAGTCCATTGTCAGTGGGAAATTCTTTTCGTTTCACCCAGACCCTACTTCCCGTTTCACGCAGACGAACACGAAATTATTTTCGCAAGTATCTCGCTGTTCTATCACTACTTCCATGAAAAGTTTTTGGACGAACTGGAATAATGTTGCCTAGTGTTCACTGTCCAGTCTTGAGTCCATTGTCAGTGGGAAATTATTTTCTACCCTACTTGTTTCACCCAGACGAACACGAAACGTCGCATGTTCTCGCTGTTCTATCACTACTTCCATGAAAAGTTTTGGACGAACTGGAATAATGTTGCCTAGTGTTCACTGTCCAGTCTTGAGTCCATTGTCAGTGGGAAATTATTTTCTACCCTACTTCCCGTTTCACCCAGACGAACACGAAACGTCGCAAGTTCTCGCTGTTCTATCACTACTTCCATGAAAAGTTTTTGGACGAACTGGAATAATGTTGCCTAGTGTTCACTGTCCAGTCTTGAGTCCATTGTCAGTGGGAAATCTACCCTACTTTTTTACAGACCCTACTTCCCGTTTCACGCAGACGAACACGAAACTTCGCAAAGTATCTCGCTGTTCTATCACTACTTCCATGAAAAGTTTTTTGGACGAACTGGAATAATGTTGCCTAGTGTTCACTGTCCAGTCTTGAGTCCATTGTCACCCAGACGGAAAATTTTCTACCCTACTTCCAGTGTTTCACCCAGACGAACACGAAACGTCGCAAGTGTTCTCGCTGTTCTATCACTACTTCCATGAAAAAGTTTTGGACGAACTGGAATAATGTTGCCTAGTGTTCACTGTCCAGTCTTGAGTCCATTGTCAGTGGGAAATTTTCTACCCTTTTTTCACCCGAACACGAAACTTCGCTGTTTTCACTTCCATGAAAATTTTTGGAGAACGAATAAACACTGTCCAAGTCCATTGTCAGTGGGAAATTATTTTCTACCCTACTTCTGTTTCACGCAGACGAACACGAAACTTCGCAAAGTATCTCGCTGTTCTATCACTACTTCCATGAAAAGTTTTTGGACGAACTGGAATAATGTTGCCTAGTGTTCACTGTCCAGTCTTGAGTCCATTGTCAGTGGGAAATTATTTTCTACCCTACTTCCCGTTTCACCCAGACGAACACGAAACGTCGCAAGTTCTCGCTGTTCTATCACTACTTCCATGAAAAAGTTTTGGACGAACTGGAATAATGTTGCCTAGTGTTCACTGTCCAGTCTTGAGTCCATTGTCAGTGGGAAATTATTTTCTACCCTACTTCCCGTTTCACGCAGACGAACACGAAACTTCGTCGTATCTCGCTGTTCTATCACTACTTCCATGAAAAGTTTTTGGACGAACTGGAATAATGTTGCCTAGTGTTCACTGTCCAGTCTTGAGTCCATTGTCAGTGGGAAATTATTTTCTACCCTACTTCCTGTTTCACCCAGACGAACACGAAACGTCGCATGTTCCTCGCTGTTCTATCACTACTTCCATGAAAAAGTTTTTGGACGAACTGGAATAATGTTGCCTAGTGTTCACTGTCCAGTCTTGAGTCCATTGTCAGTGGGAAATTATTTTCTACCCTACTTCCTGTTTCACCCAGACGAACACGAAACGTCGCATGTATCTCGCTGTTCTATCACTACTTCCATGAAAAGTTTTTGGACGAACTGGAATAATGTTGCCCAGTGTTCACTGTCCAGTCTTGAGTCCATTGTCAGTGGAAATTCTTTTCTACCCTACTTCCCGTTTCACGCAGACGAACACGAAACGTCGCAAGTTCTCGCTGTTCTATCACTACTTCCATGAAAAGTTTTTTGGACGAACTGGTAGTGTTCACTGTCCAGTCTTGAGTCCATTGTCAGTGGGAAATTATTTTCTACCCTACTTCCTGTTTCACCCAGACGAACACGAAACGTCGCTGTTCTATCACTACTTCCATGAAAAGTTTTTGGACGAACTGGAATAATGTTGCCTAGTGTTCACTGTCCAGTCTTGAGTCCATTGTCAGTGGGAAATTCTTTTTACCTACTTCCCGTTTCACCCAGACGAACACGAAACGTCGCATGTTCCTCGCTGTTCTATCACTACTTCCATGAAAAGTTTTTGGACGAACTGGAATAATGTTGCCCAGTGTTCACTGTCCAGTCTTGAGTCCATTGTCAGTGGGAAATTATTTTTACCCTACTTCCTGTTTCACGCAGACCACGAAAGTTCGCAAGTATCTCGCTGTTCTATCACTACTTCCATGAAAAGTTTTTGGACGAACTGGAATAATGTTGCCTAGTGTTCACTGTCCAGTCTTGAGTCCATTGAAGTGGAAATTATTTTCTACCCTGTTCTATCAGACTACTTCCATGAATCTCCGCTGTTCTATCACTTTCCATGAAAAGTTTTTGGACGAACTGGAATAATGTTGCCCAGTGTTCACTGTCCAGTCTTGAGTCCATTGTCAGTGGGAAATTATTTTCTACCCTACTTCCCGTTTCACCCAGACGAACACGAAACGTCGCATGTTCCTCGCTGTTCTATCACTACTTCCATGAAAAGTTTTTGGACGAACTGGAATAATGTTGCCTAGTGTTCACTGTCCAGTCTTGAGTCCATTGTCAGTGGGAAATTATTTTCTACCCTACTTCCTGTTTCACCCAGACGAACACGAAACGTCGTCGCGTTCTATCACTACTTCCATGAAAAGTTTTTGGACGAACTGTTCTAGTGTTCACTAGTCTTCCATGAAAAGTTTTTGGACGAACTGGAATAATGTTTTGCCCAGTGTTCTAGTGTTCACTGTCCAGTCTTGAGTCCATTGTCATTGTGGGAAATTATTTTTCTACCCTACTTCCTGTTTCACCCAGACGAACACGAAACGTCGCATGTTCCATGAAAAGTTTTTGGACGAAGTGTTAGTGTTACTGTCCAGTCTTGAGTCCATTGTCAGTGGGAAATTATTTTTACCCACTTCCTGTTTCACGCAGACGAACACGAAACGTCGCAAAGTTCCTCGCTGTTCTATCACTACTTCCATGAAAAGTTTTTGGACGAACTGGAATAATGTTGCCCTAGTGTTCACTGTCCAGTCTTGAGTCCATTGTCAGTGGGAAATTATTTTCTACCCTACTTCCCGTTTCACCCAGACGAACACGAAAACTGTTCGCAAGTATCTCGTGTTCACTGTTCTATCACTACTTCCATGAAAAGTTTTTGGACGAACTGGAATAAGTGTTTGAAAACTGTCCAGTCTTGAGTCCATTGTCAGTGGAAATTATTTTCTACCCTACTTCCCGTTTCACCCAGACGAACACGAAACGTCGCAAAGTTCTCGCTGTTCTATCACTACTTCCATGAAAGTTTTTGGACGAACTGGAATAATGTTGCCTAGTGTTCACTGTCCAGTCTTGAGTCCATTGTCAGTGGAAATTATTTTCTACCCTACTTCCTGTTTCACCCAGACGAACACGAAACGTCGCATGTTCCTCGCTGTTCTATCACTACTTCCATGAAAAGTTTTTGGACGAACTGGAATAATGTTGCCTAGTGTTCACTGTCCAGTCTTGAGTCCATTGTCAGTGGGAATTATTTTCTACCCTACTTCCCGTTTCACCCAGACGAACACGAAACTTCGCAAAAGTATCTCGCTGTTCTATCACTACTTCCATGAAAAGTTTTTGGACGAACTGGAATAATGTTGCCTAGTGTTCACTGTCCAGTCTTGAGTCCATTGTCAGTGGGAAATTATTTTCACCCTACTTCCCGTTTCACCCAGACGAACACGAAACGTCGCATGTTCCTCGCTGTTCTATCACTACTTCCATGAAAAAGTTTTGGACGAACTGGAATAATGTTGCCCAGTGTTCACTGTCCAGTCTTGAGTCCATTGTCAGTGGGAAATTCTTTCACCCTACTTCCTGTTTCACCCAGACGAACACGAAACGTCGCATGTTCCTCTGGAATAATGCTGTTCTATCACTACTTCCATGAAAAACTTTTTGGACGAACTGGAATAATGTTTTTGGACCTGGAATAAGTGTTCACTGTCCAGTCTTGAGTCCATTGTCAGTGGGAAATTCTTTTCTACCCTACTTCCCGTTTCACGCAGACGAACACGAAACTTCGCAAGTATCTCGCTGTTCTATCACTACTTCCATGAAAAGTTTTTGGACGAACTGGAATAATGTTGCCTAGTGTTCACTGTCCAGTCTTGAGTCCATTGTCAGTGGGAAATTCTTTTCTACCCTACTTCCCGTTTCACCCAGACGAACACGAAACGTCGCATGTTCCTCGCTGTTCTATCACTACTTCCATGAAAAGTTTTTGGACGAACTGGAATAATGTTGCCTAGTGTTCACTGTCCAGTCTTGAGTCCATTGTCAGTGGGAAATTCTTTTCTACCCTACTTCCCGTTTCACGCAGACGAACACGAAACTTCGCAAGTATCTCGCTGTTCTATCACTACTTCCATGAAAAGTTTTTGGACGAACTGGAATAATGTTGCCTCCAGTGTTCACTGTCCAGTCTTGAGTCCATTGTTTCAGACGGGAAATTCTTTTCTCACCCATGAAAAGTTTTTGGACGAACTGGAATAATGTTGCCCAGTTTCACTGTCCAGACGAACACGAAAACGTTTCACCCAGACGAACACGAAACGTCGCGCAGTATCTCGCTGTTCTATCACTACTTCCATGAAAAGTTTTTGGACGAACTGGAATAATGTTGCCCAGTGTTCACTGTCCAGTCTTGAGTCCATTGTCAGTGGGAAATTATTTTTCTACCCCTTCCTGTTTCACCCAGACGAACACGAAACTTCCTTTGTTTTCACTTCCAGAAAAGTTTTTGGACGAACTGGAAAATGTTCGCAGTGTATCTGTCCAGTCTGTCCATTCTATCACTACTTCCATGTTCTATCAAATGAAAGTTTTTGGACGAACTGGAATAATGTTGCCTAGTGTTCACTGTCCAGTCTTGAATAACCCAGACTTCCTGTTTCACCCAGACGAACAAAGTTTTTGGAAACGTCGCAGTGTTCACTGTCCAGTCTTCTTTTTCTATCACTTCCTGTTTCAGACATGAAAAGTTTTGGACGAACTTCCATGAATACGAATGAATAATGCCTAGTGTTCACTGTCCAGTCTTGAGTCCATTGTCAGTGGGAAAATTTTCTACCCTACTTCCCGTTTCACGCAGACGAACACGAAACTCGCAATGTTCCTCGCTGTTCTATCACTACTTCCATGAAAAGTTTTTGGACGAACTGGAATAATGTTGCCTAGTGTTCACTGTCCAGTCTTGAGTCCATTGTCAGTGGGAAATTATTTTCTACCCTACTTCCCGTTTCACGCAGACGAACACGAAACTTCGCATGTATCTCGCTGTTCTATCACTACTTCCATGGAAAAAGTGTTTTGGAGTCCATTGTCATTGGAACTGGAAAAACGTTGCCTAGTGTTCACTCCATGAAAAGTTTTTGGACGAACTGGAATAATCTTGTGTCCAGTCTTGAGTCCATTGTCAGTGGGAAATTTTTTACTGTTCCTACTTCCATGAAAAGTTTTTCACGCAGACTGAACACGAAAAACTTCGTTTCACCCAGAAGTATCTCGCTGTTCTATCACTACTTCCATGAAAAGTTTTTGGACGAACTGGAATAATGTTGCCCTAGTGTTCACTGTCCAGTCTTGAGTCCATTGTCAGTGGGAAATTCTTTTCTACCCTACTTCGGTGGAATTCTTTTGTTTCACGCAGACGAACACGAAACTTCGCAAAGTATCTCGCTGTTCTATCACTACTTCCATGAAAAGTTTTTGGACGAACTGGAATAATGTTGCCTAGTGTTCACTGTCCAGTCTTGAGTCCATTGTCAGTGGGAAATTCTTTTCTACCCTACTTCCGTTTCACGCAGACGAACACGAAACTTCGCAAAGTATCTCGCTGTTCTATCACTACTTCCCATGAAAAGTTTTGGACGAACTGGAATAATGTTGCCTAGTGTTCACTGTCCAGTCTTGAGTCCATTGTCAGTGGGAAATTATTTTCTACCCTACTTCCCGTTTCACGCAGACGAACACGAAAGTTTTTGGACGAACTGGAATAAGTATCTCGCTGTTCTATCACCCTACTTCCTGTTTCACCCAGACCATGAAAAGTTTTTGGACGAACTGGAATAATGTTGCCTAGTGTTCACTGTCCAGTCTTGCGTCCATTGTTAGTGGGAAATTATTTTCTACCCTACTTCCCGTTTCACGCAGACGAACACGAAACTTCGCAAAGTATCTCGCTGTTCTATCACTACTTCCATGAAAAGTTTTTGGACGAACTGGAATAATGTTGCCTAGTGTTCACTGTCCAGTCTTGAGTCCATTGTCAGTGGGAAATTCTTTTCTACCCTACTTACCCGTTTTTCACGCAGACGAACACGAAACTTCGCAAAGTATCTCGCTGTTCTATCACTACTTCCATGAAAAGTTTTTGGACGAACTGGAATAATGTTGCCTAGTGTTCACTGTCCAGTCTTGAGTCCATTGTCAGTGGGAAATTCTTTTCTACCCTACTTCCCGTTTCACGCAGACGAACACGAAACTTCGCAAAGTATCTCGCTGTTCTATCACTACTTCCATGAAAAGTTTTTGGACGAACTGGAATAATGTTGCCTAGTGTCACTGTCCAGTCTTGTCCATTGTCTGGAAATTCTTTTCACCCTACTTCCGTTTCACGCAGACGAACACGAAAGTCCATTGTCTGTTCTATCACTACTTCCATGAAAAGTTTTTGACGAACTGGAATAATGTTTTAGTGTTTGTCCAGTCTTGAGTCCATTGTCTGGGAAATTCTTTTTCTACCCTACTTCCTGTTTCACGCAGACGAACACGAAACTTCGCAAAGTATCTCGCTGTTCTATCACTACTTCCATGAAAAGTTTTTGGACGAACTGGAATAATGTTGCCTAGTGTTCACTGTCCAGTCTTGAGTCCATTGTCAGTGGGAAATTATTTTCACCCTACTTCCCGTTTCACGCAGACGAACACGAAACGTCGCATGTTCCTCGCTGTTCTATCACTACTTCCATGAAAAGTTCTATTTTTGGACGAACTGGAATAATGTTGCCTAGTGTTCACTGTCCAGTCTTGAGTCCATTGTCAGTGGGAAATTCCTTTTCTATTTTCTACCCCTACTTCCCGTTTCACGCAGACGAACACGAAACTTCGCAAAAGTATCTCGCTGTTCTATCACTACTTCCATGAAAAAGTTTTGGACGAACTGGAATAATGTTGCCTAGTGTTCACTGTCCAGTCTTGAGTCCATTGTCAGTGGGAAATTCTTTTTCTACCCTACTTCCCGTTTCACCCAGACGAACACGAAACGTCGCATGTATCTCGCTGTTCTATCACTACTTCCATGAAAAGTTTTTGGACGAACTGGAATAATGTTGCCTAGTGTTCACTGTCCAGTCTTGAGTCCATTGTCAGTGGGAAATTCTTTTCTACCCTACTTCCCGTTTCACGCAGACGAACACGAAACTTCGCAAAGTATCTCGCTGTTCTATCACTACTTCCATGAAAAGTTTTTGGACGAACTGGAATAATGTTGCCTAGTGTTCACTGTCCAGTCTTGAGTCCATTGTCAGTGGGAAATTATTTTCTACCCTACTTCCCGTTTCACGCAGACGGGAAATCTCTTTTTTCTATCACTACTTCCATGAAAAGTTTTTGGACGAACTGGAATAATGTTGCCTAGTGTTCACTGTCCAGTCTTGAGTCCATTGTCAGTGGGAAATTATTTTCTACCCTACTTTCCGTTTCACGCAGACGAACACGAAACTTCGCATGTATCTCGCTGTTCTATCACTACTTCCATGAAAAGTTTTGGAGGAACTGGAATAATGTTGCCTAGTGTTCACTGTCCAGTCTTGAGTCCATTGTCAGTGGGAAAATTACTTTTCACCCTACTTCCCGTTTCACGCAGACGAACACGAAACGTCGTAAGTATCTCGTCTTGTTCTATCACCCTACTTCCATGAAAAGTTTTTGGACGAACTGGAATAATGTTGCCCAGTGTTCACTGTCCAGTCTTGAGTCCATTGTCAGTGGGAAATTATTTTCTACCCTACTTCCCGTTTCACGCAGACGAACACGAAACGTCGCATGTATCTCGCTGTTCTATCACTACTTCCATGAAAAAGAACTGGAATTTTTGGACGAACTGGAATAATGTTGCCTAGTGTTCACTTCCTGTCCAGTCTTGAGTCCATTGTCCATTGTCAGGAAATTATTTTCTACCCTACTTCCCGTTTCACCCAGACGAACACGAAACGTCGCATGTTCCTCGCTGTTCTATCACTACTTCCATGAAAAGTTTTTGGACGAACTGGAATAATGTTGCCTAGTGTTCACTGTCCAGTCTTGAGTCCATTGTCAGTGGGAAATTATTTTCTACCCTACTTCCTGTTTCACGCAGACGAACACGAAACTTCGCAAGTATCTCGCTGTTCTATCACTACTTCCATGAAAAGTTTTTGGACGAACTGGAATAATGTTGCCTAGTGTTCACTGTCCAGTCTTGAGTCCATTGTCAGTTTGGGAAATTCTTTTCTATCACCCTTCCATGAAAAGTTTTTGGACGAACTTCCTAGTTTCACTGCAGACGAACACGAAACGTCGCAAGTATCTCGCTGTTCTATCACTACTTCCATGAAAAGTTTTTGGACGAACTGGAATAATGTTGCCTAGTGTTCACTGTCCAGTCTTGAGTCCATTGTCAGTGGGAAATTCTTTTCTACCCTACTTCCCGTTTCACGCAGACGAACACGAAACGTCGCATGTATCTCGCTGTTCTATCACTACTTCCATGAAAAGTTTTTGGACGAACTGGAATAATGTTGCCTAGTGTTCACTGTCCAGTCTTGAGTCCATTGTCAGTGGGAAATTACTTCCCGTTTCACGCAGACGAACACGAAACTTCGCAAGTATCTCCTGTTCTATCACTACTTCCATGAAAAGTTTTTGGACGAACTGGAATAATGTTGCCTAGTGTTCACTGTCCAGACGAGTCCATTGTCAGTGGGAAAAACTTCCCGTTTCACGCAGACGAACACGAAACGTCGCATGTATCTCGCTGTTCTATCACTACTTCCATGAAAAGTTTTTGGACGAACTGGAATAATGTTGCCTAGTGTTCACTGTCCAGTCTTGAGTCCATTGTCAGTGGGAAATTCTTTTCTACCCTACTTCCCGTTTCACGCAGACGAACACGAAACTTCGCAAGTATCTCGCTGTTCTATCACTACTTCCATGAAAAGTTCTTGGAGGAACTGGAATAATGTTGCCTAGTGTTCACTGTCCAGTCTTGAGTCCATTGTCAGTGGGAAATTCTTTCTACCCTACTTCCTGTTTCACGCAGACGAACACGAAACTTCGCATGTATCTCGCTGTTCTATCACTACTTCCATGAAAAGTTTTTGGACGAACTGGAATAATGTTGCCTAGTGTTCACTGTCCAGTCTTGAGTCCATTGTCAGTGGGAAATTCTTTTTCACCCTACTTCCCGTTTCACAGACGAACACTTCCGAAAACGTCGCATGTTCACTGTCCGTCTTGTTCTATCACTACTTCCAGACGAAACGTTTTTGGACGAACTGGAATAATGTTGCCTAGTGTTCCTGTCCAGTCTTGAGTCCATTGTCAGTGGAAATTATTTTCTACCCTACTTCCCGTTTCACCCAGACGAACACGAAACGTCGATGTTCCTCGCTGTTCTATCACTTTCCATGAAAGTTTTTGGACGAACTGGAATAATGTTGCCTAGTGTTCACTGTCCAGTCTTGAGTCCATTGTCAGTGGGAAATTATTTTCTACCCTACTTCCCGTTTCACGCAGACGAACACGAAACTTCGCAAGTATCTCGCTGTTCTATCACTACTTCCATGAAAAGTTTTTGGTGGAACTGGAATAATGTTGCCTAGTGTTCACTGTCCAGTCTTGAGTCCATTGTCAGTGGGAAATTCTTTTCTACCCTACTTCCTGTTTCACGCAGACGAACACGAAACTTCGCAAGTATCTCGCTGTTCTATCACTACTTCCATGAAAATTTTTTGGACCCAGGAACTGGAATAATGTTTCCCTAATTAGTGTTCACTGTCCAGTCTTGAGTCCATTGTCAGTGGGAAATTATTTTCTACCCTACTTCCCGTTTCACCCAGACGAACACGAAACGTCGCATGTATCTCGCTGTTCTATCACTACTTCCATGAAAAGTTTTTGGACGAACTGGAATAATGTTGCCTAGTGTTCACTGTCCAGTCTTGAGTCCATTGTCCGTGGGAAATTATTTTCTACCCTACTTCCCGTTTCACGCAGACGAACACGAAACTTCGCAAAAGTATCTCGCTGTTCTATCACTACTTCCATGAAAATTTTTTGGACGAACTGGAATAATGTTTAGTGTTCACTGTCCAGTTTTGAGTCCCAGTGTTAGTGGGTCGTTTGAAAATATCTCGCTGTTTGTCATGAAAAGTTTTTGGACGAACTGGAATGTTGCCTTGTTCACTTTCTTGAGTCCATTGTCCCTACTTCCCGTTTCACGGAGACGAACACGAAACTTCGCAAGTATCTCGCTGTTCTATCACTACTTCCATGAAAAGTTTTTGGAGGAACTGGAATAATGTTGCCTAGTGTTCACTGTCCAGTCTTGAGTCCATTGTCAGTGGGAAATTCTTTTCTACCCTACTTCCCGTTTCACGCAGACGAACACGAAACTTCGCAAGTATCTTGCTGTTCTATCACTACTTCCATGAATAGTTTTTGGACGAACTATATTCCACCATTTCTAACCTTCACGTGTAATATCCGCCATGTCACGCCATTTTCAGCAAATCACTCTCATTCCCTTCGTATTCCACTGGTGAGACGTAAGTTCCAATCAAGCGGTAGCTTCTTGTCAATTGCTGGTCTCTGCAACTGACTCCCAAGTGGATGTTTTCCCGATCACTACAATGTTAACCTTTTCAAGTTTTGAATTAACCATTATCCCCCGCATGAACTGTAAGTTTTATTAAGTAACCTTCTACTTTGAGTGGCTCCCGGGCCTTGTACTGGTTAAACATCACTGTAAAAAGAAAAACCCAAATAATATTCATATAATTGATTCGTCTTCTTCAAGTACATAATTATAATAACACCATATTTCAGAAAAGTCATTTTTCAACCTTCGTGGATTATATATGTATATATATATATATATATATATATGCATCAGAGGAAGAACAAAGGAAACCTCTTTTTGCAGATAATAGACATTGGATCAAACCAAATATCGTGTGAACAAGATGAAGTCGACGAATAAATTGGTCGGTTCAATTCTATGGACAATATTTGAATATTCAGCTTTAGACAAAAAATAGTCGATCTCAACCCAAATAACCTTATTTTAGAAGACAACCTTCTATAAGGATATAAACTTCAGCTCGCGTAACTATTATTAGAGTGGAAATGGAATCGGCGGAATGATTTCAAATCCTAACTGAGATTGTTTTACTCACTTAGCAAGAATACCATCGGAAAAAAAACATGGATCCATTTCCTGTCATCTATAGATTAACTATCAGGCTAAACAGGGCTCTTTAAAATTGGTAAAAAAAAGACAATTCTGAATTCAATATCAACATCCATCAGGTTATCTTTGCATAGTCACCTTACCTGTGACTGATACAATACATGTGGTGCCGCAGCGATCCTAATAATTTGAAGGAATTTTGGTCATGCTACTGATTATATTATGTTTATTAATTTCAGCGAATGGCGAATGTGGTAGAAACCAGTCAGTTATGTGCCATGCATGATACACGCTTAGGCGATCATGTATCTTTCGATGCCTGAACAAGGCAGATTTTTCCTCTCAGTAGGCTGCCATTTCTTTCTGCGGCAGACCAGTTGCTACCCAAGCCTATAGATCCCGGTCTGTCCTGATATTTACCCATAGCTTAGAAAAAGAGGATTCATACCTTTCCCATTAGTATTAGCACGTAAGTGAATGTAATGGATTCGAATGGATTTCGAACTCGGCTCTCTAATTCCTCAATCCGAGCCGCTATACATTAACCCACCATGCCTCCTTGTTCTAGACACCAGATGAAGATAAAGACCGAAATATTGGGATAAAAACAACAAAGGTGAAGAATTTACTTTGAAATAAAAAATAGTATGGACACCACATTTCAGAAGTCTAGGCAGAGGCAACCGCCAAGTAGGACGAACTTGAAAGATTAATTTTTTTCTTTTTATGTGCCATGTCCTTCCAGGCGATCATGGCTCTCCACCTCCCTGTAACCCTTGCAGCTCTCAACATGTTCCTTCCTTCTGCTTCCTTCCCCAGACCACGTTCTGTCATCCACTTGTTTTAAGCTTGCCAGGTGTATCACGCGTTGTTTTCCCTTGTATCGCTTTACCTCTATTCCTCCCGTGAGTATCAGTTTCTCCAGACCCTCCTTCCTCATTATGTGTCTCAGGAGCTTCAACTGCCTCTACCTGATAAGCCTCCTCCTTGTTTGCAACCTTTCTAAGATCACATCGTTTCTCCTACGCTCGGTCCCCGATATCCTTAGCATCCTTCTGTGGAACTACATCTCTGTCGCCTCGAGTTTCGTCATCTTTGAGGAAATCGTCCAACATTCTCTGCCGTAAAGAAGGACAGATGCCACGTAACAGCTCAGTATTCTTTTCTTTGTTACCAAATAAATCCTCCTGTTTCGCAATACTCTACCCAGCTTTTGGAATGCGTCCTTGGCCATCTCAGTGTCGCACTTACCGTCCTCTGTCGAAACACTTCCCAGATATTTAAACTTCCGCGTGAGCTTGATTCTAGTGTTCCCGACCTGAAAATCGCATTTCGGGCTTATCCTTTTACTGATGACTATGCATTCTGTCTTCTTGTAGTTTATGCTTAGTCCTTTCTTCTCACTCTCCGTCGCTACCTTCTATAGGAGATTTTGTAATTTCTTTTCCGTGTCTTTCGTTTTCTTTTCAGTACTGTGTCATCTGCGTATATAACAATATTATTCAAAGTTACAAGAAAAGCGGTTCGTAAGAATTTTTCTTTCGATTCCCAACGTTTGGAATATTTCAAAAATGTGCAAATTTTTCTGTTATTTTTCAAATTTAATCTTGTGATTATACATGTCAAAATAACGATAACCCCAACAAACGTACAAGCATGCGTTCAAGCAAAAAGGTGTAATATGTTGTCTTAATAGACATTGCAGACCGTCAAAGAAGCCAAGTGCATTACGGGGTTGTCCTAGGACCACAATTAGTCGCTAAATAGAGAAGAACGATTGTGTAAACGTGGGAAATATTTTTAATACTAGGTTGCCCAGAATGTCCTGACTCACTTATGAAGCGGGTGGAAAACAACAAATCTTGATCTCTGGTGGAATTTCTAAGGAGTATTGCATTTCGAGCTTGTTCCACACGACCGCGCTGTATTGTCAGCAGCTTGACCGCGTGTACGACAAATTAAAAAGGGGTATTCTGTTTTGGTCAATCGAGGTCGGACTTTGTTTCAGCAAGATAATGTGAGGCCATCCACTGCCAGCTTGACTAAGGAGAAGTTTTAACAGAAGGACGATGTTCAGATTCTTCCACATCCACCATTTAGCCCCAATGCTGCTCCGGTGGCTATGGTCGATTCAGCTCAATGACACACTTCCTCCTTGACCAGCAATTCAACACTTTTGATGAAGTGAAGGAAGCACTTACAGTTTTTTTTATTTAAAGCCAGTGGTCTGATATCTGGGTCAGATATGGATTCTGGCTGGTCGCTGGAAGAAGATCGTCGCGAATGATGGACTTTATTTCGAAGAATAAATGTTGTAGTTGCTCCATAAAATTTTGTCGTTTTCTTTCCGCTTCTTAAGTGAGTCAGGACTTTCTGGCCAACCTAATGTTTTGCTACAAAATGATGAAACGAGCAAGAAAAAGATAATTCTATGAATACTTCTTTTCCTAATTCTCTTCCTATCGGCCGATTTCTCATGTCTATCACTCTTTGTACGCTTCTCCAAGACGGAATTATTCTTCAATTAATAATTCATTTATTACTTACGGATTCTTCTTTTCAATGACAAGAAATAAGATCTGCCGCCATTTTTTCATTGGTTGGAATGTATTTAACTAGTTTTGACTCCTCAATAACTTTAGCCTCTGTTTACAGTCAGGAAATTATTCTTGGTTTCTTTAGTCGAAGTTTGCTGAAGATTACGTTCAATTTGATATTTCTTGCCAATGGAGAATTCCACACTCCGTCTTATTACTAAGTTGGCCAGAAAGTTCTGACTTACTTGAGAAGCGGAAAGAAAACAACAAATCTTGATTTTTGTCTGGTGGCATTTTTAACTTGTTCCAGTCGGTCGCGTAGTTTAGCGTTGATGGCGCGACCGACTGGAAGAAACTCGAAATGCCGCCTGACAGAGATCAAGACACCATCAGCTAGACTGAGGAGGAATATCCTGTTTTGGCCAATTGAGGTCGGTCTTTGTTTCACCAAGACAATGTGAGGCCAAACATTGCATGGTTGACTAAGGAGAAGTTCAAATAGATGGACGGTGTCGAGATACTATGGTCTATTCCGCTTCCTCTGCGACCAGCGATTCAACACTTTTTAAAGAAGTGAAGGAAGCTTGTTTACAGTTTTTTTTTTATTCAGAGCCAGCGGACTGGTATCTGGGAGATATGGATTCTGGGTGGCCAATGGCAGAAGAATGTCCCGAATGATGGACTTTATTTTGAAGAATAAATGTTGTTGTCGCTCTATAAAATTCTTTGTTTTCTTTCCGCTTCCTAAGTGAGCCAGGACTTTTCGGGCCAACCTAATACACGCAGTTATATAAACAACCGCCCTAGAGAGATATTATGATTCTCTCAAACATCAAAGGGGAATATGGGGACCGTCCTACACGTCTTGGCCAAGAGTATCAGATTAAATCGAATGCCATGTTAATATGAAAGATGCAATTATTTACATTATTCGGACTATTGTCCTCATCTTTGTCGCCATATTTATCACAACGTTTCGGCCGTTGTACGTTCCGGCCTTCTTCAGGTGGTTGGAATGTCGAACTGAACCCTTTATTTCGCTCGCTGGGGTAGACTGTTCTAGTTCCACGTGCCATGTTTGATGGATGTCAGTTATCAGTTGAGTGTGAGTTCAATACCCGGTTAAGGCAGTGGAGAACTTTCAGAATGAAATTAACAGGAGATAACTGATAACTAACATCCATTAAACATGGCACATGGAACTAGAACAGTCTACCCCAGTGAGCAAAATAAAGGGTTCAGTTTGACATTCCAACCACCTGAAGAAGGCCGGACCGTACAACGGCCGAAACGTTGTGATAAATATGGCGACAAAGATGAGGACAATAGTCCGAATAATGTAAATAATGTACATAATACCTCATCTCAGAAGTATAGACAGACTATGAAAGATTCAAGTTATGGATTTGCTGGAACACCCATTTTAATACATAGGGCAAAGACAGAACATCCATTTGTCAACAAAATTAAGTTGATATATTGTCAGGTCACTCTCCAAGAGCCACTGGTACCATATAACCTACTACCCTACATGCAAGCTACCAATGTGCCACTGGGTGACACGCCACTAGCGTTTACCGGTAGCAGATTGAGATCGAGAGACAGAGCTTGAGAGAGAGGGAGGAAGAGAGAGGGACAGAGAACTAGAGAGAGAGATGAGAGTGAGAGAGCTAGAGAGAGAGGGAGGGAAAGAGAGAGCTAGAAATTGAGCGAGAGGGGGCAGAGAGAGATAGAGAGAGCTAGAGAAAGGAGAAGGGAGAGAGAGGGAGAGAGGGAGAGAGGTGGGGGAGAGAAATCTCTGATACTCATTTGGGCCTTCCTCTTCCAGATCATTTAGCGTGCCGTGGCTTCAGCAGGGAGAGAAATCACGTACGTGGTGAGGATATTAACCAGCCGACCTGCTGACATTCATTCTTTTTAGCTCACTTTCGCGTAATCCAAGAAACGATATTTACTAAATAAATAAAAATAAAAATAAAGAAGTGAAACGAATTCTAAAGAAAATTGTCTGTTGTTGATTCAGCCTGTTGATGCAGCGTTGAGGCCCATACTGAGGAATTGCCGATAGATCATTATAATCCAGAGATGATAAGCAACACAATATAATCATCTAGCAAGAAAGGTTGTTTACACTATTCACATTATTCGGACTAATGTCCTCATCTTTGTCGCCATATTTATTACAACGTTTCGGCCGTTGTACGCACCAGCCTTCTTCAGGTGGTTGGAATGTCGCACTAAACATTTTACTTCATTCACTGGGGTAGACTGTTCTAGTTCCACGTCCCATGCATGTCAGTTATCAGTTATCTATGTTAATTCCGCTGTCCAAGTTATCCACTGTCTTAACCGGGTATTGAACTCACACTCTTTGGGTCCTGTCACTGGATCTAACCAACACATTTATCCACAGTGCCATGTGTCCTTGAGAAAGACCTGACCGTACTACGAGACGGTGTAATAAATAGGGTGACAAAGATGAGGGGAATAGTCCAAATAATGTAAATAGGGTACATAATACCTCATCTCAGAAATATAGACAGATACTTAAGAAAGGTTGTTTCTATCCACATAATGTAAACACTTTACACTCCATCCAATTTATACTCCTTACTTCCCCCTCTTAATACAAACTCCTTACTCTTCCCTCCCTATATAATGTAAACTCTTTACTGTCAACTTTATTTAAATATCTTATTCTCCACCTGACGTAAACACGTTACATTCCAATGTGGATAATCTAGTTTTGCAACACAATATAATCATCTAGCAAGAAATGTTTCTCTCCACATAGTGCAAACACTATACTCTCTATCCAATTTATACCACTTACTCTCCTATTGATACAAACCCCTTTCTCTTCCATCGCTATATAATATAAACTCTTTTCTCTCCACTTAAATTAAAAATCTTATTCTCCACTTGACGTAAACATGTTACATCCCAATGTGGATAATCTAGTTTTGCAACCAATGAAATCTTATTTTCCAACCAGTGAATATTATTCGCCATCAAACGCAATCATTTTACTCTCTACCCAAATATTTTTCTTTCACCGTAATTCGATCCATGTGTGTTATCCTCAAAGGGTATATAAACGATTGTTTGAACTCATTGTTGACTGTATGTTTCTTCAGCAAGACGTCCAATTAAACTTTGTTTCGTGTGGAAAACCGCCTTCGAACCAAGTGTACTTTAGACAACTCAGTCACGAAAGTCTTCACAGGAAAGCAAGATTAAATTAGCCTTTTCAAGAAACATTCACTTTCGTTGGGACCTTTCGAAGCCCATATCCGTTAACTTATCTGAAATGTAAACAAAATAAAATTATAAGTGGATGCAGATTCGAACCCTATTAAAGGGTAGACTTCAATTACACTTAAAATATAATAAAACAACAAGATTGTCTGCTCAAACTTAAGCCACTAAATATAACGTTTATTGAAATACCAGCTTAAAAGTCAACCTATAGGGATGCATTTAAGCTAACTCCTGCAGGGGGATATTGATTCGGCCTTCATCAAAATAGGTAGGGAGGAGTAGATGCAATAGGCAAAAAACTACGGAAGAACTCAAGATTGACCGCTGCATTTAAGTATTGCATTAATAGTTAAGCTTACCTTTTAAAAGTTCAAAGATAATTTAAATTAATATAAAGACAATTTGATGTACGTAGGTCTTTACTATCCGTATAAACAATTATTTTTATTTCATGGGTGACATTCTTTGGATTTCTAGTTAATTTCGATTATTTCAAAGCTATAAAAAATGTTATTCCACAAAAAAATTTGTCTCAAAAAATCATGTAAAAAATCGCCGAAAACAATGGCAGTAATGAAAAGTTGGGAATCCAAAATTTCAGGATTGCGGACCCGGATCCGACCCGGAATGTCTTTTAATTTACCCACGGAGTCGGCCTGATTCCAAAATGGTATGATATGTTGGGCTACGGGCTGTAGGAGTAAATATGAAAAAGTGTGACACAGTGAAACACTGACATTCGCATTTATTATATAGAAGAAATAATGTCCGATGTTAAATAAAAATGCATGAGTTTCTTATGAATGACTTCCTTTATGTCCTCCGTGCTCTACACACTTAAGTCCACAGTTGACTGCTACGTACGAGAAATGGCGCCTCGTCTGAAATTGAAATCTGAATCTCATCTCATTGAAATGTCCGACAATCGTTGTCATTGGTTTCATCTCGTATCGAACAATTTAATTTCTTTGCTGATCGCTTCACTTATGATGATGGCGTTCATAAATAAATTCGCCCGTCAACTTATAAATTCAGGACCTTATTTAGCCCTTATCAAGAATGATTTTATTTTTTTTACTTTTAACTGAATGTATGGATTGTGTTATGTATGTATGTATATAGAGTTATAGAACTGTTTCTGTTATAGGCTCCTCCCCTTTTTCATATAAGTAGACTCTACCAGTGTATCTGGACTGCTGCCGTTAAATACCCAGAGTCAATCTAGGTAGAAAGATTGAGATGGAGATAGTAAGAAGACTGAGATTGTGATTGAGTTGGAGGTAGAGTAATAGTGTGAGGTAACCGCTTGTAGAAGTCAGTTACAAGCACGTAGACTCTAGGGAAGTCCTACTGCGAGACTGTATATATCTATATGTTATTGCTACTAAGCGCGTTCCTGGATTTACTAACAGTATTACCCTTTGTATTATTGTGTAAATACATTTTATTTCTTATATTTAATTCTTGCGTTTGTCATTCAGTGGAGACCGAATTTCATCTCGGAATCCACAACAGTTTCATTTTCTACAACTTTAGGTACATAATTTACGACCAGAAAAATTATAAGAAAACGAGAAAAATTAAATAAAAATCATACCGCAGTACCTTGTCAGTCGTTTTTAATGAAACTTGCATTTATATAAAAGTAAACATTGAAATCAACACCCATGTGCAACAGTTTGTTGTATGCTTAAACGCAATCAAACTGTTACTTACTTCAATGTCGACATTTATATTTACATACACCCCATTCCTAATACTGAGGACTTTAATCCATAAATATGGCATACCTTAAATTATATTTTTATAATATACTAGCAGTAGAGCCCGGCGTTGTCCGGGGATGTAACAGTAAGAGATAGATCAAGTATCGACCATCATAAAGACTGAAAAATAAAATTGACAAAGATTATTGTTTATGGTTGACACGCATGTCTTAATTAGTTTTTTTCTTCTTTTTTTTAACGAATTGGTCAAACCAAAACTCAAACAAAATTGTTTTCAATCGTTATGAGTCTACCGATTGAATAGAATTTTATTATAAACAATTGTCTTGTAAATTGAATTTTTAAAGCATTCTGAATGTAGAAATAAAGAAAAAAGTGTGCAAGACAATAAGAAACACTACCTGCCCACAAAAAGTGAAGTTTTGTTGAAATCGGTTGAAAAATGTAGGAAATCCGATCCCATATATAAACGAACACATACACAAACAACCAACCTGGTTTTTATAATAAGTATAACTCGATATGAGTTGTCTCCCTTTCATTAATGTCTCTTAATGGTGTTTTCAAATTGATTTCGGGCAAAAACAATTGTGTTTTTCCAATTTTTGGCACTGTCAGAACCACCGCAAGGTAATTTTACGTAGTCCTGTGAAGTTTTGTTGAAATCGGTTGAAAAATGTCCAATATATAAACGAACCCCCCCCACACACACACACAACCTGGGTTTTATAATAAGTATGATATATATATATATATATATATATATATATATATATATATATTTATTTAGGCAGCATATCTTCATTCAAGCATGTTTGGTTGAATAATATAGGCATATTATGTCTATTTATTTTTATTTTAATCCTCTCAAATTCACAGATCAATTTCTTAGTGTTGTTACAAATCTGATTAAGAAAGACGCCCTAGTTTTGGTTATTTCTTTTATTTTCCTAATTACTTTCAATAACTTCCAAGATTACCTTCAGGGGTGAATTGCTAAGACAAAAATTAGTGTAATTATTTAGAATTTTTTTCTAAATGCCAGTGCACGCATTCCATTATAGTCAATTTACATTAAGGATATACAAGGGAGGTAACTTAATTTAATTTTCTATTAATAATTTTTAAATATACTCAACCTGCATTTTTTTAATTAAAAAAAATAAAACCATATATTCGTTTTATAGGCATTTTAAAACATTATTGCTATACTCATAATTACTTTTATTTAGTGTTGGTTTAATTTTTTTTTATTAGGTTGGTACATAATTATCATATCTATTATGAAAAAAGAAATATAACAATTCACCAATAACATTTTTAAATGAGTATCATTATCGACACGCATTTTTATAAACTGAAAATAAAATTAATATCTTTATTAAATAAGTAAACAAAAAAAGCAAGTTTTACTAACAAATAACTCGCCTACAAAATCGGTTGATAATTATGCACCAAACCAATACATAGATCCTTCGAGAATTTGAAGTTTTTGCTTTTTATTTTCATGTTGGAATATATATATATATATATATATATATATATATATATATATATATATATATATATATCCTGTGACGACCAATGTGACTTTGTATTGGTCGCGACGCCAAATGTGACGTTCTAACCCTTGGCTGATTCGGATGGGAATCTGGTTAGATTCGGTATCAGCTTTATCGTTCCCAGCTCGCCTCCAACGTCTGGTTACCGAAATAACTGCTTTGACTTCTAGTCTAACCTACCCACGTTGTGATTTGATCTTAGGTAGACGAAATCAATCAGTCACCGTAATGCAAGCCGAATTCGAGCAAAGGTGATATCGCACAAGTATATGTAAAAGAAAATAAAGTAACAACTCGAAAGGTTCAAATGTGTTAAAAAAAGAATAACAAATATTTTTTATCTGGTTGCTGAATACAGGACTGCGTCTTTCTCCCAACCCGCTTCTATGGATACGTGACACTTTGTGAGTCAGTCGTTCACTTTTGAACAGACTGCTCGGTTTGAACTCTCTTCCTACGGGCGGGAGGAACCCGAAGGAGGCTACGCCGAAGGGCGGAGTCTCCTTCGGGGAGGTAAAACCGGCCCTGAACCCGTTTATACGGGTTCAAATGGGCTATTTTTTGGCCGAGCCTAATGGCTCAGGAATGCCCACGTTAAAAAGGCCTTGTGCCACATGACACCCTCGTGGGGGGGGGGTGACTCAATATCGTGACACTTTGCGTTTGTTAGGCGAGTCTTAATATCTTAAGTGGTTTTTCAATAAACTGGTTTTTGGTGTCTTCAGGCGATATTCGTAAAACTTGTTTTGGTCGTGTGAGTCTAAGTCGTTATTCAAAAATAAATTGTTTTTGGTTAGAAGTCTAAGTCGGAATGCGTTGATCTTTCAGTCAGCTTCCTGCGAGGCTGGTCTCCGAGCTCACAGCTCAACTCTGTCTGCGTCTGCCCGCGTCTGCCCGCGTTTGCCCGCGTCTGATGTCTTCTCGGAACTGCCTAACTGCCACTGTCTACTCCGTTTATATGGACGCCGACCAAAACCGGGTGTGGCCCTGTCGTAGTTTGGGTTCCTCGATAATTCCAAATCCACAATAAGGATTTTCTTTGTTTTCGGACAGGAAAATTTATCACTTTCTATTTTTGGAAGTCCATTAATTTCTGCTTTAGAGGGGTTCTTAAGGGAATCGTCCTCCCAAATTCTTCCTTTCTCATATTGGTATCTCACACCAATCCCCTCAGAGGCGTCAACAGGCTTCCCCTCCTTCTCATATGTTTACCTTCGCCCACCGCTCACGCCACCATTCAGCCAATGAATGCTCGGTAGCGTGGGTGTGGCTAGTCTGGCCTCAGTTTACAATTATCGCTCAAAAAAAATTATCTTCCTTTTTTGTTTTCTTTCTTGAATTCGACCAGACCCCATACGACTCGTAGTGTGATCCTTAATCTCTATCTTAACCGAATGTCATCTGGAATTTATCAACGAGATTTTCGTCAAATGATTATCATCAGAACCTCCTTATATCCTTAACGCCTTCGTACTTCTGTCGCCACAAGTCTGTTCAGGTAACAAACTTTTATCATGTCCAGGTCTAGAAAAAAAAAACAGGTGTCTTTTCCCAAAATCAAATGATATCTTCGAAAGATAGTTAATGGTTTATTCTTTCCCTTTTTTTCTTTTCCCTTCCTTTTTCTCTGGGGTGGCCTCAGCTGATGCCTTTCTCGGTCGGTGCTTGGCCTAAATCTGATTATCTTTTAGCATTCTGCTTTTGTAAGCCACTTGACCATTTTTAAATTTTCATTATTGCCATGGGCAGATTGCTATTTTTTATTCGCCGCGTCATAGCATAAATTAATTCAGACAGATCCGAGATCTTACAAATTTCTTATCTCTGCGAAGAAAATATTTCTTTTCGCAAATGAAAATAAAATCTTTACCACTTTTCTTTGTTAAAAAAATAACATCGCTCAGTATGCTTTTCGTGATAGCTTCTTCTTGCCTTAAGTATTTCTCGCTTTTAATTTTCACGCAACCGCTAAATAGTGTCACACACACACACATATATATATATATATATATATATATATATATATATATATATATATATAAACAAAGTGGGATAGAGGGGTATTCATACAATATTTCCATTGATTCCATGTGGTATATGGAGCTATTTTCCATAGCAAATAGGTTTTTCATGGAGTTACATGCCCAGTCGGTTTTGAATTCAGAGTTGTCCTTCTCCTAGATTGGTTGCCAGCTGAGGCTGGAGATCACAGTCTATCCTAATATTTAACATATATGGGAAAGCTATAAATTTATAACTTTCCCAAGATAATCGGAGCGAAAGCGAATGCAACGCCTCGTTTTCGTTTCGCGCCGTCCACTATGACACAACTCGCACACCCATATACATACAATATAGGTATTTTGCTAATTATAACAATACATAGGTGCACTGGATTCCTAGGTGGAGTGGATGCGGGTGAGTGGAGATTGCATTTTGTTAAACATTTGTGAAGCTGATTTCTCTGTTTTGAAATTCAGTATTCGAATTTGTCACTGACAAGAAATGCCGGAAGAAGGATATGCAACTTAGTCACCAAACCCGACATTAAATAAAAAAAAAAAAAAAACGATGGGAAAAAAAGAAAAGAAAAAAAAGAAAGAAAAAAAAGAAGAAAGTAAGTTGTTAGCCAGAGACTGACTCAGGTTATATCGCTGATATATAGTCAATGGCGAAATTATTCGTACACCCATCAATTTTGACTATTTTTATCCATTTCTGCCCGTATGATGCCAGTTTTTTTTTTATATGTTAATAAGCACATAAAAGGAACATTAAACTCAAGTCTTCAGGACAATAAATACAACAAATTTGACAGACAAATTATGAAAAATAGAAAAAGACAAAGTTCATTTCCAGGTAAGTTTAAGTGATAATTACATAAAGGACTTTTTAAAACTTGAATTAATACAAATACGTTAAAATCCTTACCTTTATGACTAGCCAAATCAGAATAAATCAAATCTGACAAAAAAAAAAAAAAAAAAAAAATAAAAGCAAACTTGTGTTAGTGTTGGTTAAAGTATTGCCCGAAGTAATCATTTTTTGAATCTCCAGCCATTTTGATTTGACAAACATCAAAATTCGTCGTCAAAGATAAATTTAACAACAAGCTATTTGACTTCCCCAAGATATCGTTTTCATTGTATTGATAATGTTGAATGTTGAACACTGTTTAGTGATGACAAGAATTATTTTTAAGCTAGCCCGGCACTCAGCACTCCTCGTTAATCCCAGGCTGACCGAATATTATCGTTGTGTATTAGAGCAAACAATTTCTTTTTTTTCTTTGTAATCTGATCAATGCGGTAATAATGACAGACTTTGTGCATATATAAATCATTTGGGTGTGTAATGTAAATGTTTTCCTTTTTTCTTTTTAGAACGAATCAGTCATATTTTGAATGACCTACCGAGATTTGTTAGTATAATTCTTTCCTTTTCTGCTGATTGAAATGTAAATCTTATATGATGTATTGTTACCAAATACCAAATAAAACATTATTTTCATTATCAGTTGAATCAATAAAAACGCACATTTGAATTAGATTATATTTAGAAGCAAACGGTTATTGCAATGAAAAGAACAATTTGATTGGATATTCATCGACTTATTATAAAAGTTACATTTTCATTAGCACTTCTTTACAGGTAATTATTAAATAATTTTGGGAAGATGTCATCATTGTTATTTTTATTACAAAATACATTCTGTTTTCTTTTCTTTTATAGCAATTATTGCAATTACATGAAAATAGCGTAATTATTTTAAAGATACACTTTTCTCACAATGGTTCTGTAATATTATTTTAAAATGTCAGTGCGATGCAGACTACATATGTAAAACAGGTCATAAGTTGGAATTAAGAATTAATCAACATATATTTCCAATATGTGGAAAGGAGGTTGCATAATTTATACAGGTGTATCGATATTTTCTCTTTACAGATGAAGGCTCATTCATATTTCTATTCTTACAGACTATATATGTATTAAGTCGTTCCAGACCTCCCTCTATAAGCACAAAGAGTGACTTTTAGGCCTGTATGTAATTAAGCTTTGATGATTATATAACTTCCTTTTTTTGGTGTTTCTGATTTTACACTATTTACATTATTCGGACTATTCGGACTCTTTGTCGCCATATATATTACAACGTTTCGGCCTTCTTCAGGTGGTTGGAATGTCGAACTGAACCCTTTATTTCGCTCACTGGGATAAACTGTTCTAGTTTCCCGTGCCATGTTTAATGGATATCAGTTATCAGTTATCTCCTGTTAATTTCCCTCTCCAAGTTCTCCACTGCCTTAACGGGGTATTGACTACACACTCTTTGCGTCCTGTCACTGGATCTAACCAACGCCTTTATCCACTGTGCCATGGATGTCAGTTATCAGTTATCTCCTGTTAATTCCTCTCTCCAGGTTCTGGGTATTATAAACCTAATGTCTTCAGCAACCTTTTTTTTTTATCAGTGCTCATATTGCAATTTTTGCTGTTATCATTGCGTGTTTTTACCAGAGCTCATATTGCAATTTTTGTTGTTAATATCGCTTTTCTCTGGCACTCCTTATTACTGGTTCCCATATTGTATCCATTTCTATTCTTGGTCGGTTCAGAAGATTTTTGTGGCCTAGCATATGTGCTGATTCCTTAAATTTACGAATTTTCCAATAGTGTTCTTTGTCTATGATCTCAACCTGGTTCCACAGAGGGCGGTGATCTCCCTTTTCTCTCCATATGTGGTCAGCCACGCGTGATTTTTCCACTTCCCCTCGTGTTACAGTTTTCTGGTGTTCTTGAAGCCTTATCTTAAGGGGATGGCCTGTCTCCGCCTTGTATTTCTTTCCGCAGCTTCTCGGGGTAGCGTATACACAGTTTTTAGTCATGTTCTCCTCTATAGGGGGTCTTACTCGGGAGAGATATCTGCGAAGAGTCGTCCAGCTTTTGAAGGGCACATGGCACAGTGGTTAGATCCAGTGAGAGGACCCAAAGAGCGTGATATCCGTTTAAGGCAGTGGAGAACGTGGAGAGGGGAATTAACAGGAGATATCTGATAACTGACATCCATTAAACATGGCACGTGAAACTAGAACAGTCTACCCCAGCGAGCGAAAAAAGGGTTCAGTTCGACATTCCAACCACCTGAAGAAGGCCGGAGCGTACAACGGCCGAAACGTTGTGATAAATATGGCGACAAAGATGAGGACGGAGCCCAACCCTCTTCAGGATGATTTTAATTCCTTTTCCTAGACTAGTCGCTAACCAAGGCTATAGGACACAGTCTGTCCTGCTATTTATCTTGGGTGGGGTGCGGAGAAGAGATGGATTCCTGCCTTTCTCAAGGTTATTAGGACGTAAGTGAATGCAGTGAGTTCGACTGCACTTTGAACTTTGCTCTCCGATTCCTCAATCCAAGCGCCTAATTATTACTTCACCGTGTTTCCAAGACTAAATAGAAAATAAGATAAAATAGGTGGCCTTTGGCGAAAATGTATTGGCTGCATCTTAATTGCTGTGATAAATATCGTAGTGAGTATCTGTCTATATTTCTCAAGTATACATGGCACAGTGGATAAAGGCGTTGGTTAGATCCAGTGACAGGAACCAAAGAGTGTGAGTTCAATACGCGGTTAAGGCAGTGGAGAACATTCAGAGGGAAATTAATAGGAGATAACTGATAACTGACATCCATTAAACATGGCACGTGGAACTAGAACAGTTTACCCCAGTGAGCGAACATTCCTACTACCTGAAGAAGACTGGAGCGTACAACGGCTGAAACGTTGTAATAAATATGGCGACAAAGATGAGGACAATAGTCCGAATAATGTAAATAGTGTATATAATACCTCATCTCAGAAATATCGACAGATAAACGAAACGTTGTGATAAATATGGCGACAAAGATGAGGACAATAGTCCGAATAATGTAAATAGTGTATATAATACCTCATCTCAGAAATATAGACAGTTTGTGATTTTATTCGAAGCACACATTTACCATTCTTCGATAGAACGCTGATGACTGAAGAATGAAAAACCATTTCAGCATTGTTTCTTTCAACCTCTTGTTTTTAGATATTGCCTCTTTACTGTAATGTCAACTATTTTTTTTTGTTATTGCTTCCTGTTGTTTTTAATATGTTAGTTTTTATTGTAATCGTTAAATTTCTAAACATTTAAAAATATTTAGACACACATTCGTCGGGCCTTGTTTTTTAAGCATTAAACTGAAAAATGTTCGATTGGCAGATTGTTATAAAAGCAAGTAGGCGTGAACTTAAGCCTTTTTTCAAGTTTGTTTGAAAAGAAAACAACATTAAATCGGGGAAGAATTTCCAGCTAATTCATTCAGCTTCTTTTATTTTTACAATGTTCCACGGGCCTTGAATAACTACTCAAACTTATGTAGAATCTCTGTTTACTGGTCCTCGATTTTATTCATTTGTTAAATCCTTTACTTCAGGACAATTATCAATAAATATACAGGGTGCGATGGGTAAATTGTCACCATTTTATATTTTTAATTTCGCGCATGCGCATTGTTTGTTTTAAATTTTATCGACTGCACAGTATAGTAGGGTCAGTTGGGCACCGTCTGGGAGAAAAAGAGCACCATGACGCCGTTCACCCCGTCAGAAATTTGGAAACAGCATGCTGTACTGCTTGGCATTCGCATTAGAAGCTCCAGTACGAATATTTCAGTGTTTGGCTGTCAATCTGAGGATAGTGTAGAGGATTCGGAAAGAGTTGGATTATATATCCAGTCAACATCATGGTGTTTGGAGTAATCATTAATGATGGTGACGTTATGCCTCCATTCATCATCCCCCAAGGCCTCACACTCAACACGTAGGTCTACATCTTTAGGAGATAGTGCTGGTCTGGGTCAATAGGGTGGCTTCCGGGAGACCCTATGTCTGACAAAAGGACTCTGTACCATGCCACACAAGCAGGAGAACCAAGTCATGGCTGCCAGACAATTTCTGCGACCACATCACATCTGGCCACCTAACTCCTCCCAGACTGCAACGCCCTTGATTATTATTTGTGAGGTGCAGTTGAGCAAGAGATCAATAAAACTCCTTGTAATATCAAAGATGAACTGAAAGCAAGGATATGGCAGCATTCACCAACTTAAACAAGGAGACCGTCCAGGAGAGTTGTTGGAAATTCCGAAGTCGTCTCTTGAGGTCGTGGTTCAAGCCAATGGCGATCTTATTGAATAAATTTACTCGTTATCTGTTAAAATGAAATGTCAGTGTTATTTTATTTTTTTTTGTGTGTAATTTAGACGACAATTTATCCATCGCAATATATATATATATATATATATATATATATATATATATATATATATATATATATATATATATTTGGTATTCCTTTGTATGAAATACACAAATTTTAAATTATATAATCCAGCAGCTATCCGGAAGAATATCACCTGACCTTGTGAAAAGGCAGATTGAAGTAAATAATTTTAACTTGATAACACTAAACAATCAAAAGCAAGAGAAATACAACACACTACAAAAGAATATCACCTCTGAACAATTTAAACAAATATTAAATAGACTAAAAGAAATTACTAAGTAAACGGAATGTAAACATAGGTTAAAAATTCAAAGGAAACTCAATACATTTTATAAAGGAACTATATATCTCCCGAATAACCTTGAAAGATTTATATTCGTGAGTATGAACGGATTTTATTAAAAATTAGCAGACATAATGTCTGTAATTTATTTAATCAGACATGTCTAAAAGAGAATTTGTTGCCTAAATACACAAATTTTAAGTTATATATATAAGTCTAAATACAAAGAAATAAACCAAATAAGATTGATAAGAACTCCAAATTTTACATATGATCCACCCAAAGGTAACTTCAAAAAACGTTACTACAATCATTTAAGTAGCTTTAATCATGAAACTTACAAACATAGTACCAGCCTGTCAACATACATATGAGATGTAAAACAAGAAGATGATAGTGACCCTTTTTTAAAATGGGAAATATTAACAAAAATGCCATGAATATAAAGCATATAAAGTTCGTTATGTATGGAGGAAAAATTAGCAATCGTCACCTACAATGAACCTAATAATTTATTAAATCAAAGATCTGAAATTCTAAATAAGGTGTAGGCATAGGAAATCCTGGTTATTGGAATAGATGATTGATTTTTTTTTGTCTTCTTCTGTCACGTGGTTTTATGCTTATTAGATTTTTAATGGTTTTATCAATAAATACTGTTTCGTCATTTCCTTTTTAGCCAGCTTACTCTGAAGATCCGTTTAGGTGAAACCTAGGTAGGTTTTCCTGGCTCTTTAGGATTTATTTTAGTTATTCCCTCTCTACTTACTGTATTGAGCACTCTACGTTTTAGTCTTACTACTCGCTTGTTTTTTTTTCTTTCTTTTGACTAAAGACTTAAGGCACTGGACGATTTATTTCGCCCTGTTTGGATGTTTTTAGTTCTTTCTTTTTTATTTCCAATTTTTTCCTCGGTTACCGATTTGTTTTGAGATATCTACAAGTTGAGCTATCTGAGTTTTTTTTTTTTTGCCAAACGTGTATTACTATTAGTGTATATATATATATATATATATATATATATATATATATATATATATATATATATATACTCCGTAATAAAAGAAGCCAACAAATTCAAAATGGAGTTTCAAATGGGCGTAGAGATGCAACTACAACACAATACACCGGCTGAAACTGCAAAATACTTAAAAAAGACAGCAAAAACAAATGCAACCGACCAGATACAGAAACAATGGCAAGATAAACTGCTTCATAGCCAATACCCTGCCCGTACCAAACAAGCTGACGTAGACAAAACCCGTACCCATCAGTGGCTACGTAGTGCAGGGTTGAAAGCTGAAACTGAAGGTTTTATCCTCGCTGCACAGGACCAATGCTTGCTAACCAGGAATTATCAAGCACACATACTACAATATTGTGTCGGCCCAAAATGCAGATTCTGTAATAAATATCTAGAAACGATTGATCATCTTGTATCAGGTTGCACGATATTGGCTCCCACTGAATATAAAACCCGGCATGACAGAGTGGGCCAATATCTGCACTGGAAAATCTGCAACTTCTAGGGGAAGGAAACTGAAAGAAACTGGTATGAACACCAACCAGACCCGGTTACGGAGATAGGACCTGTTACAACTCTATGGGACTACACAATACACACTGACAGAACAATCAAAGCCAACCGCCCAGACATTGTTATTAAAGACCACAAACAAAAAAAAAGTGCCTCCTTATTGATATGGCAGTCCCTGCTGACTGCAATATATCTTTGAAGATATTCAAAAAGCTGTCAAAATACGAGGACCTTGAAATAGAAATCTCGAAAATGTGGCATATGGGAACATCAACAATCCCTGTTGTAGTTGAAGCCCTAGGACTGGTTGGAAAAAGATTGCAGTAGACTAATTGAAGGGATTCAGGAAGTCCATGCCTCAAGGAGATACAAAAATTGTTCTGACAAGTACAGCCCACACCTTACGAAGGGCTTTATCTATGTAATTTTTTTTTTTTTTTTTTCAGTGGAAAGTGTCATGACGCAATTTCTAACCTTAGGTCCTTGGGCGGAACCCGGAAAGAAATGTGTAAACGCCAGAAATCAAAGAAAATAATAATAATAATAATAATAATAATAATAATAATAATGTCTCTGAAACAAAAATACTGATGTAGAACAATTCGTAACCCACCAGTGGCTAATGAGTTCAGAATTTAAAGGCGAGACTGAACAACCTTGCATAATAAACGGACGTATAATATAGTTATGTTAAATTAGCCATACACAGATGGACTCTCCCAAGTTAAAAATAAAAGCAGGTATTGCTTTTAGAAAGGTAGTTTCCAGCAATCAGTTCTGACAGTCGGACTTAACATTCTTGCTCGTTTGTATATGATTGTATTACTGTTCTTCTGTTAATACATTTGATTAACTCAATTCCTCTCTTTGTGTCTTTATTTCTGGCCACAACAGTTATAGTCTTAAATAGTCGTGTCGGATCGAGACTTTCATGTGGATGTCATGCATGGTGTCACACTCGTTCAGAAATATCGAAACTTTATCCAACTGCTTCCTCAAACAAATGGTTAAAAATGACTTTGAGCTGGTGAGCCATATAGGTCTCTGCAATGACCCCCATTGTTTTTCAAATCTCACTGATTGTTGCTAAAGAATGACAAAGAACTTTACCAAATATTAGAAAATCACGTCACTTGAGGACTTTCAACAACTGCATCAACTAAGATGCACGTGCAACTCACAGAAAAAATAATGATATAACCATGAGGTTGAAATTCCACACAACACTAAACAAAAGGTTAGGAAGGAACCCCCGATCAATACTGGGAAAGAAACGGTTAATATTGCTTTTACGGTTACCATCAATTTTTTTTTTTTAGATGAGGTATCGTTACTATAACATTTTTCACTTGTATTCTTTTCAAATTATTTGTGTTTCTTTTCATCAGAATTTTCAGGTCGTTTTTTTTTTTTCATTGTACGACTGTCACGGATAAGAAAATAAAAAGCGGCAAAAAAAAAAAAAAAAGGAAAAAAACGAAAAAAAAGAAAGAAAATAAATAAAAAGCAACAAAAAGGATTTAAAAGAGTAACTTGGCAAAATTTAAAAAATGAAAATTCCTCATCAAAGAGCTTCATACATTATAAGACTATATGGTAATATCTAAGTGTGTGTTTACTGGACTAGTTTTGGCGACATGCCAAAGTTGACATCTTACCCCCCCCCCCCACTAAGCACAGTTCAGGATGAAGAGAGTAAGCCAACTCCTTTTGTGGGAAGTTAGGGCATTAGGTTCATCTGCCTAAAGGTATTTGTGTGTGTATGTGTGTTTGTCTGTATCTGTGTCTATATGTGTGTGTCTATGTCTGTGTGTGTTTGTATGCATGTCTGTGTATGTGTGTGTATGTATGTGTATGCATGTGTGTATGCGTGTATGTGTGTGTGTGTGTGTGTACTAAATGTTTTTTTAAATTATAGCAAACCACCACAACTATTACAATACATCTACTACTACTACTACTGCTACTTGGGTAAGAAAAATGAGGTGAAAGAAAAAAAGGCAAAATTTATTAAATGAAAATTCTTTATTGAACTGATTCGCATAAATTAAGTTGAAATTTAATAAACGAATGAATCAAATAGAAAGCGTAACTTTGTTTCGATTAAAACAAATTCCGTAAAAGTTGTTATCAGTTTTTCTTTTCGCTCAAAGGTCTTACTAAGTTTTGCTAATACGACATTTTTTTAAAAAAAAAAAAGCTTGTTCAAACTTAGTACAAATGACGTAAGCGAAATGTCAATTACTTTGTTCTTATAAAATATAAGTTGGCTAATCTAATCAAACTATTTTATCTGTTTGTACGGGGTATAATGATAAACTACATCCGGCTTTTGAGCAGAAGGTTTTGAGCAGCGTGGAACCACCTCTTAATCGCTGTTACTCCCAGTTCCACCCCGGCCCGGGTGGTATCATCTGTTAGGGTACCAGAAGGTAAATAGCAAACACCTAAACAAGAATCAAAAAGTTGTTTTTAGTAAAAATACCAGCAATACATTTTTATAAAATAAATTACCAACAATACATTTTTATAAAAAGTAATTATTATCAATAATCAATACATCATTAAAAAAGTATAAAAATACATTTTTATAGTAAAAGTACCAATAAAACATTTAAAAAAAATTACCCACAATACATTTTATCATCTACAAACTAGATAGCTAAAATCATGTTTGTCTTAAAAGTATAAAATTATGTACAAAATTTTTTCTTTTTGTTATTTCTCCCAGACCCTGTTCTACCATCTATTTGCACAAGCCCATTAAGTATGTCACGCATTGCTTTCCCCTGCCCCTCTTTTCTTTTATCCGTCCTGTGAGTATCAGATTTTCCAAGCCTTCCTTTCCCATTAAGTGCTCCAGAAGTTTCAACAGACTCTTTCTGATGTTAAGTATAAGTTTCCTCTTTGTTTGCATTCTCTCCAAAACCGCGTCGTTGCTCACATGTTCGGTCCATGCTATCCTCAGCATCCTCCTGTAGAACCACATTTCTGTTGCTTCGAGTTTCTTCGTCATCTTTGAGGAAATTGTCCAGCATTCGATGTCATACTCTTTTCTCTGTTTCCAACGAAACATTCCTGTCTCTTAGTTCTCTGCATAACTTATGTATAGACACACAGAATGTGTGTGGGTGCATAAGGGTAGAGAGAGAATGAAAGAAAGGGAGAGAGAAAGAGACAGATAGGGAGAGAGAGAGAGAGAGAGGAGGGGGTGATGCATATAAAATTAAAATAAATAAAAAAATACATTAATAGTTTTTCATTTGCAAAAACACATGTTGTGTTGTCTTCACTTGTGTGCATAACTGTGTTTATATGTTTGTGTGTGTTTGTAGCATGTGTGTGTATCTGTGTGCATGTGTGTTTACTACTATTAAGTATAAGTAATACCTACACTTTAAACACAATTCTCAATTCAATCACCTTCCCAGTGTTTGAACAAATGATCAAACATTTTTAGAAATCACCTCTTTCTAGTCTTCAGCATCTATCTATCTATCTATCTATCTATCTATCTATCTATCTATCTGCTCATATGTATGTATACATATGTCTGTCTGTCTGTCTGTCTATCTGTCTATCTGTCTATCTATCTATCTATCTATCTATCTATCTCATTCTGTCATATCTATCTATCTGCTCTATGTATGTATGTATGTATCTATCTATCTATCTATCTATCTATCTATCTATCTATCTCATTCTGCTCATATCTATCTATCTGCTCATATGTATGTATGTATATGTATGTATGTATGTATGTATGTATCTATCTATCTATCTATCTATCTCATTCTGCTCATATCTATCTATCTGCTCATATGTATGTATGTATGTATGTATCTATCTATCTATCTATCTCATTCTGCTCATCTATCTATCTGCTCATATGTATGTATGTATGTATGTATGTATGTATGTATGTATCTATCTATCTATCTATCTATCTATCTATCTATCTATCTCATTCTGCTCATATCTATCTATCTGCTCATATGTATGTATGTATGTATGTATGTATCTATCTATCTATCTCATTCTGCTCATATTTACTATCTATCTATCTATCTATCTATCTATCTATCTATCTATCTATCTATCTCATTCTGCTCATATCTATCTATCTGCTCATATGTACGTATCTATCTATCTATCTATCTATCTATCTATCTATCTATCTATCTATCTATCTATCTATCTTTACCTGCTATTTGTCACATGTAACTCAAAGAGAAAATAATGCACGGAGGAGGACATTTTCATAAAGTTTTTTTAAAACCAACCAAGAAGTTCTGTTTCCTCTCTCATCACATTTTCCCAGTTTGCGTACAAGCTGTCACACATACGCTTTTATTTTAGTACTTTCAAAATCATCTCCAGTCATTATCAGGAACAGTAAAATATCATAGAGAAAATACTTTCTTTTAGTTTCTTCCTAGAATGTTTAGTAATGCTATAATTCTGATTTCAATAAGTATAATACATTGTATGCCAATGCTATTCTATATAGAATGGTCTTTTCTAAACATTACATAATAAGTATTGTACATTTTAATTAAAAACCTGAAAGTGACTTAAGACGAAGATATTAAATTTTTAATCCCCTTTTAAAATGCACTCTCCCATGATAAAAGATATTTTTGGTTAATGCGAATTTTTTCTTTTGTATAATGATCCGTTCTTGTATTTCGAGCGAGTGGAGTAATGAACAGCGGCTCGGTTTGAGAAATCGGAGAGCCGAGTTCGAATTCCACTCGAATCCATTACATTCACTTAGGTGTTAATACCCTTGGGAAAGGTATGAATCCTCATCTCCCCCGCACATATGGGTAAACAGCAGGACAGACTGGGTTCTATAGCCTTGGATGGCAACTGGTCTACCGCAGAAAAAGATGGCAACCAACTGCTGGAAAAAATCCGCCTCGTCAGTCATGTATTAAAAGAAACATGATCGCCTAAGCGTGTATCACACATGGCACATAACTGACTGACCCTTGGGAAAGGTATGAATCCTTTTCTTCTCCCTCCCACCAGCTATGGGTAAATAGCAAAACAGAGCGGGTTCTATAGCCTTGGATGGCAGCCGGTCTACCGCGGAAAGAACTGACAACCTACTGCGGAAAAAAATTTGCCTCGTCAGTCATGTAACGAAAGATACATGATCGCCTAAGCATGTATCACGCATGGCACATGACTGACTGACGTGCTAATACCCTTGGGAAAGGTATGAATTCTCTTCTTCTCAGCTATGGGTAAATATCAGGGTAGACCGGGTTCTATAGCTTTGGATGGCAACTGATCTACCGCAGAAAGAAATGGCAACCTACCACGGAAAAAAATCTGCCTTGTGTGTATTACGCATGGCACATAACTGACTGACGCTTTAATTAATGTTTTTTTTTAATTGATGCTCTGATAATATTTGTTTTGTATTAGTAATCCCATCTCACTTGTTAATTAGACATGATGATTGATGTTATACAAATTATCGCCAAGTGGCAAGTTAATCTACAGTATTGTGTAACCAATGAAGAATTTAATGGTGTTTCTTAATTATTACAGTTGAAAATGCAATCTCCCAGAGGGCATGAGAATTCATTGATGAAATTGTTTTCATTTAAAGGTGATTTTTGAGGTTCCATGTTATTGATAATGGTTGGGTTAGATGTTTGAAATGTTTTTATTCTTCAATAATAAACGATATATCTGAGGCATTTATGAAAACCATTAACTGATATGTACAAGCAAAAAAATATATTTCTAATTGGTTATCATCCTGTTTATATCAAGTTGCATCTGGTTAGAAATGAGTGAAAGAATGTTTTTATTTTTGTTTACAATACGATTGTTAGTGGTTTTATTCATTAAAGGTAATATTATTTACTCACGAACAACATTGGAAATAAATTTTGCATAGTGATTGTTTTACGTGAATCAATTCTTTATAAAAATAAAATAAACGAGAACTATCAAGATTCTTACATCGTTTAATTGCTAATGGACGAATAAAAACATATTTACAGTCAGCTAGTAGCTTTTAAATTTTGCTAAATGAATAATAACTTGCTGGTTAGCCAGTCTCTTTTATATCCAGCTATCTGAAAAAAATATCTTTTGCATCAGTATATTTCCCTTTGTTTTTTGTTAATTAATGTAGTTATATTTGTAATGGGCCAACACTATATATCCTACACCTAGCTAATCCGACTTGTGACCCATTCATTCTAACAATTTCTTCAATTACCACAATACCACATCTCAAAAATCATAATAAAACACACGCGATTTTAAAATACCTTCATATACGCAATTATTTTTCCTCTTTAAAATTTTTCTTTTTCCTTTTGTATTTTGAAAACGGAGAAAACATTTCTAGGGCCAGTCCTGCGTGTTAAATTTTGCCAAGTAAATAATCACTAATAAATTACATAATGAAGATGCTATGCAAGAAAGAATATTCTGAAATTTGTATTACCCCATTATAGGCATTAATATATCCTTAATATAGTAACACTTTAATAGATGGACAGAACAGAATATACAGGGTGTCCATAAAGTTCGGCAGGACAGACTGGGTTCTATAGCCTTGGATGGCAACTGGTCTAGGAGAAGGAAAACTCTGAATTCAAACCTGCTCTTAGAGGAGGGTGAATGGAGTCTCTCTGAGCCTTAGTTGGCAATCCATTTAGTGATGGTGTTACGATAAAAACACCCTTGATAGCCCTAGCGAAGCATCAAGAATTCAGCTATTTGACAAGATTATGAACTACACCAATCAAAGTATTGGTGAGTTCAATCTCGGCTATATATTAGTCAGATTTTTTTAAGAGTGTGTCAGATTAAAAACTTTTCAGCAACCCCTCTTAGGTGTGTGAGGGCATATATGCATATATACATATTTCTTATTTCTATAAATGCTGTATTTACTGGGTGTACGTGTTTGAATAGACGTCTAGTTTTTTCTGAACAATGAAATCAATGCCTGCCGGCCTAGGTATTGATTTTATTGTTTAAATGGAAAATCTGACTATGCCAAAAATGAGATACTTCATATTGGGAGAATAAGGGCTTTTTGGTTGAAGCGAAAAAATGTCAGTTCTCTCCAAGATAGTACACACACACACACACACACATATATATATATATATATATATATATATATATATAGAGAGAGAGAGAGAGAGATAATATTAGTGGTCAATATATATATATATATATATATATATATATATATATATATATATATTATACACACAAACACACACAAATATATATATATATATATATATATATATATATATATGATCGAAATAAAAGTATAAAATTTAATATTACAAGACATATTAAAACAATATTAAATAATAAAAAAAAAAAAAAAAAAACTCAACAACAAGGGGGGTGGAAGCAATTGGGTTTCGCTCCTGCTCGTCAGGCTTCACGGGAGATTCAATATTAAAACAGAGAAATGTACAATGTGAATAGGTGGAAAAAAAAAAAAATAAATATATATATATATATATATATATATATATATATATATATTTATATATGTTTGTATATGCAAGAAGGAACTAGAGGCAGATGACAGCGAGTCCCAACAAACATTCACGTTGTTTGCACAAAGAAGGCTTGCGGGACCCGATGTATATATATATATATATGCAGGGTGGATAAATTTTCGTCTAAATTATGCAAAAATTAAAATAACACTGACATCTCATTTTAACAAATATATTTACTAAAATTACACAAAAATATCTTGAAATAGTAAGGAGCAAATTTATTCAATGACATCGCCATTGGTTTCAACCACGACTTCGGGATCTCCTGCAACTCTTCTACTCTTCTGGACGATCTCCTTGCTTAAGATGGTAAATGCTTCCATAGTCCTTACCTTCAGCTCATCTTTGGTGTTACAAGGAGTTTATTGTTTTTATCTCTCGCTTAACTCCGCCCCATGAGTAATAATCAAGGGGGGTGCAGCCTGAGAGTTCGGTGGCCAGATGTAAGGGGTGATGTAGTGGCAGAAATTGCTTGACAGTCATGGCTGGGTTCTCCTGCTTGTGTGACATGGTGCAGAGTCCTGTTGCCAGACGTAGGGTCTTCCAGCAGCCATCATTTAGGCCCAGGGAAGCACTACCTCCTCAACGCACTTGATATAGACCACCTTGTGGAGGCTGAGGCTATTACCAACAAATTTTGGAGTTCTTATCTTATCAGAACGCTCACAGTGAGTTTTCTGAGCTGCCGTACCTTCGTAATCACCATTGAACTCATCCGACTCTTTCCAAATACCAAAGCAATACAGCATGCCGTTTTCAAATTTATGGCGGAGTTCATTGCGTCATTGTTTCCTTTTTTTTTCTCTTACAGATAGTACCCAACTGACCTTACTATACTGTGCAGTCGACTAAATAAAAAATGCACATGAGCGAAATTAATGTAAAATGGCGACAATTTTCCCATCGTACTCGTATATATATATATATCGACATAATTAATACGTATCAACTTATATATATATATATATATATATATATATATGTATTCATGTATCTGTGTTTGTTTTTTGCCCGTGGTTCTGTATGTTTGTGTGTGGGTGTGTGCGTATTGTGCATTCAAAATAATATTTTTAAATTAGAAAAATATTTCATTTCATATATATATAATTATTTATTTAAAAATAACATAAATATGTTATAAAATCACTACAAAAATATCCATTTTGTTTCAACACATCTGGTGTCTTATCAAGTGATGATGTTGAATGTAGATTGTGGAATAAAGGTTTTAAAAGGTTCAAAGGGGAAACGCTGTCATATGAGCTAAAATGACCAATCAAAATACAATATATATATATATATATATATATATATATATATATATATATATATATATATATATATATATATATAAAAAGAAAGAACAGTAAGATATATAATCCGGTGTTCTTATAGATATTTTTATTTTACAAAATAGTGCTCAATATAAATTTACAGAGCATTAATATTATAAATTAATTGATTTAAAATATGTTTTTTTATGAACTGTGTAGCGAAAAAAAACATATTTTAAATCAATTAATTTATATATATATATATATATATATATATATATATATATATATATATATATATATATGTATTATGTATTATATATATATATATATATACATATAATGTTTATATATATATATACATATTAAGTTTTATATATATATATATATATATATATATAAAATATAAAACATAATATATATATATATATATATATATATATATATATATATATATATATATATATATATATATATATATATATATATATAAGTTAATACATATATATATAATGTATATATATATATAAACGACCCATTAGCTTAAATTTGTACATTTAATAAAAACATTTTTGCAAAACATACACATTTGGGTGCTTGTATGTGTGTCTGGTTATTTGTGTGTATATTTGTCTGTTTATGTGTACACAATTATCTTAAATTAGAGTAGTTCTTCACACACACATATATACATATGTTTGTGCATATATATATGTGTGTGTGTATATATATATATATATATATATATATATATATATATATATATATATATATATATATATATATACATACACACAACTACACACACACACACATATATTTTATATATATATAAATGATAAAAGTATAGTTTTGCGATATGCTATATTCATAGGTTCAAGGGTTCAGCATTAGGGACAGAGTATATGTAAATACAAAAGTGGACACTGATGTCAACACAGTTTATTTCAAACTTGGCCTCATGATTGCGCTTAAGTATGACTGTCGCTTTTCCGTGTTGACCCCAGTGTCCACTTTTATATCTATCTATCTATCTATCTATCTATCTATCTATCTATCTATCTATCTATCTATCTCTTTCTTTATATACATACATACTTATATATATATATATATATATATATATATGTCTGGTGGGTGAAAGTATGGCAATGTTTGAGTTATTTATATATTAGTGAAAACGCTCTAAGTATTACTTCATAGATTGTTTATTGGTTACTTTTTAATTCTGCAAGAGCTTCTCAATTATATATATATATATATATATATATATATATATATATATATATATAAAGAATTGTGTACTTAGGCAGCAATCCTTAATTTATACATATTTCGCTAAAGACGACAGACAAGGTATTGCGATTAAGCACTTTATATAATGTTTCTTGTGTCGAAAAAGTGTTTTCTTTTCTGAACACACAGTGTGTAGAAACTGTCCAAATATTCGGTAATTCTGAACGGTTTCGGCTATACTTTTAGCCATTATCAAGGATGATTTTATTTTTGCTTTTTAACTGCCTATCCAGCTCTATTAGAACCCATTTAAACCCACACACAAACTTACCAGATTCCATCCGAAACATAGATGATACAAACATAATAACCTCATCCATATGTAAAAAAGATTAAAAATAATGGAAGCCATAATAATAAAAAAAGAAAAAGCTAACATTCAATAATATTAACTACGAACACGGCCACAATGTGCTAACTGTGTTCGGAAAATAAAACATGACAGAACATTTGGACAGTTTCTACACACTCTGTGTTAAATGAAAACACTTGTTCGAACACAAGAAAAATTAAATAAAAAGCTTAATCGCAGTACTTTTTGTTGTCTTTAATGAAGAAGAATATATATATATAATATATATATATATATATATATATATATATATATATATATATATATATATATATATATATATATATATATAAGTGGACACGGAGGTTAGCACCAAGCGGTAAGAAAATACATTTTCTCTTAAAACTGTTATTTAAATTAGAAGAAAATCGAAAATAAAAAAAATAAAAAATAATTTACTATAAAATCACAAGTCGATTGTAAAATTTTGACTTTTGATCTACACAGGTCAGGCAAGGACCAATCTCGCTTAGGATTATGACGTCATAGAAATTGTGCATTTCTATTGGCTGTTATTATTTCCTTCGTCAGAGATCTCTCGGCATGTGCTCATATTTATTCGTAACTATCAACCATCAGGTGTGACCGTATCTCCAAGGCTGATTGCCTTTTGTTTTACTCTTTTTTTTCTTTTCTCATATATATTAAGAACAGTGCGATTTGTAATTTTGGTCAGTAAATCGTCGATTGTATTTATTTAGTAAATTTATTTCCTTAAAGTCTTATTTTTCTGACGCAACAACATTTGGTATTTCGATGTGAAAGGGTGCAAGAAATTGGCTAAGAAGATTATTATTTTCTTAATGCAACTGTTAGTTCAATTTGGACACAAAATGAGGCATCATAATAAAATTTTAAAATTTGGTCTCGTGTTTTATTTATATTGGTTTTTAATTTTTAATTCAATTTTGTTATCCACACAAAGACGCGAGGCAGTTATCAAACTCTTTTTTTACTTAATATTTTGCGAAAGACAGAATCAATAATTAGCATGAAGATAAATTCTTAAATTGATTTTATCTATAAATACCTCGACCGAACTTGTAAACATACGCAGACATTTATTAACTACTGTTCCTTTTTTAGCGTGCGTCAGACAAGGTTCGCTATTCAATGAGCCATTACCTAAAGCCCTCACTTACATTGTTAGCTTTAATTTTGGCACAAGGTTCTCAGTATAGAGAAACCTGTGAGGATCGAACTCGCTACATAGTAGTAATAATGGTAAAACACTAAAAACTAGACTTACTTGCTTAGTTTATCCCACACGTCAAGGCGTGTGCGTTTTATAGTAGTAGTAGTAATAATTAGTAACAAAACGCCTATGGGTCGTTTTGTTTTTTTACACACACACACACACATAAAAAATATAAACAAACGAAAAACAAAAGAGAAAGTGGGGTAAACAGAACAACGAAAGGGAGAAATGAAAGATAGAGAAAATTAAACCAAAGAAAAAAAGGGGAATAAGGAGAGAGAGAGAGAGAGAGAGAAAGAAAAGAGAAACTATGAAATGAAATTTAAAGAGAAAAAAGGCAAGTGAGAGAGAGAGAGAGAGAGAGAGAGAAAAAAGAAAAGAGGAACTGAGAAATAAAATAGAGGGAGAGATGAAATAAAAAGGAAAGAGAAACTGTGAAAAATGAAATAGAGAGAAAAGGCAAGTGTGTGTGTGTGAGAGAGAGAGAGAGAAGAAAGATAAAATAAAAGAAAAGAAAAACAGTGAAATGAAATAGAGAGAAAAGGCAAGGGAGAGAGAAAAATAAAGGCAAGAGAGAGAGAGAGAAAAATAAAAAGAAAAGAGAAACTGTGAAATGAAATAGAAAGAAAAGGCAAGTGTGAGATATATATATAGAGAGAGAGGGAGGGAGGAGAAAGATAAAAGAAAAGAGAAACTGTGAAATGAAAGAGAGAGAAAAGACAGATGAGAGAGACGGAAAGATGGAGAGGAAAGAGAAAGAGAGGAAGTGAAAAAGGTAGAGAAAGAGGAAAAAATCAGATTGCAAAATGTAACAGAAATGAAATGAAGAAAGATAAACAAAGAATGCAGGGAAAAAAGAGAAATTGAAGAGAAAGTAAAAAGAAAATATAGAGAGGTAAGTGGAAGTGAGATAGATAGAATGGAAAGAGAAAGAGAAGACTAAGAAGAGAAATGCATAGGAGCGAGAGAAGAAGAGAAAGTGAAAAATACAGGGTAGAGAAAAATAAAAAGAAGGAAGTTAAAAAAAAGTGAAATTTACACAGAGATAAAGAAAGATATAGCGTGTATATGTATGAGGAAGAGATAGATAGATAGATAGATAGATAGATAGATAGATAGATAGATAGATAGATAGATAGATAGATATAGAGAGGGTGGGAGAGAGAGCGAGAGTGGGAGTGAGAGAGAGGAAGGGGGTGGGTGGCAAGCATCTGCTTGTAGAGACGCTTGGTTAGTGCGAGGAGCCTCTTTCCCTCCTATGTTGTAGCCTGGCAGTGTCAGTCTAACAACAACAAAAGACACACACACACCGATCACACGGAGGAAGAAGTTAGTGACAGGCAATGAACGAAGCAGGTGTGATCGCGTAGTGACCGAGGAGTAATTGCTAACTAACAAGAAGAACTCCATTCTTTTTATATATTCTGTCATCATTATTACAGAGTTTTCTTCTACAAAAATACAAGCCGATGAAAAGAAAAGGAAGCAATACTCGACAATCAGGAAACATAAACTACAACAAGAATGATGAGAACACGAGAACATCGGCTCTTAATGCTATATTTCACACAAATTTACACGGTTGGTTAAACAACTTTATTCATACGTACATAATTTTTTTCAAGCACCAATTGAATAAACACAGTTATTTCCAAATAATCATGCCCCAAAACAACACACACACATGATACGTAAATCGACACAAGCAATACTCTCGTTAGCAAAAAGAACATTTCATTCTGGCAGAGCCGAGAACGGATTGCACACATTTTTACAGATGCCATCCTTTCTTGTATCACGCACCCAGGCGGTTCCCACCTTTTCTTATTTCTTCACGATACTGAATTTATACCAGGCCAGTTTTGCCGAGAAGAGACAGTCCGAATAGAAAAGACGGTTGTCAAAATAAAATTCACTAACAAGCTCGCAGAGAAAGTGGGCTTCCTTCTTTCCTTTCCTCTTTCATAAACATGAGGATCTCGTTTAGACGCATCATTTTGGTCATTTTCCTACTGCCTGGCCTTCCTTTGCTATGGGTCCACATTGTGAAGGAGATCCGTAATAGCAACAGTCGCGATAGACGTGGTCAGCCCACGAATCTTCTAGAGACTAAAACGATATTTCCTAAAAAAGATGTTTTAGGACGCGATCCTAGTAGTAGTAGTAGTAGTGGCCATCATATAAAAAATCAATCTAAAGAGAAGAAGGATCAATTGAAGGATCCTTTGCCAAAGTCCGACAATGCCACTTCTGGTGATGTTGAATTTGTTAAGCGCATTAACATCTCTCTAACGCATGTCACCGCTGACAATGAGTTGAATTATATTCGTTCTGAGGACCAGAAGACATCGACGAAGAAAACTCCCCGGTCGCAAAGAGTGTTACCTCCCCCAAAAGAAGACTGCCCGCATCTGAAGAAAATAATTCCTAAAAAAGACCAGGAGTGGCAGCGTGTGTCCGAAGACCGATCGGCCTTTGTATTTTCAGCTTTCTTTGACGATCTCAGTGGACGTATTGTTAGGATTATCGGCATGAGAAGCCGCGCACTCTCGCCGGATTTATTCTGTCAAATTTGGTTGGATCGTAATAATAAGAAAAATAGTTCAAAGACAGAACATATACCACGTTTTGTTGTTGTTGCTGCTACACTGAAGTTAATTCCTGAAGATCACGGAAGAAAGTAAGTAATTTTTAAAAAAAAATTTTCAGTGATAACCAGTTAAACTCAAGCAAGAGGCATTCAAACCTATTTCGACTTTTATTTTTTTTCTTATTGTTTCAGGAATAGTCAACGATTTAGTTTCTTTTTGTTAAACTACCAGTTGTGTATGACTGATTCACGAGTGAATATCATTTATGATTACCAAAAAAAAAAAAAAAAAAAATAAATTCTATTTTTCGGCGTGTTTGTGTGAGAAAAAAAAGTGCGTTTTTGTTTTTATACAATTATCAATTTTAACAGCCACATTAAAAAAAAAAAATAATTAAAGATAAAATAAAACACATCGTTTGATTTCAATTTTTTATTTACGACCTAATAAGAGAAATGGTTAACTTTTTGTGGGTAGGGCGGTTATTTTTTGACTCGAAGATTTTTTTTTATTGATTAAAAAAAAAAAAAAAAATACAGGAATCCTCCGTGAAAAAGAATTAAAATAAGGAGTAATAATGACCCATAGTCCTTCACGCTGTTCCATACGGTGATACTAGCAATGAGCTTTACCAACCCGGCACTTGGGAAGCGATTGCCAGATCTCTCGATCCTTAAGTTTCTGTTTGCGTATTAAATAGCAAAGAATATTTTTATGGACGAAAAAGAACATTATTATTATTGAACTGACCGCTAGAAAATAAATAAAGTAAATAAGACTGTATATAATTTATTTACTTTCTCTTAAAAGTGAAAGTATCAAAGAGGTTTTCACATGTGATGAAATTCCCGAGCACAGCTACACACGGATTTTAAAAATATTTAAATAATTCAAATAGGCAAAATTAAAAAGGACTGGTGAGCATTGTTGCCACATCCATTTTTATGTTGAAGTGGTTTTTATTTAGAACAAATCAAGATAAAATTGTTTATAATAAAATACAAAACAGAAAAAATTGTAAAATTTCATTTGCAATAATTAAAAAAAAACAAAAAGGAAAAAAAAACAAAAACAACAAAAACATTCAAAATGTAAATTGTAAATATTTATTTAGTTAGCCTTACTTTTTAAAATTATTTCATACACAATAATTATTATTTAAAGAAAGTCCTGTCAACATTCTCCTTGTCGACTAAAATATTTTGTTTATTAAATTTTAATAAATAATGACAAAAAAGTAAACCCAGTCTTTTGTTTTTGGACAATTTTTTGTTTTTTGTTAGTTTGGATTTTTCAGATTCTTTTTCTCTGGATTTGACAAAAAGAAATAATTCCATGTTTGTTCGATTTTCGGTGCTCGCCGTATTTTGTCTCTTTGAGAAGTGTGAACATGGAATTCAGACTCATGATTTGTTTTCGGCCAGCAAATCTGGGATTGAAAACGAAGAATACAAAATCACAGAAAAAAAGCAAAAAATGAAACAAAAAAGCATTTTTATTATTTTCTTAAATCGTCTGCAAGCTTTGAAATATGATTTTTAATATTGAACGATTCTCATAAAAAAAAAAAAACACTGAATGAAATTGACTTCAATTTGACAAACACGTTGTTATTGTCAATAACAAACAAGAAATGATTATTTATTCTTAATAATCTCTCTGACTGATTTCATTAATTTTTATTTAATTTAAAATGCCAATTTAAAAACCATCGATAAAAAAACAAGTTTGTGAGTTTAGTTAATGAATACATTTAAAATAAACACAAATTACCTACATGTACTAAAAATGGTAACAAGTGACAACAAGCTCATACTTCAGTAGAAGAAGTAGACGCTAGGTTGGTAGAGTTAAGGTGATATTTACAAAGAGCAAGGAAGAAGCCAATTAAAACTGATGACGTGCCCTTAGTTCTAGCAATCAGTCTACTAAGTAGACTCTACTTGTACATTCATAGTTTAAGGAAGCAATGCCATGGGAAAAGAGTATGAGGTTGAAACAAAAGGAAGGAGTAAAAACACATAAAAAAAAGGTAGGAAGCTGAGTTGTGGAGGATCTTAAAATGGTTTTGGCAAGAATTGTCTTTGAGAACACTAAATATTTGGGATATTACAATAACTTTACTTATTATTACTTATGTAACTTTACTTATAATTATATTCATTTTTGGAATGGTAAAAAAACTTGACTTGTCTTGTTCAAAGAAAGAACTTCTTCAGGATAATACTGATTGTATTAATTAATGTAATCAATTTTCTATCAGTTTTTTTGTATATATAACCTCACACTATCACACTGCTTTTAGATATATACATACATACATGCATACATATATGCACATATATATATACATATATATATATATATATATATATATATATATGTATGTATGTATGTATGTATATATATATATATATATATATATATATATATATATATATATATATATACACATATGTATATATATATATACACATATACATACATATATATATCATATTATACATATATAATCTTACACTGTTTATAGATATATATATTTATTTTCCACTATTAGGAAAATCTATGACAAATTTTCATGTTATAGATTTCTGTAAAATTGTTCTGTGATATATAAATATCTATATTATCTATCAGATGTATCACAATTTATCCAGATCTATCTATCAATTTTAGTTTCTAAATAATCTATTTATCTATTTTGTGTCTGTATATATATGTATGTGTGTGTATATATATATATATAAAAGTGAACATTGAAGTCAACACTTAAAGGCAACAGGCTGTTTCATGCTGGGAGCAATCATCAGGCCACACTTCTTAGTGTTGACTTCATTGTTCACTTTTATATTTATATTTACATACGCTCTATCTCTGATATTGAGCACTTTATCCCATAAATATAGCACACCTTAAAACTATATTCCTTTCATATATATATATATATATATATATATATATGTTTGAATATGTATTTATACCGATGTATATATATATGCATATAAATATTCATATGTATATATATATATATATAAATATATATATAAATATATATATATATTTATGTATATATATATTTATATATATATATATATATATATATATATATATTTATATATATATATGTATGCATATATATATATTATGTATATATATATAAATATATACGGCAGCAATCCTTCTTTTATGCAAGTTTCATTAAATATGACAGACAAGGTGTTTTGATTGAGTTTTTTATACAATTTTTCATGTGATCTTATAATTTTTTTCTTTTCACTAGATAGATTATATAAAAACTGTCCAATTGAACAGTATTTATATAATTTATCATCAGAAAAGAAAAAGATTATAAGATCAGATGAAAAATTGTATAAAAAACTAAATCAAAAAGCACCTTGTTTGTCATATTCAATAAAAAACATATATATATATATATATATATATATATATATATATATATATATATATATATATATATATATGTATGTATATACATATATATATATATATGCATGTATATATATATATATATATATATGTATATATGTATGGATGTATATATATATATATATATATATATATATATATATATATGTATTTATATATATTTATGTATTTTATATATATGTATTTACATATGTATATTTATGTATTTATATATATATATTTATGTATCTTTATGTATATATATGTATTTTATATATATTTATGTATATATATATGTATACATATTTATGTATGTATATATATATATTGTATGTATATATATGTGTGTGTGTTGTGTGTGTGTGTGTGTGTGTGTGTGTGTGTGCGCACATGTGTGTAAATTCTATATGTTTAAGACAAAGCAGTTAATTAACAGCCCAGAAATTTATTATTAAAAAGTTTCTAGTTAATTCTGGTTAATAGCAATAAAATGGTATGGTAAACAAAATTAATAACTGATGCTGTTTGAACAGCCAGAAACCTGCTTCAATGCTTTGCTTTTTTATTATAAGTTACTGTATTATAAGTTACTGTATAAAGTTACTTTATTGCTACCCTATGTGTATGTGTGTGTGTGTGTCTGTTTTTATATATATATATATATATATATATATATATATATATATATATATATGCATTTATATATATATATATATATATATATATATATATAATACATACGCATTATGTCAGATTATGCAAGTGAATATTTTCATTATAAAATTAATATTGGTAAATTTTTCAGACTGAAAATTTATCTGTTAAGTGTTCCAGGGTAATTTCAGTCCATAACCTTTTTTTTTATCTAGTTATAGATTGTGCGAGATTTTATTACACAACTCAAAGATTATGCATAAAATTGTAAATAAATACATATAATAATATGAGTTATTATACTACTACTACTAATAATAATTATAATGATAATACCAACAAAATACATGAAAAATAAAAGAATTTTACATGTTTTTCAGTCAGGCAGTAATTTTTCCAAAACACACTCAATGGAGAACTATAATATTCAATAAATTAAGAAAAGTTCAAGAGACTTGGCATATTTAAGAGTTTATCTTCAAAATGTTCATCAAGGGATGTTAAGAATGTGAAATTTGAAATTTAGAATTATTGTTCATTTGTTTGCCCAATTAGGCAAATTAAATATTGGATCAGATAATATGTTCAATAGAATTTATCAAGCATCTGGCCCTGATGAGCATTTCGATGTGAAACTCTTGAGTCAGCTAAACAGATAAGTCACTTGAACTTTTTTAATTTATTGAATAATAATATGGGTATTGATATTCATTTTTCAGTTTTGTGATATGTAAAGATTATCATGGTTTGTAAGAAAAATATAAACTGAAAAGAGGAAAGAAGACATTGTAAAGTTATTGAGTGACGAGAACACAGCATTTGAAATTGCGAAATTATGAACAAAAATCATTGAAATGTCAGAAAAAGTAATTGAGAACATTGGCAAGATAAGAACAAGAATAAAGTTCTTTTAAAAATGTTATTAAAAGAGATTCGGGAAAAACTGAAAGGTTATTAAACAAGAAAATATTTCAAGAATCTGGTCTTCTGAATTCAAGCAAAAATGCAAAATATTAAGAATATTGGCTAAAGGCATGAAATAATCAAAGTACCACCTTTAAGTAAATATAACAAAGGGAAAGATGAAGCAGTACATGAAAACTGAATTATTAACAGCAATGATGAATGTAGAGCTTATTACTAGTCTACAGTTTGGGTTTTTTCATGGAAATAATCAACCAATATGACTTAGAAGACAACAGAAGGGGAGATGGTATAATGTTTTGGGATTGTAGATATTTGCCATCCAAGTTGATGACAGAATGAAGAAGAATGCTGAGATTTATTCTAAATTCTTAGATAAGACATTTTTTGAGTAGTATGGATAACATGTTTTAAGCTAAAGAATATATTTGTGCAAAATAATGTTCCTTCACATTCTGCCCACCTTTCCAAATAGAGTTTCAAAAACATCTCCAGATATTAGATGAATAGTAGATTTATGATACATCATTCAAAGCAATGACAGTAAACTTGTACCTTCATGCCTGCAAAAAAATGGAGTGTCAAAAGGATGGTTTTTCCCTTGACACTGCTATTATTTTAACTACCTTCACTCCTCGACAATGTTTATTATTTTAAAAAGCAATGATTAGAATTGTAATAAAACCTAAATATATAAAAGTGAATTTATACATTTTCTTTGTTCTTGAGAATTTACAACAAAAATAATAAACACTATTTATTTATTATTTATTGAAATGGTTGGTGTAATATAGCAACAACTCTAAGTAGAAGCTTGTAATGCTTTATTTAACTAATTCAGCTTCAGTGTTGAAAATGTTTATTATAGTGGATGGTTACAAGTGAGAGGTGAGATGGGATGTTCTTATTTCATTACCACACTTGGCAAAGGATTAGAAGTTGTGGAGAGTCATGAATCCCTATGTCCTGAAGGGACACTATACATTGAAGAACAAATGTTAAAATATAAGCAAATAATTTACATTTTAGATCAACATTTGTGTATAAAATTAGACAATTCCTGTGATCTGTATCAGATCAAAATGTAATGCCAAATCTTTCTGATGTAGAATAGACTGTAGTATCTGTTTGCTCTGTTCAGGCTGAAAGTGTCATGCCTCTGCACTTTTAAGATCAGAAAATGTTTGGATCAAATCTAAGTGTAGAACTTCAAGTCTTAAATACAAGCAGAAATTATTACAATCATGTACTTATTAAAATAAACATTTATCCTAAGATGAAATAATGTTCAATTAAAAATCTTTTCCCTTGACACTGCTATTATTTTAACTACCTTCACTCCTCAGCAATGTTTATTGTTTAAAGAATCAATGATTAGAATTGTAATAAAACCTAAATATATAAAAGTGAATTTATACATTTTCTTTGCTCTTGAGAATTTACAACAAAAATCATAAACACTATTTATTTATTTGGAATGGTTAGCAATAACTCTAGTATAATCAACAATAAGTAGAAGTTTATTAAGATTTATTTACACTAATTCAGCTTCAGTGCTGGAAATGTTTACTTTATTATAATAGATGGTTACAAGTGAGAGGTGAGATGGGATGTGCTTATTTCATTACCACAGTTGGCAAAACACTGGGTCATTACCAATTAATTCAAACTTAATTAACCCTAGAACACTAACCATCAATTAAAGTTACACCACTACTAACCATGGGTATATCATACCCGATTTGAAAACATAAAAAAAAAATATAAAATATAAATCTTTATTTGAAATATTTTACATGCAGGCACTTCAAACTTTGTACTTTGAGTTAACATTAATAAGAACTGAAAAACATTATTTAGGTAAGAAAATCAGGTACTGAAAATTGTAATTAAAAACAGGAAAATTTGTGCTGGGTACTATATACCCATGTTTAGTGTTCCAGGGTTAAAAATGGTAAATAATAAAGATTTCCTTATAGTTCGTTCAGATATTTTAATAATTAATAAGTAATTATAAATTGGTGAATAAAAAATTGTTTTCGTATTTATTTCTTTATAAATTGGAAATGATAAATATTGCATTGCATTAGTTTTAATTATATTAGTTTTTTCACAAAATATACCTTTTCAATGAACAAGAAGTCATCAGTGATGTGATATTCCAGGTTTCCTTGAGAATTTGGGTCTTTCAACATTGTATTCTCTCCCCCAAGTGACCAAATCAGGGCTGATTGAACCATGATTCTCCCCACAACATCAAGCTCTTACAAACTTTGCCTTCATTTTGATATTGGTAAATTTTGACTGTTAGATGGTTCCATAGTTTTATACATTTTGGTCACTTTACCCCTAGCCAATGGCATTTGAGTTCTGCTTGATCACTATCTTTATATGAGTTTTCTGTAGGCTTTAGCCCTAGTTTGGCACCAATTTTTAGAATGTCGTAAATATAAAATTATTCTTGTATATAAACAATCTAATAAATAAATTGTGTTTAATATTTTTGTTGTAAATCCAAGAACAAAAAAAAAATTTATATAAATTCACTTTCATCATATTTAAGTTTTATTACAATTCTAATTGTTGCTTTTTAAAACAATAAACATTGCTGAGGAGTAAAGGTAGTTACAATAATAGTGGTGTCAAGGGAAAAGTTTTCCATTTGACACGCTGTTTGATTTGCAGGTATGTTTGTCCATGTTTGTTGAAATGACATATAAGACAATAGAAAAGCATTGTTCAAGCAAAGACCTTTTGGGAAAAATAAAAACTGCTGCAAGCAATATTAAAGTTGAAACCTGAGAACAGTAATTCTTAACTGCCACACCATGGCATACTTCACTACAAAAGGAATGTCCCACATTAGCTAAAAGGCTTTATCAGTTTTATTGCAATTTTCTACTTCTTTTTTATGTGAATTAGGTGCAGGTTTCACATCAAATCACTTGCACAAAGAGATAAACATTGAAATAAAATAAGTTCATATTTGTGCGTTGGTTTTTTTTTTTTTTTAAATCTATGGTTTTATTTATTGAAAGTTAACAAACAAACAACGCTATACAATAGCTACAAATAACTGCATTCAGATCCACAATTATCTCAGAATGCAGACATTAAAAGAGATTTTTACTATGTTACTTAAAAGTCGAACACTAAACACCTTGTTAAAACTATGTTGTAAAACATCAGCATGAAAAATGAAAATATACACACTATATACAATGCAGATAATGTAAGATATTTTAGTCAAAGCCAAAACTTTTAACCATTGATTCTTAACCACCATTCTACGAGTGTGCCATGAAAGTATGATTCGATTCAAAATTCCTTCATAAATGTCCCTTCTAATATTGGACTTCAGTTATATGAAGAAGAAGAATTGGCTACCATTTCTAGTGATTGAGGGCTCAAAATAAAGCATTTGCCAGTAACCATTGATACATTTTGGATTTCAATACAAAAGGAATATCTCATATTAGCTAAAAAGGCTTTATCAGTTTTATTGCAATTTTCTACTTCTTATTTATGTGAATTAAGCTTCTCAACCCTAAATAAGATCAAAGATAAAAAGCGAGAAAGACTACACTCAACTGAAGAAGAAATGAGGGCCTGCTTATCGCATATTTGACCAAACATTGAAGAAATCATAAAAAACACCCGACACAAGTTTCACACTAAAGCTGCAGAAATAGTTGAACAGAAACATTAAAATAAAGTAAGGTCATATTTGTCTCTTTTTTTTTTTTTTTAAATCTAAGGTTTTATTTCATAACATAAAAATGTATACCACTTAAAAATTTTGCTAAGTGTGCTGTGATATTTTCATTTGGTCTTAGTTATGCTATTGCTTAAAAAGGTTGAAAACACTGCCTTAGAATATCTGTCAACATCAATGAGTGAAAAACTGATGAAGATTTTAGAATCTCAAAGAATCCATAGCAACATGTCAAATAATAAAATAATAACTTATTTACATATAAGCGAATCAAGTATATGTTCCTATAGCCTATAACTTTTGCATTGATTTATAAATAAAGAATTATATTGCACAGAGTTTCTTTGCATAATAAAATCTGACACATACCAAGTAAGTTAGAATTAACATTTCTTCATAAGGTGGATATTATAAACCGAAATTCACATGGCATAATTCTTATATATATATATATATATATATATATATATCCTTAAAATTTAAGCAATATCTGTTGGTTAATATCAGTTTTATTTGTGAAACCATTAACTTGGAGAAAAATATCTGACATAGTGTCTGTGTGTGTTGGTGTGTCTGTGTGTGTGTGTGTGCAATTTATAAACCATTACTCCTCCATTCATACCACTGGTAATGGTAATAGTAATATTACTCATTTCCATAATAAAGAAACAATTGCTATTCATTGGCCAATCAGCCATTACTACTGTTGATGAAATTTATAAAATCTTTCTCTTAAAATCATTTTTCCAGGAAAATAGATTTTTCAAGTCCACTATTATTGCTCATACCGGTGGCTTCCATACAAACATTTTATTAGAAGTTGTGTGGAATGTTATGAATCTTATGTCATTATTTTCTCTTCCAGTAACATGTGATATCCATTTGAGATGTTGCTAGTGTTGAAAGTCCTTATGTGATATGGTTTCTATTATTATGTGATATGGTTTTTATTACTAAGTAATATGGTTTCTATAATTGATATGATTGCTATTATTGAGTGATATAGTTTATGTAATTAAATGATATAGTTTCTATTATTAAGTGATGTGTTGCGCTATTAAGTGATATGGTTTCTATTATTAATTTATATGGTTTCTATTACTAAGTAATATGGTTTCTGTAATTAAGTGATATGATTTCTATTATTAAGTGATATGTGTTGCATTATTAAGTGATATGTTTTCTATTATTAAGTGATATTGGTTGTATTATTAAGTGATATGGTTTCTATTACTAAATTATATAGTTTCTATACTAAGTGATATGGTTTCTATTATTAAGATTAATTACTAATATTTCTGTTAATTGGTAAAGTTTGAGATTCTGTTGTGCCTGTTCTATTTGAAGAAGAATAATCTTCATTAAGACTTACAGACTTCATTCACGCAAAGCCATTTTAACTATTAATCTGAGAAAGGGGTGTATGGTTGACACTTTAGATATTTCAGGTTTGGTAAAATGTATGACATCCATATCACCATCTTGATCTGAGAAGGCTATTTAAGTACATTTGAGTTTTTAGGTTAATGTTTTAGTTTTGCAACAATTCGTGGTGTTAGGCCAACTTACCTCCTGTGTACCCTATTTTATATTCAAGTGGACCTTCAAATATATGTAGATATTTACAAAACTTAACTTGGTCTGGCACAAGGCTACAATAGTTTTTGCTTTTGTGAAGCCTGAACTGATTAAGCTAGCAAATGTAAAGGTTTGCTTGTTCACCATTGTTTTTTGCCAAAAACCAAATTACTGTGGTGTAATTCATGATTATGAGGCCATTAACCAATTAGGATCTAAGGGGCACCACACGTACTGCAGATACAGTAGCAGTGTTGTTTCCTGGGCAAGACAGCCTGACAGATCTCAAACCTCTCCAGGCTGGTTTAAATTCAGAGTTGTCCTTCTCTTAGACTAGTTCCCAACCAAGGCTATAGGACCCAGTCCGCTTTGCTATTTACTCATAGCTAGGGTGAGAAGAGATGGATTCGTACCTTTCCCAAGTACATAAGTGAATGTAATGAACATAACTGAAATTTGAATTTGGCTCTTATTCGCCAATCCAAGTTGCTGTCCATTATCCCTCCATGTTGTAATTATACATGCCAAAAATTAATTATTATTATTATAATAGAAAATTAGGAATCATTAATCAAAGCTAAAACCACAAACAAGTATTAATCATATATATAATCTACTTGTAAAATTTATGATTGATACAAAATCAGCAATTCTACCAACATTTATTCAAAAGAGTCCATGGAAATATGAACTTCACAATGACATTTATTTATTTTTGGTGAGGATTAGATTTCTTGCAAACCTTCACTCAAGGGATTGTCAGCAAGTTCGTCTTACAGAAAAGTTTGTTGTAGTGAACTTAATTCATTCTTGGGGATTTATCACCTTGTGCCAGACTATACCAAGCTTATTAAATAATTAGCTGAAGTAAATGTATATTTTGTGACAGAGTTTAATGTTCAAGATCAGATAGAATCAAGGATTTTGAATGATGCTGTTAAAAGTAAACCAGCAGGATCTGAACAGCAGTAACAAATGGCACAACACAATCTTTTTATTCTTTCCTTATTTTGAGGAAAGCTAAGTCCCTATCTTTTTATTTTGGTCTGTTCATGTTTATCTTTTCATTTTAGATTTTTTTCTATCTACTCTTAAGTCCAGAATATAAGGGCACGTTGGAAAATTCATTCATAATTAATTTGTTTTTGAAAGAAAAATGGTGGGTGGCAAAAAAAAAGGTTGGAATAAATGGATAGATTGAAGTAAACAGACAGGTTGCAAAAAGTTGAAAATAAAATAAATAGTGGAGGGGGTCTGGAATAACTGGGTAGGTAGGAAAAAATTAAATAGTTAGGCAGGCCAGTTTGTACCGGATGCAAGAGTATCTCTCTGTCACAGTCTATTCAGATCTATATATCTATTACAGTTTATTCTGATCTATGACAGTCTATTCAGATCTATCTATCTATCTATCTATCTGAGTAAATTCAGATCTATCACAGTTTATTCAGATCTATCTATCACAGTCTATCCTGATCTATCACACTCTGTTCAGATTTATTTATTGTAGTCTATTCACTTCTATCTACCTATCTACCAGTCTGTTCTGATCTATATATTGCTGAAAATTCAGATCTATCAGAGTTTATTCAGATCTGTCAGTCTATTCAGATCTATCTATCTATCTATCTATCTATCTATCTATCTATCTATCTATCTATCTATCTATCTATCTAGTCTGTTCATCTATCTATCTATCTATCTATCTATCTATCTATCTATCTATCTATCTATCTATCTCAGTCTGTTCATATCTATCTATCTATCTATCTATCTATCTATCTATCTATCTATCACAGTCTATTCAGATCTATCTGTCTATCACAGTCTTTTCAGATCCATCTATTTATCTATCCCAGTCTATTCGGATCTATATATCTATCAAGGTCTGTTCTGATCTATCTATCTATCTATCTATCTATCTATCTATCTATATCTATCTATCTATCTATCTATCTCTTATGGTAATTTACCCATGCACGCATGAACTCCCCCAGCTATAATTAAGAGCAGGTACTGCCTTTTGGAGAGGGAAGTTTTCAGTAGTCAACTTTGACAGTTGCACCGAACATTCTTACTGTAACACTCTCGGTTGTATATGTTTGTATTACTGTTTCTGTTAACATATTTTTTTAACTCAATTCCTATCTTTGTGTCTTCATTTCTGGCCCTAACAAGGCCACAACACTATCTATCAGAGTCTATTCAGATCTATCTGTCACAGTTTATTCAGATCTGTATACCTATCACAGTTTATTCTGATCTATCATAGTCTATTCATCTGTACCTATCACAACCAATTCAGATCTATCACAGTCTATTCTGATCTTATTATTTATCTATCATAGTCTATTTAAATTTATTACCATTTGTATATGACTTGTATTTACTACTGATAATACAGAATATTTTATACTCACAACTGTCTAACTGTTTATTTTCATACTAGCAGCATGACCCGGCGTTGCCCGGCCTTGATTCAAAAATCGTATGACTCATACAGCAATCACTATCACTTGACTTAAAATATTTTTGCCCTTCCTTGCCTTTAAAGGAGTGCCCTTTGCAGTGCTGATGTTGCTACATGCCTTACTTATTGCCTATCTCACAATGCGAATTTTTTCTAAGCTCTATACTAAACATTAAATCTCTTACGAAAAAAGAACTAAACAAAATGAACACAAAACGATCAGCTTTAAAAAAGGACTTGTAACTGGAAAAACCGAATGAAAGAAGAATGTTAACAACAAATATTTTTTCACACCCAACCCAGTTCTGCGGAATCAGAATCAACGTTGAGTTTAAGCAAGTAAATGAGCCAATTGGAGCAAAGTGCCATGCAGATTTAAATTTTTCCCACTTGTGACGAATACAGCTAACAATTTTTTTTGCATGCTAGCATGCTAGTTAACATTTGTGTCAGTCAGCTTGTTGTAGAGTAGTTTCACAGTGGAGGCTTGTATTTCACTAAGTCAGTCCTAAAAAGGTTCGACGTACAAAACGTTAGGGACTTGATATAATTAGTAATGACGCAGAGAAATCTAGTGGTGGTCGCTGATACTCTTAGTGTCCCACATCAACTAACTGACCAACTCAGTGAGCGACTCACTCCCTGAGTGACTGCTACTACTCCTACTTATTATAGGTGGTAGAGTCTATTAACAATAGAATAGGTGTGTTTCACTATAACACAGCTGTTGGCTCTTATGCTGGCCAATAGAATCTTCCTGCCTATTTGTGGCAGCCAGCTATAGGCTTTCACTCTGGCCAGTAGAAAATGGCCGCAAACTACATGAAAACTGCCGTAGAAGAATGAAAAAATCGATTATTTCCACTATCGATGGAAGTTGGGAAATGCAAAGTCAGTCTTGGCCTTCCTGCTAACTTGGAGGATGTGCAGGTAAATTTTGGTGCAATCTGTCAAAAATTGCGGCCGTGCAATTGTCACACACACACACACACACACACACACACACACACACACACACACACATTGCCTTTTATAGATAGAGATGCAACAATCTCAGTATTCCTTCTGTTGTATAATGTTGAAATCTATCAATCAAAAAGCATTTATTTGATCCCAAATATTTTTCCATATAATCTCTTTCCTTGACAATGCACTTAATTCACTGGAGTATATCAATAACATAGATCGAATGACATACATCAGAATCCAGAGACCTGAAGAAGGATAAAAAATATGACTTGACATTTTATAAAAAAATTTTACTTACTGTTTTGATATTTTAAATTATTTAAAAATAGCTAAAACTATTTTGTTTCTTGAATTTACACAGTGTCTTCAGAATAATAGCTGAAATTAAGGCAAATATGGATGATGATTGGATTATTGTCATTAATTGCCTTTGGACAAATATCCTCATCTTTGTTGTTGTTGTTAGCACATCTTTTCATCTGTTGTGTCCTCTAGCCTTCTTCAGGTAATAAGTCCAAAAGTGTCTGCATAGCCTTGTAGGCAATGAATTATTTTTCACTCTACAATCCTTTTCCTACAGATGAAATATTGAAAGCCTCTCGCTTCTCTATTGCTATTTCCAGCAAAAGTTCTCAGACAAACTACATTCCTTTATTCCACCAGTTCTAAAATTCACAGCTAATTTTATTGCTAAGATTTAAGTTACACTTGAACAGCTTCTCCATGAACCACTGCCTTCTGGAATCAACTCCCAAGAGGATGCTTCCTCGATCATTACAATATTAACCTGTTCAAGTCTAGGGTTAACCATTATCTTCCTCACATATCCTAGTAAACTGTACCCCTTATCTCTGTAACCCTCTGCATTGAGTGGCTATTGGGCCTTGTATAGGGTGAGTATTATTGTAAAAGAAATAACTTTATGTTCACTTTGACGTCAGATCCTCTGGGTAATTTGTAATGATAGACTTCTAAGTAAGATGTTTAGTCTGGCACAAGATGATATAAAGGAGAGCAAAAAATGGGAGAGCATATTGTATTCATCTTTTAAGTGGCACAGGAACCTGGCTGGTAACTAAGACAAACACTGACATACACTGACATACACTGACACACACATATACACAAAGATATATATAAGCTGGATGATGAAAGGATAAAATAAAAAAACAATATGGAAGTGGGCCTTTTTCTTATAAGGTAACACAAAAACCAGTCTTCATTCTTCCATAAAAAAATGTGAGTGATATTTAAATAATTTTTAAATTGCATTCTGCTTTGTAAGATACTAAAAACTAATAATAGTATAATTTCAGTCTCTCTCTTGTTTATATTCAGCCCTTCTTGAATGGAATGAATCTAAAAATTTATTCTTCCGCTTTGACTCACATTATAAACGAACACTGTAATACCCAATGAAATTAATTTTTAATATATGCAGATATCTCAACATGCTTCAGAAATTGGTTTATCTACAAAGCCAGCACCAATTTTAGTGTTCCTTTAACACAATATTTCTGGTACAAACATGTGGCAATTAAACACATTAGCCTTAAGTATCATTTACGTTCAAACTTCAAAAGAAGAAATACCAGAAAATTTAATAAATGGAAGTGGGTAAATTGATTATTTATCAAGTTTAACACCCAACAAAATTTTATTTTTACTCTATCTTTCTGTACAGAGTGAACACTTCTGGAGAAAAGTGTGGGACCTACAAATATCTATCTATCTATCTATCTATCTATCTATCTATCTATCTATCTATCTATCTGTTCATATCAATCTATCCCAGACTGTTCATATCTATCTATCTATCTATCTATCTATCTATCTATCTATCTATCTATCTATCTCAGTCTGTTCATATCTATCTATCTATCTATCTATCTATCTATCTATCTATCTATCTATCTCAGTCTGTTTATATCTATCTATCTATCTATCTATCTATCTATCTATCTATCTATCTCCATCTGTTCTCTGTTCTATTCATCTATCTGTTCTATCTATATCTATCTCATCTGTTCATATCTATCTATCTATCTATCTATCTATCTATCTCAGTCTGTTCATATCTATCTATCTATCTATCTATCTATCTATCTATCTATCTCAGTCTGTTCATATCTATCTATCTATCTATCTATCTATCTATCTATCTATCTATCTATCTATCTCAGTCTGTTCATATCTATCTATCTATCTATCTATCTATCTATCTATCTATCTATCTATCTCAGTCTGTTCATATCTATCTATCTCAGTCTGTTCATATCTATCTATCTATCTATCTCAGTCTGTTCATATCTATCTATCTATCTATCTATCTATCTATCTATCTATCTATCTATCTATCTATCTAAGTCTGTTCATATCTAAGTCTGTTCATATCTATTTATCTCAGTCTTTTCATATCTGTCCATATCTATCTATCTATCTATCTATCTATCTATCTATCTATCTATCTATCTGCATCTGTTCATATCTACTTTTCTATCTATCCGTCTGGATGTATCCAATAATTATTTTATATATTCCCAGTATAGAATTTGATGTGCAATTGGTGCCATGGTTAGCAGCTTGGAATGAGAAATTGGCAAACTGTATTCAAATTCTGGTCAGTGTAACTGCATTTAGTTTCATACAAACAATGCTGCAAATGGTATGAATCTAATGCTTCTCCCATCAGGTATGGGTTAAATAGCAGGGTAGACTGTGTTCTCTAGCTCTGAATTAAAAAAACTGTATATAGCCGCCTGTGATCTCAACTGTAATCAATGCAGTAGGTAGATAAAGAAGTCTACTTCTCATCGTTTTTGTGCCATATCTAGCTGTCTTCTGTAAGTAAATTGATTGAGGTACCTTGGGGTAGCAAGTGAGAGTTTAAGTTTTGTTGAAAACAACTTTTTTATTCCGACTTGGTGCTAGTATAAAATTGAGAGAGAAATTTGTTAAAAACTCCATTAAGAAAGAGTAAACAGAAAAATAAAGTGTGGAAGTATTTCATCGCAAATTTGAAATAATTTAAGATTATTGTGAGGTATTAAAAAAATCCAAGACAGAAAACAGCATGGTGTAAAGATAAGAAATTAAAAATTTAAGAAATATGACGGTAGATTTACCTGACAGCAAAGCAGACATCCTTATCATCAATTTCTGTAGGTGTTTTATCAATAATGAAATATTTCAATATGTTGATCTCATTAGATAAAAATAATTATTTATTAATCAAAAATTTAAAGAAAAACATTTTTGGAGATTAATTATTTCCCATTAGAGCAAAAACTCAAAGTTGTTTGACATGATCCTGCAATTCATCAATGTTACTTCATCTGACTAAATGTTTGATAATGTCAGGCAGTACCACTGAACCATGACATCATAGAAAAACCTAGGCTTGTGACAGCTGTTCCCTGACAGCTAGTGAGGCAGTGTAAAAATTGCTTGGTTGCTCATAGCAAAATAATGTGAATGGTTGGATTTTGAACAAGATGGGATATTCTACTTTTGAAAGTGTAAGGACTTTTGATATTGCCCTATCTACAGTGTTACGTATGTATATCTGATTATCATCAACTGGGGATAGCAAGTCTGTGCATGTGTCCTTAATGCTTGTGAAGAAGCAGCATCAGGTTAAAAGTTTCTGTAGTAAGAAACTGATATGTCCTGGAAAGGGATCTATTTATTCGAAGTAGCAAAGTGGTTGTGGACTACTGTAACCGAGTAGGACAATCTAGCAGGTGACCTTAATGGACTGGTCCTCGTCATAATGGTAGGCAACAGATGTAAGCAATAGGCGAAGACTATAGGCATAACCAATAGGTGTGGTCTTGTACCTCCACATCAGTCTGTATTTATGGCTGACACCAGCCAATGATATTACTGTGAGGGGGAACCCAGGTGTATGCATATTCATACTCGATGCATACCCAGTGGGTCAGTTTTGTGTTCTTTAGTTTCTATGGTATAAGAAGAGGAGGACTAAACATGGTGGCCTTGTTATCGCCATGAGACCTGACACAGCACTTCATCTAGGCTCAATAAAAAAATGTCTGAGTATGGAGTTGCTAATTAGTGTTGCTAATTTTTTTGCTAAAAAATGTCCTTTTTAAATTAAAAGAGCTGAAATCTGAAATTGTGCAGTGACAGCAGAGTATTTTTGCATGATATTCCTTCAGCATTATTACGTTTCAGATGTTCTATCCCCCACCAAATAACATGAAAATTAGTGATGGGATGATATCAATATTTTTACCAATTTTGACACAATCCCGATACTGTTTTAAATTTCTGATTCCTTTATGACTTCTGATTCCCAATTCTGATTCCAGTACCTAGAATGATTAAAATTCTTTATTTTCAGGCTCTACAGTTGGTTTAGGAAACTTAATGAACACAGTACATTTATTAATAAAATATTTAGTAGAAAAATGAATTCAAATGCTTATGAAATAAAGTTAGATATCCTTTTTATTTAAAAAGTTGTGTAAGATTTTAAACAATAAAGAGAACAATTTTTTTATATAAATCCCTTAAGTTGGCTTCAATTGACATATTGCTTTACTTTGGTTGTCATCAGAAATCTTAAAAAACTTCCAAACTACACTTTTCTGCTTAGCATTGGATACACTTGCCATAATTGGGGTCTGAAAATAATAAACATTGGTTAAAATTTAAATTTTTAACTGTTAGATAAAAAATGTTTCTAGTTTTCTAATGTGTATAATTTATAAAGATTCAACTAATAATGTTTTGTTATTAATTGTAAAATAAAAAAGTGTCTATTTTTTGTCCACCTTTTAAGTTTTAACATGCAAAGGCAACCTTAAAATATTATGCAATCTCCTTAAAATTTTAAAAATTTATGGCATTTTTCAATGAATGAACAAATTATGGGGTGACAATTCAATTTCAACATGCACTTCAAAAATAAGAGACACTCTAATATATATATATATAATACTGCAACAATAATAGTCTAAGCAGAAAGGCATCATCCTATGTATTGTAGTTTAACTTATGCATATATTTTGATAAAGTGCAAGGTATACCTTACCCTGCAGAACCGTGAATAAAAAATAAATGCAAATTTTAAATTTGCTTACAGACATTTAATAAGAATTAAATATGAATTATCACAGCAACTTAATAAATAAATAATAAAGGGTCTTCAATCTTATCTAAAAACTTTAATCACTAATAAGTTTTACTGTCTAAAATAAGTTTCTCACAACTAAAAAATTTAATAATTTTTAAAAAGAATCAAAAAGTGTTTAATTTTTGTTAAAAGAAAAAGAGTAAAAGTGTAACAACACAGTAAAAACATGTCCTGTAATTTTTTAAAAGAAATTTAAGCAATTTTAGCAAACTTTATAATGAATTTTAAAAAATATTAAGATATTGAAAGCTAAATAACACTGATATCCAACTTGATTATTTTATAAGGTATGAGATTCAACTTTTAAAAAGCATTAAAATAAAAATAAGATTAAAAATGATTAAAATCTTCATTAAAATGAGGACAACTGTAAGTGTATTTTTTGCATGGGTTTGATTTTTTTCAGTTATTTATTAGATTATTAGAAGATGAAATTTTACTAGTTTTATTTTTAAAATATTAAAACAAATCATGTTAAAAGTGGAAAAACTATAGCTTAATTACACAAGATAAAAATGGGATAAAAATACTTGTTTTTAACTTTTTTTACATACTTCTACTTATAAAATTTGCATCTTGTTTGGCTCTGGGGAGGAATAAATGAGAAAAAAAGGGAAGTTCAATTATTCCAAAGAAAAATAGTAAAGAAATAAAATTAAATACAATTTTTGATTGAAATTAAATTTTAGGTTTGTTAATACAAACTTTATGAGTGAAAACCTTTTTACAGGAAATTCCAAATAAAACTTATTTATTTTTTAAGTAAATAAAAATAAAAATCCGTTTCAAAAACTGTCAAATTTTAAGAAATACAAGAATTTTGTAGAAACAAATTTAAATTTCATAAAACAATTTTTACTTTTTTAAGTCTTTGTTTTTGAAAAGAAGATTTATTTTTGTTTACGTAGTATGCTACATAAACAAAAATAAATCTATTCAATAACTGAGGCTAGAAAAATGACTCTAAGAATTCTTTTTATTTCTTTTCACTCTTCTGTCAAGTTCATCCTGTGCTAATTTCGTGCTAAGAAGTTTATAAGCAGTAAATTCGACCTTGTCTACCGAAAGGTTCTTTGTGGCCCAGAGGTTAGGCACGTCAGCGTAAATGACGGTTCCGTATAGGATGCAGGTTCGAATCCTGTCAAAGAACGAATATTTTCTATGAAAATTTCTCGGACATTCAGGCCGGTAAATGTTATTTAATACTGTTTATCATAAACAGAGCATTTGCTTAAATACTTGTATCTATAAATAACAATGTTAAACATAAAAAAAAATGTCTTTAATAAATATATATATATATATATATATATATATATATATATATATAGATAGATATGGACTGGCCGACATAGATAGATAGATAGATAACCAAGAATGTTTAGTAGGGATAATTCCAAGAGGACTCAATTTAATTGATCTTTAAGGGATAAATGTTATATTGAAATCTCTTTCTTTCCCTCCCTCTTTTCTTTATGTCTCTCTTTAAATATTTAAACTTATTCCTATCTCACTTTTCTCTTCTTTCTTCTTTTTTTCATTTTTCTTTTTTGTATCTCATTTCTTTTTCTTTCTCTCTTTCCCTGTGTCTGGATGAATTAAAATCCATTTCTCAATGTATTTTAGGCCTGAATGAATAGGCAATAGCCCATGAAATAAATTTATTACAACATAATAAAGTTTTAAAGATTCTTTATTCATTATTTTTTTATATATATATATATATATATATATATATATATATATATATATATATATATAATGTTTATATGCATAATGTTTCATTTAAAAGGATACATATTTTATGCCTATTAAATCTATCGATTTAATTATTTATTGATTTATTTCATTTTTAATAAGGGTAATTTTAAAAACAATGCACTGCTTAAAATATATTTGTTTTTCTTGTCTGTAATTACAGACAATCTTGACAAGAACTCAAAAGCCTGGGTCAAATACAAAATTTGTCTTTTTTGATGTTTACAACAGCCATATTTGCAAAAAGTTATTTGCATATGAGGGAAAAAAAGATCAATAAAAAGAATAGACATATAATGTCTCTACCTTTTATTTCTTTTTTTATTATACATACATATATACATATATGTTCAGTATATTTTGTCAGCAGTTGTTCTTGTAAACATGTCTTATTAAAAAAATAGACATTTTATGTCTAGTATTGATAGTAACTGCTCTTCTTTCTCTTTCTCTCTCTCTCTCTCTCTCTCTATCTATCTATCTATCTATATATATATATATATATATGCACCCATAAATTAGGTTTCTTGTTTATATATTCCTCAAACTTGATCAGTGTAGCTAGGATACTGAATGTATTTAACTTCTTAGTACATGGCATTTGTTTTTCTTTTTTTGAGAGAGGGCTTATCTAAAATTTAAAACTTGCCAACCTTAAGATTACCATTAGTCAGAAAAGTATATATATATATATATATATATATATATATATATATATATATATATATATATACATATATATATATATATATATATATATATATATATATATATATATGACTGAAGACAGTTAAAAAAACTTGGAAACTTGACAAGAACTAAAATGAATTGTTGGTGGTTATGTGACACTTTCATTACAAAGCTATGGAAGTTAATGTGATAATGGCAAAATTCATTTAAAAAACTATAATTATACATAAATTGCCTCTTTTCTTCAAAGAAACTTGTTTGAATGGATATTTGCTTCTACCTAGATACACCCAAAATATAAGTTACAGTGTGCCCTTTTATATCAGGCCATTGCCAAAGTTCGTTCCCGATTGTCATTGTTGATATAAAATGACCACAACTTTACAAAGGTGTTTATTTCAGTGCTGGTTTCTGGTATGTTCTAAATTGAAACCTTGCATCTTTCTGTTGTGAGTTAGACTTTGTTAAATGTCGATATTTTCTCTACAAATGAATGCCTCAAAGATGGAGAACGAAAAATTGCTCTTTCACTATATTATGCTCTTTGAATTCCAGAAAGAAGTAAGAGTTGGAATCAAGCTCCATCTATTCGGACAATCAAAAAGTGATTTGGCAGATTTCGTCAGATTGATTCTAACCTAAATAATCATCCATACTCCAGATCAGCTTCTGATGTCGATGAAGATGCTTTGCTTGCTATCATGGAGAATAAACTGAAGATTCCGATGGAAGAGATTGCTAAGAATTTTCAAATCGATGTCACAACTGTATTCCACCAATTGAAGAGTTAATCACTTTGTTAAGAGCCATGTGTGATACATGATTAGGTGATCATGTATCTTTCGATACATGACTGACGAAGCAGATTTTTTTGCCGCAGTAGATTGCCATTTCTTTTTGCGGTAGACCAGTTGCCATCCAAGGTTATAGAACCCGGTCTTTCCTGTTATTTACCCATAGCTGGTGGTGGGGAGGGGGGAGAAGAGGATTCATACCTTTCCCAAGGGTATAAGCACATAAGTGAATGTAATGGATTCGAATGGAATTTGAACTCGGCTCTCCAATTCCTCAGTCCGAGCTGCTATCCATTACTCTACTGTTCATCCTAGTTGAAGAGACTTGGGTCAAAACAACAGCCAATTTTAGCAAATCGAAAAGGTGTCATTTTCCACTACCACAAAACAAGATTGCATGTTGCTAAGCAGTTCATGCAGAAGCTAAAAGAGTTGAAATGAGACCCCCCCCAATACCAACTATATTCTTCTGAGTTGGTTCCTTTGAATTTTTTATCAGTCTGCATGTGGTGGTGGTGGTGGTTAGACTGTTTTCAATCAGTCGAAAATGATCTCAGAAATTTTTTTCAACAGTGAAAACAAAATTTCTATGAAAAATGATATCGAAAGCTTGTAGAACAATGGGAGGCAATTGTTTAAAACAATGAAGACTGTGCTTCACTAACAAATGTTATTTTGTGAGTATGTAAAATTTTGTTTTTAATTTTCTAATCGGGTACAAACTTTTGTATTGATATGATATAAATGTGTACACTCTACTTAAACCTATCTTGATATATTTTGGATGTACCTTGGCAGTAGCAAATGTTCATTTAAATAAGTTTCCTTGAAGATAAGAGAAGATATATGTATTATGGATGTATCTTGACAACAACAAATATTTTTTCAAACAAGTTTTCTAGAACAGTGCTATTCAAGTTGGTGTTCCTCAAACTGGTGCTGGTATGCGAACCATCAGCTACCGATACATGGCCAGTGTCCAGGCCATGCTAAGGAATCATTTGCAAAGATTAAGGTTATATAATTGTTGTTTTTGTGTTAATAAATTGCTTATTCTTTTATTACTTTTTATATGTTTTGATATTGAATTACTTTTTTGCAAAATAAATGCAAGATAAAAAATAGACAACTTTTATTATATTCATTATATATATATCATTTCTGGTATAAATTAATATTACCACGAAATATTGCATTTACATGACACATTGAGAAAAAAATAGCGGTCCATCATATCAGATAGTTTGAGAAGCACTGTCCTAAAAGATAAGAGACAATTTATGTATTTTTATGGTTGTGAATCATTTTTTCTTATCTGATGTTTAAGTGACCTCTGTTCAAATGATATGCCTATAAGATAGCTGCTTATGCAGGCCAAGAAATTTATATAATCTTTGACTTCTCATATTAGAAGAGGATATTTACTTATGTAAAGGAATTAATAAAGACAAAAGGAAAATTTTTCTTTATTGACACATTTTGTTTCCTGAGGAAATTTACCAAGGTAAAGGATTTTGTTTTGCAACATAAATTTTTAACTATAAATAAAAATTTCGGTTCGAAATTCCAATCACCTGAATTTGGCCAGAATGTACAATGGCAGAAACATTGTGAATATGGCAATGAAGAAGAAGATAACAGTCTGAATAATGTAAATAATGCAAGTAATCATAATACCTCATCTCAGAGATATAGAGGCTGAAATGTTGTGAATATGGCAATGAAGATGAGGATAACAGTCGAATAATAAATGATGCAAGTAATTATGAAGATAGAGGACCAAAATGTTGTGAATATGGCAATGAAGATGAGGATAACAGTCCGAATAATGTAAATAATGCAAATAATCATAATACCTCATCTCAGAGATAGAGAGACTGAAACGTTGTGAATATGGCAATGAAGATGAGGATAACAGTCTGAATAATGTAAATAATGCAAATAATCATAATACCTTATCTCAGAGATATAGACAAATATCATTAAATTTTCAATATTTTTACATTTAAGAATGCTTTAAAATATTCTTAAAGCTGTATAAGTAAAAGTAAACTATAGTAACCATAATGATAATATTAGTCATTTCCCTACAAGGAAATATTTAATTTTTGGTGCATTCATTACTGCTTTCAGTTGAAATTTATAAAATCTTTTTCTTAAAACAATGGTAAATTGTTTACTCTTTAAATTAAAGTAGCATTTTCAAAATCAAAATTGGGGTCAGTCTCATTAGGGTGAGTGTGTATAGTTGCATCACCATAACCATTAACTTAGTCCGATGACATCTGAAAGGGCAAAACACATCACACAAAAACTTTTTTCATTTTGTCTTTCTTCTTTACCCCCAAATTATTCTTGATATAAAAAAATATATATTGTTATCCTATATAAATATATATATATTGTTATCTATATATATATATATATATATATATATATATATATATATATATTGATGATGATGATCTCAGAAAGAGATGGAAAGTACTTGGGAAATAAAAGTGCATTTCTTGCCTCATTTCATTGTAATATATGGAAAAATATTTGTAAACATGAAAGGATTATAATAAAAATAAGCAGACATAATGTTTGTAATTTATTCAATCAGACATGCCTAAAAATATATATATATATATATATATATATATATATATATATATATATTGTCATCTACAGATAAAATGTTTTGCTGTATCACAGCTCATCAGTGTGGCTAGACGTCCAGTTGCCTCTAGGTAGGATTAAAACCCGACTGAATTGGTGTCAGTTGGAGAATCTACCCCTAAGCCATTTGTGCATGGCAGGGATGAAGGTGAATTTAAGGGTATTTATTTTTAGATAAACATGCCAGTGACTGAGAGAACTTGATCCATTTTATCAAAGAGTATTGTGTGTGTATATATATATATATATATATATATATATATATATATATATTGGGTGTAACATCAGAATTGCCCAAATCGCATAACAGCATAATTGTCCATATCACAAAATGTTTAATATCTAAAAACAAAAAACACTAAACAAATTGCGTTTCTTTTCCCAGGTTTTCAGATCAGATGTTTAGACATCTTGGGTACCATTTGTCTTAAAAATCACTTAAAAAACACTTTGAGTTATTCAACTAGAAAGAGAACAGGTTAAAGTTGTTTTGTATCAGCCTCACTATGCCTTCCCAAATGAGCAATGGTGAGAGGAAAAAGGTCATGGAGGCTTTCAGTAATGGTACCGACATTCATACTCTGGCTTCAATCTTCAAAATCCATTCAAGAACCATCAAGAGAATGGTGAATAAGTTTAAAAAAAGAGGGAACAGAAGAGATGAAAACTGGATCAGGAGGTCACAGCAGTAAGAGGGATCAGTATTTCAACTTAAAGCTAAAGAGATCAATTAGAAAAGATCCAATTCAATCCATAAGACATTTGGCACATGAGAGAGGAGTTTCAGCTATGACAAAAAACAGTGAAAAAAGACTTAAAATGAAATCATACATGAAACCTCTGAGACACATTTTTACTTCAGGACTAAAGGTTAGAGGGTGAACATCATCTTAAATAAGTTGGAAAATGATCCTGGAATAATATTGCTGCCATATATGGTCTGGGGCACCTTCTGTTTACCTCGGAGTTCTTGACAAGATCCAGAGACGGATATGTAATGTAATTGGCCCTGATCTGGCGTCTCGTCTACAGTCAGTCTCTCTCTGTCTTTTCTACAAATACTTTCATGGTAATTGCTCCGATGAGCTGCTTTCACTGGTTCTCAGACTCCATGAATTCAAGCGCCCTACGAGGCTGGGATCCTGCTCTCACCCTTTCACTGTAGAAACTTTTAAATGTAGCCGTCTCTTCTACTCCAATAGCTTCATGTCTCGCACCTCTCGCCTTCCCAATTACTGTTTCCCTGAGAGCTATAATCTCCAACTATTCAAATGTAATGTCAATCGACATCTACAGTTACCTTGATCTATCCACTATCCCTCTCCTCATCCTTTCTTCTATCACTCCTATCTGCTCTCGCTCCAAATCTTCTGCAACCCCCTGCATCCTAGTGGTTTCACGCCTTGCTCGGGGAATGCTTAAAAATATATATATATATATATATATATATATATATATATATATATATATATATATAAACTTTATTTCAATCCTTCATGAGCTTCCAATCCTTAGCTATGATTAATTAATGATGAACATGCCATTATCATTTATGATCGAATTGATCATGATTCTTCTGTTAAGCTTAGAAAGAAATTATACATTCTTATTGCTCAAAGCAGAGTCCAATGGTATTATAAAAACCTTGGTGAATTTCAGTAAGATATCTTTAATCATTTCTAAGATACAATGATTCAAAGGTTAATCTAACATTTGGACAATTTTGCTGTTACACAATTTGGACAATTTTGCTGTAATGCTCGGTAGATATATATATATATATATATATATATATATATATATATATATATATGTAGATAGATAATGAACAGACTGAGGTAGATAGATAGATATTAACAGGCTTAGATAGATACATATGAACAGACAGATAGATATGAACAGACGGAGATAGATAGATAGATAGATAGATAGATAGATAGATAGATATGGTTTCTGTTATAGTGGAACACACCTATTCTATAGTTAATAGACTCTCCCACCTATAATAAGTAGGAGTGACTCAGTGGGTCAGTCAGTCAGTCGATGCCGGATGACCGTTAGTCGGATATTAAAGTATCAGCGACCACAACTAGATTACTCTGCGTCATTACCTATTATATCAAGTTCCTAATGTTTTGTATGTCGAACCTATTTTAGGACCGACTTAGTACAAATACAAGCCTCCACTGTGAAATCACTCCACAACAGTTTCATACAGACTGGGATAGATAGATAGATAGATTGATTTGTATAAATAAAAGAAAAGATGAAAAGAAAACTTTTTATGCCAACATGTTTTGTTCTTTGAGAAACTTAATCAAAGCAAGTGAAGGAATTTTACTTAATGTCCCATATTTATAAACAAAAGTAACAAAGGAGAAATATCATTAATTTCTCTAATTTTGAATTGGAGAATGAACAAAAATATTTTAAAAAACATACCATATAAAATGTATATATAAAATGTATATATAAAATGTGTATATTTATATTTGTAAAGAATTAATGGATTAATTTTTAATCTAACATTTTTATTACTTCAGAATTATATTAGAAGTAATTAAAATATATGTATGTATTGTTCAACATGCATGGATTTATATAGTGACAATATAGCCATAATAAAAATGCAAAACATATCCAGTTATATATATCACTCACAGAAGACAGACATGCATGCAGAGGTGTTGAGTTTTCACACTTATACACACACTCATACTAATATATACACTTACACACATCATACACACTCCCAAAGAACTAAAAGATAACATACACTTAACACACACTTCTCCTTCACAGCAACCAATAAAACTGTCAAAATGACCAAGAAGGGAATTCTGAGACTCAGGAATCTCCCAGCCCCTATCTTAAAAATAATTTAAAAGAGGGTGTTTAACCAACACAAGGAATGACCAAAATTAATGATAAAAAAAACAAATGAAAATTTTAGATAAAATTCATTTTCTCCATCAAGTCATTCATTTCTGTAGTATACTGCTACTAACAAGCAGGGATTTTTTTTCTCCTGATGATGGCCATGCTGGACGAAACTAGTTGAGGAACCTAATTGAAATAATAAAACAAAAAATATTAATATACAACCAAGTGCATATGAAAATTTACCTTTCTGGCCATAGCTCAACTAAATCTCATTTAAATATTCATGGAGATCTACCAAACACTATTCATAACATACTTGTTAACAACACTAATATAATAGCATCATCTACCTGCAAAAAAGGCTAAAAATAATGGAAGCCTTATTAATAAAAACAAAAAAACCAACACTTAATAATATTAACTTTGAATATAGACACAATATTTTGACTGTGTTTTGAAAAATGAAAACCTTTATATAAAACATACATACAACAAACGATTTCTTATTTAACAGTTAAAATATTTAATCCTTGAAAATGGCTAAATGTATAGCCGAAAGTGCTCAGATAAAAAGAACATTCGGACAGTTTTTATATAATTTATCATTTGAAAAGAAAAAAATTATTAGATCGCATGAGAAATTGTATAAAAAACTAAATAAAAGCAGTTTGTTTGTCATATTCAATGAACTATATATATATAGTGTTAAATTCCCAAATCAATTCTGTGAACAAGACATTTTATACCAATTTGTTTTGTCCATAGAATTGATCTGGTAATTTAACTTTATTGTTGACATGGAAAAAAAAAAAAGCTCTTAGTATAAAGGAAATTTACATTAACCAGAAAAAGGCTTAGACAAAAGTGTCTATGTTTTTAAATTTGGATTTTTTAATATAACTATAACAACAAAGACATTTCGATTTCATTTTTGCCTTGAAAAAGTTGGAAGACAAATATTTCAAATTGTCATTTTATACCATATATATAATAATCGACTCTCCCGTCGAGATTTGACGTATGACGGTCAAGCAGATCAGTTTCCAGGAAACAGACAGCCCGACACCGGCACATGAGATTTGATTATAGTGGTGAAGGCCTTGTGCAGGACCATCCACACTTTTTGAAGGGACGAATACAGAGACCTGGTGCACCGAATGCCACAAGGTTCCCAAATGACCCTTTGCAGGTTTTTATATATATATATATATATATATATATATATATATATATATACACACACACACACACACACACACGCACACACACACACACACACATATATATATATATATATATATATATATATATATTCCATAGCACATAGGGTCGTAGGGGCAGCACATGTACTGCAGCCACAGTAGAAGTGGTGTTTAATGATGGTTTTGTTTCAGAATTTTTTCTTCTAGTCTGGTTGCCACCCAAGGCTATATAATCCAGTCTGTCCTGCTATTTACCCATAGCTAGGGGGAGAAGAAGAGGATTCATACCTTTCCCAAGGATATTAGCATGTAAGTGAATGTATTGGATTTGACTGGAATTCAAACTTGGCTCTCTGATTCCTAAATCCAAGCCACTATTCATTACTCTCTCCTGTGCTATTCTGAATAACAAAATGTATAAACTAATTCCTCTTCTCAAAACTTCTGACCAGAAAAGAAACATATTTGCAAAAGGAAATGTTTACTGAAATTCTGAAGATTTCTGGCAGTGACCTGATTTGTACCCACCTGGACCTAGTTTTATGAGGGGGTCCCTATTTATGAACATCATTTATCAGCAGCCATATTTTTTCTCAAGGACACAAGTAAGGAAAAGATGTTTTTGATTAGAAATTTTTGGAGACTCCATTGACTGGATCTTAATCTGTTGGAGACCTTCTTTGTTATCTCTTATTCTTTCAGAGTTGCTTATTCGAATGCAAGATTTTCACATGCCATCTTCGGAGATTTGATTGCTCTCAGATATTTTGGCAAATTCCTTGGAGAGACAAATGATTCAATCTTGTGTATATTTTTATCTTAGTTGCTCAGTTCCTTCAGCATCTTCTGTATCCAAGCAAGCATCCGCAAAAATGATGTCAATGATAACAGGCTGTAATTTACCTTACTTGAATAGATATTTATTTGATCTTTGAGAAAACCTTCACTGGTCTAACAACATTGTTAAATAGGTGCGGTGATTTGGAAATATTTTTGTTTTATCAGAGCAGGCTGAAGAAATAACCAAACTAGAAATGTAAAAATATTTAAAAAAAAAGGCTTAAATTGTTGCTATGCTATTTAACCCTTATAAGGGGGATTTTTTAGAGCCCCATTCTTGTTATGAGATACAAAATGTTTTGCATGATATTCAAAACTCACACTTGTTACCAGCTGCCCAATCAGAGTTCTCTAGAATTATAAAAAACTACACATAGTTTTCCATCAGTATTCATAGAGATTTCCTTTCTAACCTTTCGTTTGAAGTGGTGTGGAATTTCAGCATATTGATTTGTCATTTTTTTTCTTCAAGCTAAATGTGCTATCCATTTTAGTTGTTGTTATTGTTGGTAGTCCTCAAGTGATGTGGTTTCTGTTAATCGGTAAAGCACTTTATGCTTCTGTAGCACTAGTCCATAATGCTCAAAGATGGATGGTTTTCACGAAAACCCATGATCTTCACTTGCTCAAAGCCATGGACATTAATTGATTATAGGTAGGAACCTATTATTAAAACTGAATTTTTTAAGCCTATAATTGGTACCAGAATTTTAGAAATCTGGAATTGATATTAGGATATTGTTTTTCTTTTTTTAGAAACCTAAAATTAATACAGGATTTTTATTTTAATTCTTATGGTTAATAAGGGGTTTTCTAGAGGATGTTAATTGGTTAATAAGAAAAAAATACAGTAGAATCCCTGACAACTGGACTAAGAAGGCCTTCATATATGAGGAATTAGTTACAAAGTACGGATGGGGGGGGTTATATTTAGATTAAAATAAAAGAACTGAAATCAGGTTTAACATTTATTTTCAATGTTTCATAGTAAACAAAATAAGCTAATGGTGAGTGGAATATAATGGAATTGATTTTAAGGAAAAAGAAATAAATTATATAATGTTAATGAAAATTCATTAAATTAAGTATGCCACGTATGCAAAACAAATAATGTAACGAGAATTTTTTAATCACTGTTGCATGATGATTTTTTCTCTTTTAATGTCATCCACAACTTTTTCCACATTTTGTTTTGGTTTTGTTCTTGAAATTTTTTAAACAAAAGACACTTTTTAACTCTGCATGTATTATTGAAATCATCATAGCTGTATGCTGGCTTTCTTTCCATAAAACTTTTCAATAGCTTTTTCAATTTCAGTCCAGGTTTCATGACAATCATGTTTTTTATTTCCTTGTTCCTTGTGACAGTGTGAATGCTGGAGAATAGTTTCTTTGGAAGATTTTATATCATATAATGTTGACTTTCCTATATTGATCTCAGCCATTAGTTACAATGAACTTTCACCAGTGTCTGGTCTGTTTAAATTTTCCACTTTTTGCACTAACTCGAAAGTTGTTCTTTTCCTCTTATTCCCATCATCTTTGGCACCAATACAAGCCATTAGGGTAAAATAAGCATAAGCAATTATCCAAAGTAAATTTCCTGAAAAACAGAAATTTCAAATCAGTTACATATCAACCAAATAATTCAAATATACAGATCAAAATCATATCTGACAATTATTTTAAAAAAAATAAAAAGAATGTATAAACATAAAAATATCTTAAAATAATTGCTGGACTTTGTCTATTTCATAATGTGTGACGTCATTTGTTTACATTTGGATATGCATCAAGCAGATATGAATATACATGAGAAAATCATGGAAGATTGTAGTTTAAAAACAGTAAAATCGACCTTGTTAACCGGAACGCTCCTCTGTGGTGAAATCGGTAAAAGCATATCAGGCTATATGACGGTTCCATATAGGATACAGGTTTGATTCCTGTTGGAGGACGCATATTTGCTATGACAATTTCTCGGACATTCAGGCCGATAAATGTTGTTTAATACTGTTTATTATAAACAGAGCATTTACTTAAATATTTGTATCTATAAAAAGAATGTATAAACATAAAAATTTTATATAACACCATAATGCTGCTGGGTACAAATCATAAGACAAAATGTTTTAAAATTGCATTGTTTATTAAAAATCATGCTAAAACTACTGCATTGTATATCATATTACATCATGATATAGCTAAATTGTTCAGTATAATTTCCCTTTCAAGTAAATGAAGGTCTTATTTGATGGCACAATGATTTTGTAATAATGTGTCTGGACCATGCAACTTGTCCATATACAATTTGTAAAGCTTCAGTAAATTAGAAATTTTATAAGTCTGTGATATAAGGTCTCTCTGATCACTGGAATGAAATTCCAATGCTAAGATTTTGAACCTTAACTTAATCCTCAATCTCAAAAAATGGTAGTGAGTTGGAAAAAATATGCCATTATTTATCATGTCAAGTGCCAATTTTCAAAATGTGTGCAATATTAGGGTTCCCTACTGAGGAATTGCAAGATAAAGCTTTCTTTGAATCTGAAGGAGGACCATGACTGGCATTTCCTAAACAATTACATACACTGTTAATTTTTATTTTCTAATATTAACCCAGATGACATACTGTCCTTGGTATGACAATAAAATACATCCGTGTCCAGGGTAAGACGATAAACTATGTCCAACAGCAAGCCCTCTAGTCAGGAGGCTTTGAGGAGTATGGAACCACCTTTTAATTGCTGGTGTTCCCAGGTCCACCCTGACCCAGGGTGGTAGCACCTGTTAGGGTCCCAGCTATGGGCAAATAGTTAACCCTGAAACTGAGGTAAAAAGCATTTTGAAAGTGCAAAAATATGTTTTAATACCAGAAATACTTTGTAAAAAATTATTAACAGAAATAAATTTTTGAAGAAAAAAAACTATTACCAGCAATAAGTTTTTGAAAAAAAAAGACTATTACCAGCAATACGTTTTTGAAAAATGACTATTACCAGCAAATTGTTTTTGAAAATAATATTACCAGCTATACAATTTTGAGGAAAAAATATATTTTGACAAAACAAAAATATTACCAGGAAAAAAAAAAAGTTGTCGGCATTAAATGACCCATTGAGGTTGATATGCCGTAAAACAAAACAAACCAAACCAAACCAAACCAGATGACACAGACAATTATTATTTGTACTTAATCGAACTTCTTTTTTTTTTTAATATTAAATGGAAATGAAATGGTTGTTAAAATCATCCAATAAAAACAATGAATTAGAAATGAGGGGAAGATTTTAGATCCCTTGCTCTTCCTTTTGCAACTACTTTTTGGGGTGATTATGAAAAAAGAAAGAAAACTCTTATGCCAAGTGAAATTTCTAAAGAAACAAACATTTATTAACAAAAGTACTTTCTTAATATACAAATTGTACAAAATACAATAAAAACCTTGAACAAAATTTTCCTTGTACACTATTGACAAATTAATAGTTCTTTGAAATGTGAACCTATTTTCTCTTAAACAACAACAGTTCATGAAAAACATTTTTTTCTTAACAATAAAAGAATTTTATTTACTTTTCCTTATAAAACAACAGTTCATGTAAAACGAATTTTAGCAACAAAAGCACTTTACTTTGAAAGATTCACAAATTTGAAAATTTGAAGACTGAAGGGGTGAGAAAGGGTGGCCTACCCCAGGTGAAGTTGGTTCTTTGAACCCTGTAGACAAAACATTCATGTTTGTGGAACAGGCATTTTCAAATATGAGATAAACTCTCACAGGTTTAGAAAGAAATTCAAAGGAAATAAACTCACAAATTTAGAAAATATATTTGTATATCAAATTTAAAAAGTCTTTCTTTTCTTGTCTGAGTCAAACCCTTTCAGCCTTTCTATACAAAATTCTCCCTTTATAAAGTAAACAGTTGGCTCCAAACATATAAAAAATCAACTCCTTATGGCTTATATACTTTCTATCTCTATTGGTTAAAACCTCGAGAATCACTGTTCAATCAAGCCCCACGTGTTTGCAACTTGAAATTAGTGAGTTTTTGACAACATCAAAGTTGATCCTCATTTTTGTAAATCTTTGTCACAGAATGTTTAAAGCCATCTGTCGATATTTTAGCCGTTTCTTATAACATTAATTTGGAACCTTCTTTTTTTTGCAAATCTTTATGTAGTTTTAGGATTTTACCTATTTGCATTTGTTGGTTATAGGAGAAATATAGTGTAAAGTAAGAGTCGGACAGGGGGAAGTTGACTATTGATCACATGTCAGAGAACAACACTATACGACAATATGGCATCACCAATAGGATGTTTAAGTTACTTGGATGAATCAGAATTTGTTGACACTTGAATTTGGTGATTTGCAGCTCAGGCTAGGATTAAAAGATTTAAAGACAACAAGGTAAGAGGGGGAGAAGGTTGTGAATCTGTAATGAAAGATTCTGTTATAACATACCTCAAACAATTGGAGAGTTTGACTTTTGCCAAAATTTCAGAAATTATAAAAAGAAGTTTACAACCTAAAAAGAAATTTGTCATAGCAGAAAGAACCAAATTTCTGTCCATTATATTGAAACAAGATGAATCAATTATACAATATCTTTGCAGATTAGGAGAAGTTAGAAGATTCTTTGAATTTGAGAAACTGGGAATTCAAGATTTGACTATTGAGGACGAATTGATTCAATTACAGTTGATTGAAGATATGACTGATATATCTCCTAAATATAAAATATTGGAACAATTAAAATTTTATAATTTGTCGCTAACTGCATGTGTGGAAGTTATACAACAGTTGGAATTGAATAAAGCGTATAATTCTACTGAGGACAATGTTGAAACATACAGCATAAAAAAAGGGAATGCAAGAAATTCAAATACTGTAACTATGAGCATGAAATTGACAAAAAAAATGTCTCACTTTTGAAAAAAATTGCCATACCTGTCAAAGAAAAAATCATTTTCAGTGTGTCTGTAAAGTTAAAAAGAAAATCAACTGAATAGAAAAATTGGAAAAAGAGAGAATTGGTGATGTTTTTTTTCAATGCAAAGACCTAAAAAAAGAATTCTTTTAAAAAAAAATTAATTTACATGGCATGACATTTCCAATGCAAGTGGATATGGGGATTGAAGTCACTTTAATCCCCCAAAATTTCTGGGAACAAATGAATAAACTGAGATTGAGAAAAAGTCATCTGAAATTGAGACAGTTTGAGGGATCTTATATAAAATCTTTGGAATACCTCAGTGGAAATTTTGAAACCTCTGACCGATTTGAAATTATTCCCATTATCGTAGTGGAATGTAAAAAAATTAATGGACAACTTAGTATAGATGTTCTAAAGGTGTATACATCAAAATTAATCAGTAGTGCAAAATAAGAAAAAGTAAAATCGGGAGTGTTAAACGGGTATAAAGTGAGCATAAAATTAAATGAAAATAGTACCTCCTCCTATTTTGAATCCTGTAAATTATCTATTCACCTTCTACCTTTTGAGGTTGCTAAGTTAAAGAAAATGGTAGTGGATGGAATTTTGGAGTATGTTCCTCCAGGTGGCAGTAAATAGGCCTATCCCATTGTAGTTTTGCAAAAAGAAGATGGAGATTTAAGAATATATGGTGAGTTTAAAATAGGTGTATATCATAAAATATACTCAGATTCGTTTCCTATTCTCAATATTGAAACTACTATGCAAAAATTATCAGGCATAAATTTTTTTTACAAAAATTGATTTAAAATTGGTTTACAATCAAATATAGATTGATGATAAATTCAAGGAAATTACACTCCCATAGGATTATTAAAATGGCAGAGAATGCCTGTTGGAGTGAAAACGGCAAGTGCCATTTTTCAGAGAGCAATCAGAAACATGTTAACTGATGAAATTAGTAAAATTATTATTTATCAAGATGACATTTGCCTCAGTGCCACCATTAAAGAAGAATTAAGACTAAAAACAGAACATGTGTTAAACAAGTTAAAAAATGCGGGGATGACAATAAGTAGAGACAAATGTGAATTTGATTGCAATACAATATCATATTTAGGGTACCAAAGTTCAAAGAATGGTATTAGACCTGATCCAAAGATAATCAAGAAAATTTTAGGTTTCTATAACTACAAATAAAAAAGAATTAGAATCCTTTTCAGCATTGGTTAATTTTTATAATAAACACCTAACAAAATACAGCCACTTAATAGAAGCATTTGCTGAACTGTGTAAAAAGAATAATGAGTTTAAATGGACTCAAAGGCATTTGAGGATTTAAAGTAACTGCAGAAAAATCTGTTGTAAAAATCTTTGATTCCAGACAGGAGATCAAATTATCTACAGATGTGAGTGAGCGAGCTGTGTCATTAATATTATCGCAAGTAGGCCATCCAATGATGTATCTTTCAAGAAGAAAGAAATTATCCAGAAATACATTATTCAAATATTGACAAAGTGACTTTGCCCATTGTCTAGAGCACAGATAGAGATTGACAATTTTTATTAGGTGAGTAGTTCCTATTAAAGTCGAACCATAAACCTTTAAAGTTTATTTTTATCCCATGAAAGGATCCACAAAAAGTTATTTCTTTTAAGGTGGGCAATAAAATTAATGGCATATGATTTTGACATAGCATGCATAAAAAGAAAAAACCTTATGTTGATGTGCTGTCAAGGTTACAATTTAATAAGGTTGAAATAATGGAAATCCCAGATTAAGAAATATTACTTTGGGTTGAAACTGACATATTATCTCTACAAATATTGGCATCAGAAACCCTATGTGATCCGATATTAAGCAAGATTGCTGAGAGAATAAGAAGAAATGGACATTTCAGCTGTTGTAGGCTCCTGTCTTCTTAAGGTGATTGGAATTTTGAATCTACCCCAGTGCATGAAATAAAGGGTTTAATTTGAAATTTCAATCACCTGAAGAAGGTTAGAATGTACAATGGCCGAAACGTTGTGAATATGGCAACAAAGATGTGGACAACAGTCTGAACAATGTAAATAGGGTAAATAGAAAGTTATGTATTTTTGCTATTTACATGATTTGAACTGTTGTCCTCATCTTTATTGCCATATTTACAACATTTCAGATGTTATACGCTCCGACCATCACCAGGTGATATACGTTGGAATTTTGAACCAAACACTTTATTTATTCCACAGAGGTAGATTGATCTAGTTTCATGTGCCATGCCTTTTTCTGGATATCTCAATATCAGTTATTTCCCTTTAGTAATCTCTCCAAGTTTTTTTCCTGTGGCTAGGTATTGAACTCACAATGTAGTGGAATTGGCAAATGGGATTTTACTTATTTGCATTTGTTAGTTATAGGACAAATAAAGTGTAGAGCAAAGAGTCAGACAGAGGGAAGTTGACTACTGATCACTTGTCATAGAACAACACTATATGACGATATGACATCGCCAATAGGATGTTTAAATCACTTGGACAAATCAGAATTTGTTGACACTTGGATCTGGTGTTCTGCTAAGGCTAAAAAATTGAAAGACAACCAGCCAAGATGTAGCAGGGGGATAAAATGAACTAACTAACCCCTTTCTAGCTTTGGCAGGTTGTGAAGCTATAATGAAAGATTCTGTTATAGAATACACCAAAGAATTGGAGATTTTGAATTGTCTCAAAGAACAACACTATATATACCTTTTATTTTCTGACACACCATCTGGCTTTATTTTAGCATTTTTTTTTTTTAAACATCAGTTGTATTGTTATTTTTTCAAATTTTACACATAAATTTCCTTTCATGTTTTTTTTTTTTAAATATCATTTTAGTGATTTCTTTGAGAAAGAAACACTGATAATTATATTCTAATTTTTTTAATTAGTTTTTCATACAGATTAGTATTATTGGTTTTATAAAAAATGACTTTCATATAAATTCCTTTTATTGTTGCATAGCAAATTGAATGTATACTATAAAAGCATTTATTGTTGACATTTCTAATTCACTTTCACTTTATCATGCTTGTTAGAGATAAGTTACGTCAGAAAGAAGACAGGAGTGATTGACATAAGGAAATACTTTTTCTTTTCATGAAATTATTGTAATATTTTCCATCTTGTGTATCATTGGCTCTGAAATAAGAGATCGAGAAACAAGTAGGCGTTCAGTGTTTGTACCTTTGATTATTAACAAAAATTTTGTTGCTACTGTGAGCATTTTTATCTAACTACAATCTGAATCGGTACAGCACAGCTAAATGTGTGTCTTTGTGTGTTTATGTATATACATATATATAAAAAAAAACTCGGTCAAAAAATAATACAGAATTTTTCCATTTCAAACTGAAACATTGAAATGGATAAATTGTGTATTTTTTTTTTTTTTAGCTTTCACAGTTAAATTTGTATTTCTGACACAAACTCAGTCCACACCGGGGTTGATAAGACAGATGACTTATATTTTTGTTTGGCAAAATAAGCTTATTCCCCATATGAGGTGATTTGGGATTATATTGTTTATTAAATTTATATATATATATATATATATATATATATATATATATATATATATATATATATATATATATGTATGTGTGTGTGTGTGTGTGTTTATGTATGTATATATATGTTGTAACTTAGGAAGGGTTACTGAATAAGGAATAACCAAAACGAAAGTTGGAAATGAAATGGTAATCTTTATAACATCCATAAAATACAATACTAGCCAGCGGCATAAAGAAGTTAAACCACTGCTAGCAGTGGACTATTTAGATAGCATATTACCCCCACTTACAATAGTGTCCAACATATTTATGAGGATTGGGACATAACCATTAGTATTCATAGGTACGGTATATAACAATGTATATTTATGATATATATAATTTAGATGTAAACGAAAGTATAGTATAAAAATTACAATAAAACTTTTATTCAGATGCATCTGTTTTATTATTAATGTTAATATTTTCTAGAAAAGGTGATATGTTATGAAAACCTATTTTTTGATTAATCAAACTGAATTGTGATTTCATAACTAATTCAGTAATTCTACATAATTTATGATGAATAAATTTAACCATTTAAATATTTTTCAAAATCAAGGGAATCGATCTGTATTTGGGAGAATAAAGAATTTAATCTATACGCAATTGTAGTATTTTTATGTCTATAAATACTTTTTAAACTATGTAGCATTTCACAAGTATTTTTTTTTCATCATTTCACTCCAAGCATGGTAATAAAGCCACTAAGATGCAAGGTGTTACTGAGTATTAAAGAATATGAGAAAAATATACTATTAAGGAAAGGGAACAATAAAAAAACAAGAATTAAGAAGTTCAACGGTGACTGGAAAACAATAACAATCGAGAAGTGTCAGAGAAGAAAAAGCTAGCATTGAACTCATGGTTAAATCTAACCATTTCATCTGTAAAATGATGAGACCTACCTGCCAGTCTAGTACTGCACTTAAATTCATAATGTCTAGCTATCAAAGAGGAAAGTTCATTAGAACAATTACCATGAAAATATTTATAGTAAAATCACAAGGAAACTGTTACAGCAGTGGGAAAAGGACTGAAACCAAGATAGCAAGTCAGGACCAATAATATTTCAGATTCATCTTTGTATTTTATCAAGAAGGATAAATCATATAGTTACAGATCTAAAAGTTACACAATGGAATTATATATATATATATATATATATATATATATATATATATATATATATATATATATATATATATATGTCCATAAAGTTCGTGTGCACTTTAAAAAATTTATAACTTTGAAGTACACACGAACTTTATGGACACTCTGTATATATATACATATATACACACACTTACACACACACACACACACACACACATATATATATATATATATATATATATATATATATAGTCAATTGCTTCGTCCACCGCGAGGAAAGTTGGCTCTCTGTGCCACGCCAGGAAATTTTTCTCCCCAGCATCGATACTTCAAATATACAAATCAACCATTCGCCCTTGCATAGAAGTATTGCTGCCATATATGGTCTGGCAAGGTCGAATTTACTGCTTATAAACTTCAATTTGACCTTGCCAACCGAACAATCCTTTGTGGCCGAGAGGTTAGGCACGTCAAGCTAAATGACGGTTCCGTATAGGATGCAGGTTCGAATCCTGTCAAAGGCTGAATATTTTCTATGAAAATTTCTCGGACATTCAGGCCGGTAAATGTTATTTAATACTGTTTATTATAAACAGAGCATTTACTTAAATACTTGTATCTATAAAAAGAATGTTAAACATAAAAATGTCTTTAATAAATTGTCGAACTTTGTCCATTTCTTATATATATATATATATATATGTACCGTATATATATATATATATATGTGTGTGTGTACCATATATATATATATATGTACCAACATTTGAATTATATTTCTTCTTCTTCTTATATATACTGTTACCCTTCAAGACATGGGAGATTATGGTTCTTAGTTTCCTATCATTTGTAGCTCTTAGTAAAATTTGTTTTTTTTGCTAACTCTCCTGAAGACTTTTCTGCCAACCATTTTTACACAAACTTCTTAAGTAGGTTATGCAATGTTTTCCTCTGTCCCTCTTGCCTTCAATATGTCCTGTGAATATCAAATTTTCCAAGCCCTCTTTTTTTGCTGTGAAAAAATAATCTTATGTTAGTGTACTCCAAAATTTGTTCATAACTGCCACATAGGATTAGTCATCTAGGGTAGTGTTTCTCAACATGGTCCAGGTGGGCCGCTGGTGGTACAAATAGTACTTCTAGTGGTCCACTGAGAATTTGTAGCTATAAAAAAATTGTCAACCATTTCACAAAAATTAATCTAAATTATTCATACTTTGAAGAATTAAAAAATATAATATTTTGTTTAATTACACACATGTTCATTATATTTAAAAATTTCGAAATTACGTAATGCTATGTTTATTTTATTTTTTCATATTGTGTCAGAAACACCAAGATCGGTAGCTGAATGGACTAAGACTGAATGACATTATCAAAATTGAATTTGATATCCTCTGTTTATCCTTGATTACTAAAATAAATTTTAGATTGTAAATAGACTACTTTGTCTTTTCATTGAGTATTTTAGTTTGAAAATTGAACAGTCTAAAAGTAACAGTTGAATTTTTTGAAGGAAAAAATTGTCCATGTGCTGAAAAAGGTTGAGAATCACTGATTTAGTGGGATATATTCGCTATTAAAATTGGGTCGCCAAAACGGAAATTACTTATGACTCGGCCTAATATATTTAAAATGACATCGTTTTTGACAGCATGCCTAAAAAATATTTTAAGCCAGTTTTTATCTTATAATATTCATGAAAGTAGAATTTCTTTTATAAAATATGAACTCACTTTTACTTATTTAAATGTAGAAATGGAATGTCACTCTTTGGGTAGGAAATATGAAATGGCATTCCATCATGGATCATCTGTAATGTAGAAATATCAATTTCTTTCAAATTGAAATTAAATATTTGCTTTTAAGTAAACCTGAGAATGTCTTCATTTCAATATAACAATGATGAGGTCAAGAAGTAGGAAAGAAGATGAAGAAGAAGATAAAAGGTGAAAAAGAAGAAAAAGAAAAGGATAAAGGAATGTAAAAAGAAAAGAAAAAAGAAAGAAAAGGAGGATGAAGAAGATAACAATGAAAAAGAAGAGAATGAAGAAAAGGAAAAGATGAAGAAAAGGAAAAGATGAAGAAAAGGAAAAGATGAAGAACAAGATAAGAATGAAAAGGAAGAAGAAAAGAAAGAAGGAAAAGAAAATGAAAAGAAGAAAAAGATAAAAGGAAAAGAAGCAGAAGAAGAAAAGAAAAAGAAAATAAGAATGAAAATGAAAAAGAAAAGAAAGGAAAAAAATGAAAAGAGAAAGATAAAAGGAAGAAGAAGCAGAAGAAGAAGCAAAGAAGAAGAAGAAGAAAAAAAACTTTGCATATTCTTTCTCCACTCCCTTAATCCTTCTCCATTCAATTAATCCTTGTTAATCCATGCTGGTATAAATCTGGTTTGCAGATTTGTACGTGGCATAAAGCTACACTGAGCATTTAGAATGTTCCTATGTGATCAGTGCCTGGACCTTGCACACTCCATATGTTACCACTGGACAAAAGGACAGCAAATATAACTTGAGATGTTAATAAAAAAAGACAAATTTCAAATACATATAGATCTAGATATAGATATGTACAATAGATTCAAAGCACTCTGTCTAAATTTTCTTCTGACAAATATAAGAACGTTTAATTTTTAAAAATTAATGGATTTTATTTTTCAATCTGACATATTTTTATTACTCCAAACGTTATTTTTAGTAGATACCTGCATCTTTTGTTTGACTCATTTCACCCCAAGCAAGGAAATAAAGCCACTAAAACAGAAGAGATTCCCAAAATACATATCTGCCCAGAAACAAAGAATAAATGGATTTTATTTTGGAATCCAACATATTTTTATTGCTTCAAACATTATTCTTCATAGATACCCATATTTGATTAGATGCTCCATGTATTTTCAACAGTATTTATTTCATCTACCAGTTCATTATATTTATTTTATCTCCTGGCCTATTATATTTAATTCATCTCCTGGCCTATTATATTTATTTTATCTACTGCCTATATACTCGAGATAACTTCCTGCCAGAGGGCACATTTTCTTTACTAATGTGCAGGCTGGTAGATGAAATAAATACTTTTTAAAACAAATGGGACGTCAAATATGAGTAACCGCTAAAAATAGCAGCTTATGGTCACACCACATTGAAACATTGTTTCGTTTACAATCTCGAAAGTTAACCAATATCGAGGTTGGTCAGTACTTAAATGGGTGACCACTTAGGAATACCAGGTGCTGTAAACTTTGTTATGTCAGTGGTCTATTGGATAATGGTCTGGAATTGTTACTCAGCGAGCCAAGTTCCAATTCTGTTTGGGTTTGTTGTATTTACGTACACACAAAGACACTTGGGAAACGTATGAATCCACCTTTTCTCCCCCAGCTATGAGTTAATTAATAAGACTTGTATCACCAAAACCATTATTATCTCAAAAAAAATTTCTTACAATGTAAAAAAAAATATTTCTGGCTTTAAATACCCTGCAAAGGGTTGATAAACTATAGAAAATGAATCAACCAACCAAAAACTAAAAGTAACAAGTAATAAAAATATGACCATTTTATAAGAGTCAATGTACTATTTTTCCAAACAATGGTATTTGCCTGAAGACATGGTAAGTTATTGACCAATGAAGGATATTTGAATTGGCATTATCTGGTTTAAAACCAGTTGGTGTTCCAGAGAAATGAAATATTATTAGCCTTGAAAAGAGCCCACATAAAATTGCTTTATTGTCCTCGAGAACAAATTAAGTAAAATGATACAGAATGTATTCAAGGCAACCTTTTATTCGTTATTGATGTCAGGATATTACTATGAAAGTAGAAATAATATACATCTGTAATAAAACAAATTTCCATGGAGAATGTTCAGATGAACCACACTCCTTACTCCTACCTGTCCTAACCTTTATGGCTAAGACTCACCATGCCAGGCACCCTCATCCCCTTTGTATTTCCTTGGTGAAATTTAAGTTCCACTAAAGCAGCTTCTTCCAACAAAGATGCCTTGTGGAAATGACTCCCAAGTGGATGCTTTCCCGATCATTACAATCTTATCCTGTTCAACTCTAGGGATAACTATTATCCTCCCCACTTATCCACATAAACTGTGCCTTTTATTCTGTAACCTTCTACCTCGAGTGGCTCCCGGGCCTTGTACAGGATGAACATCACTGTAAAATGAAAAATTCAAATAATATTCATATAATTGATTTGTCTTCTTCAAGTACATAATGATAATAACACAATGTTTCAGAGAAGTCATTTTTCAATCTTTGTGGCATATATATATATATATATATATATATATATATATATATATATATATATATATATATATGCATCAGATGAAAAAACAAAGAAAACCTCTTTTTGCTGATAATAGACACTTAGTGGATCAAACCAAATATTGTGTTAACAAGATGAAGTCGATAAAAAAGTGGTCAGTTCAATTCTCTGGACAATATTTGGAATATCCAGCTTTAAACAAAAAATAGTCGATCTCAACCCAAATAACCTTATTTTAGAGGACAACCTTTTATTAGGATATAAACTTCAGCTCATGTAACTATTATTAGAGTGGAAATGGAATAGGCGGAATGAGTTCAAATCCTAACTGAGATTGTTTTATTCACTTAGCAAGAATACCATTGGAAAAAAACATGGATCCCTTTCCTGTCATCTATAGATTAACTCTCAGGCTAAACAGAGCTCTTTAAAATTGGTTAAAAAAAAAGACAATTCTGAATTTAAAATCAACATCCATCAGGTTATCTTTCCATAGTCACCTTACCTGTGACTGATACAATACATGTGGTGTCACAGCGATCCTAATAATTTGAAGGAATTTTGGTCATGCTACTGGTTATATTATGTTTATTAATTTCAGTGAATGGCGAATGTGGTAGAAACTGGTCAGTTATGTGCCATGCATGATACATGCTTAGGTGATCATGTATCTTTCGATACATGATTGACGAGGTAAATTTTCCCCGCAGTAGGTTGCCATTTCTTTCTGCAGTAGACCAGTTGCCATCCAAGGCTATAGAACCCGATTTTTCCTTCTATTTACCCATAGCATAGAAGAAGAGAATTCATACCTTTCCCATTAGGATTAGCCCATAAATGAATGTAATCAATTTGACTGGAATTTGAACTCGGCTCTCTGATTCCGCAATCTGAGCCGCTATCATTTATTCCACCTCATTCTAGACACCAGATGAAGATAAAGACTGAAATATTGTGAGCCTTATACAAAGTAAACATTATTGTAAAAAACAAATATTGAAGAAAAAGGTTTGTATGAAGCTCCCTAAAAAAAAAAAAACAAACCTCTCGTTCTTCTAAATGATTCTCTGTCTTCTTCCTTAAAACAAAGCCCGATCTTTTATTATAAAAAAATACCTCTTTATATCCACATTGAAAAAGCTGACTAACCATTCCATCTTAAAACAGCACCTCCGAGCAACTCTCCCCTCTGGAGGTAACCAGAGAACAAAGTCAAGATTAAGCATCCCTTATTGCTTGACAATGTTTTCACATCATTTAAAAGAAGATATTTATCTAAAAGATCCAAGCAACCCAACAACTTGGATGGGACGATGTAGAGATAATTTAGAAATGATTTCAGTTGTGAAATTATCTTGAATCTCACAAACTTTTCACTTGTTATTTTGTCTAAAAAGAACATGCATTATAATAGAAAATGTCTTGTTTTGCAAATAAACAGCAAAAAGGATTATCTAAAATATATAATCTATGGCTATCTAATTGATGTAATTTATCACAAATTAGCCTAATAATTCTAATCCTAATCTTCTTTATCCGTGCATTGTGCTTGGTTTTCTCATCATTACTATTTAAAAAAAATGTCAAATCTCTAAAAGATATAGGCATGCATTTTTCTTCACAGCTCCGTTTTCTTTCTTTATTTGAGGCTAACTATGAATTCTTAGGAAAGATAGTATAATGGTATAACTGTATATATATATATATATATATATATATATATATATATATATATATATATATATATATATATATAAGTTATGAAGAACTTGGTAATCCGTATAATATTTAAAAGAAAAACAGACCAATTTAAGGTACCATTATAATAATTTATTTCACCAGAGTCCTTTTAAAGGATGCTGGATCATCAGATAGCACTTCCAAAAATGAAATGAAACGAAATATATAAAAATATAAAAGTGAACATTAAAGTCAACACTCAGAGGCGACACACTGTTTTATGGTAAACGCAATCATCAGGCCACCTGATGATTGCGTTTAGCATGAAACAGCCCATCACCTCTGAGTGTTGACTTCAATGTTCACTTTTATATTTACATATACTGTATTTCTGATTTTGAGCACTTTATCCCATAAATATAGCATACCTTAAAACTATATTTCTTCATATATATATATATATATATATTATCCACTGTTTCACTGTATCACAGCTCTTCAGTGTGGCTAGACATCCGATTGCCTCTAGCTAGGATCGAAACCTGGCTGAATATATATATGGTGGGCTCTCCCATCTTATTGGTTGTATGAGGGTCAACCAGCTCAGTTGCTATGAACCGACAGCCAGACACAAGCATATATGATTTGATTATAGTGGTGAAGACACGCTGGAGTCTGTTTTGCTATTTACCCAGCTGTGGGTAAATAGAAGGACAACTCTGTATTCGAAACCTGCAGAAGGTCGTGCATGAGTTTGTCGTTGCTTTGAAATTTTTCATGCAACAAAAACAGACTATCATTATTGTTTCGTTCGTGTATTGTTTGATATATTGAAATGTAATTGTCATCTTTGATAATGGCTTATGTAAGCCGAAAGCTTAGATCGGATTTAAACATGTATCAATATGGTGATTTCCTTTCGTCTTTCAATGATAATGTTATTAAGCTTATCAGACAATATGAAAGGAACTTAAAATAAACAGACAAAACTTGTCTATATTATTCAATGAAACATGCATCAATGAAAAATTGCTGCCTAAATACACACAATATATATACAGTGTCAAATGATTTCTCAGGCCCCCATGAAACGTTGATGAAGCATCTCTGCTGCATAAACCAATTGTTTTAGGTGGCCCCACAGACAAAAATCCAAAAGATTGAGGTCGAGGTAGTATGCAGGACATGGAAGTGGTCCTTCCTTACCTATCTATCAATGTATCATGGGGGCCTGAGAAATCATTTGACACCATGTCAGAGTATTTGAAAGGGCCCGTCAGTCAATGATCTGACAGGTGCATGCATCTGTAGAAGCAAATAGAGGACATTTTGAACATTTGATACAAGTTGCTTTGTTGCGGGACAAGAATGACCTTTTGGACATATGTTTATATAGACATTTTACCTTGTTTTGGTGCCAGGAACCCACCCACAAAGTTTGTAAAAGTATTTTGATATATATATATATATATATATATATATATATATATATATATATATATATCGATATATCGACTCCCCATGAAAAATTATTACCTGTAGAACAACATTTTCACCTAGAAAAACACGATTTCAAAACCCATGCCAAATTTACTATAATTGAGAGAATAGAAAAGTTCAGAGCAGATACATTAGAAAAATATTTTAGAGTTCCATGAAAATAAGTGGATACAATGTTTAAAAACGCACTATCCAGCCGGGCTAAACCATAAATTTAACAATATAGATAGTACTAATATATAAGACTACAAATCAAAACCTACCCACATTTTTCACCCACACAAGACAGACATGCTTATAGAGGTGTTGAGGCCTCAAATTTATACACACACCCACATGAACATTCACACTTACACACATCATAATTGTGGCCTACAAAACAGAAAACACAGTTACTGGCGAAGTGTTACGAGGGAGAAGGAAAGGGAGTCAAATATCTTTATCACTTTAGGGCTAGTGAAGTAATCTAAGTGCTATATTTTGGAAATCCACAAAGGTGTGTAAATAAATATTAATTTTTAGTTTGGTCAATGAAAATTAGTCAAAATTCTATTTACCAAATTTGTTCCATGAAATTCTCTTTTGGGTTTTGGTTGGTCGGCAACTTTTTATAGAGATGCTTTCGGCTGGATATAATAGTCCTTGAATCAAAAGCCAGAGTTGATAACAGCAGAAATTCCCATTCATCAACTGAAAACCCTTTTCCAAAATCCCATTTTTATAGGGGCTAACACCTAATTTGCATATTTCTAGATGTTTCTCGAATCATCTAGATTTTTCTTGAATATACTAGAATGATCTAGAATCTTCCAAACATTCTATTTCTAATTTCTCTATTTTACAACTACTTCATGAATGAAAACGTTTTTTGTAATAACAAGTAGAACTCAGTGGAATCCCTTATTATAAAAATGCATCCTCGTAGCAATACCCACAGCAATACACACGCTTACACATATTATACTCACTCACTTCCTAAGAACCAAATCACACACACACACACACACACACACACACACACACACACACACACACACACACACTTAACAGAGACACATCCCCTCTCCAGGACCAATAAAACTGTCAAACTGACCAGGGGAATTCAGAGCAGCATAGATCCATCCAGCTCTTATCTCAAATAACAACTTAAAAGAGACTGTTTGACCAACACAAGGAATGTTAAAAGATTCGTGTTAAAAAGATAAAAAAATAAAAAAACAAATGAAAACTACAGACAAAAGTTCATTTTCTCCATCAAGATATTCATTTCTGTAGTTCACTACTACCAGCAAGCAGAAATATTTCTTCTGATGATGGCCATTTTGGCCGAAACTAGTTAAGGAATCTAAATGAAATAATAATAAAAAAAACGAAAGAATATTAATCTACAACCCAGTGTGTCTGAAGATTTTAATTTTTTTAATATTTTTTATTGTTCAATATATATATATATATATATTTATACCGTATATTTCCACTTATAAGATGACCTTTACATCCCCAAAATCACTCTTTGGGGTCAGGTTCCTCACACCAAAACCAGGACAAAAGTTCACATAAATATATCTGCAAATCCTTTGTTTTTGAGTTATTAATCTTAAAGAAAGTTTACAGTACAATACAGATTAGACACCAGCATCAGTTTACAATTAATGTGTCGACTGGAATTGTAGGTGACTGTGTGGTCAGTCCATATGTTCTGGGGTGGACTGTTCTAGTTCCACGTGCCATGTCTATTGGATGTCAGTTAAGACAGTAGAGAACTTTCAGAAGGGAATTAACAGGAGATAACTGACATCCATTAGACATGGCATGTGGAACTAGAACAGTCTATCCCAGTGAGCGAAATAAAGGGTTCAGTTCGACATTCCAACCAGCTGAAGAAGGCCAGAGCATACAATGGCCGAAATGGTGTGATAAACATGGCGACAAAGATGAGGATAATAGTCCGAATAATGTAAATAGTGTAATTAAAATTTATTCACATGCATTCCTAATCTATAACAGAAAAAGGAGATTATAATAATGTGTAAATCATACTTATTATAAAACCTAGGATGTGTCTGTGTGTGTCTGTACGTTTATATATTGGATCGGATTTCCTACATTTTTCAACTGATTTCAACAAAACTTCACAGGACTACGTAAAATTACCTTGCAGTGGTTCTGACAGTGCCAAAAATTGGAAAAACAGAATTGTTTTTGCGCAAAATCAATTTGAAAACACGATTAAGAGAAATCGCGAGAATGAAAGGGGGACAACTCATATTGAGTTATACTTATTATAAAACCCAGGTTCTTTGTGTGTGTGTGTGTGTGTGTGTGTGTGTGTGTGTGTGTGTGTGTGTGTGTGTTCGTTTATATATGGGATCTGATTTCCTACATTTTCAACTGATTTCAACAAAACTTTACTTTTTTTTGGTAGGTAGTGTTTCTTATTGTCTTGCACACTTTTTTCTTTATTTTTACATTCAAAATGCTTTAAAAATTTCATTTACAAGACAATTGTTTATAATAAAATTCTATTCAATCGGTAGACTCATAACGATTGAAAACAATGTTTTTGTTTGAGTTTGGGTTTGACCAATTCGTAAAAAAAAAAAAAAAAAAATAATTAAGACATGCGTGTCTGTCAACCTTAAACAATAATCTTTGTCAATTTTATTTTTCAGTCTTTATGATGGTCGATACTTGATCTATCTCTTACTGTTACATCTCCGGGCAACGCTGGGCTCTACTGCTAGTAAATTGATAAATGAATAAAAGAAAACTAATCGAAAAATGTCCATTACATAATATAAACTGTAAATGTACATAGATCAAAGCAGTTTTAAATGTTACATTAAGATAAATATAATTAAAATCCTTAAATATTAAGAGAAGTCTGTTCACTGTCAAATCCAATAAATTGTAAGTAGAACTTTTTAATATGTTTATTTGCATAAGATTTTCTTTACTCACATTCATACCTGAAATGAAAAAACTGATTTAAATGTAATATGCATTATATTACACATGTCCAAACAATTTCAGATGAGATTACCTTAATTTCTAGAAAATAATACACATTTTTTTTACTGTAAATTACAGGTGATAGCAGGGGTGCGTGTTATAAATAGATTTAAACAAAAATATATTTTTGTTATTGATTTATAATAATAAATACATACTTGTTCTAAAATAAGAAAGGTATCCCAATTTTCATTTTAAATCCAATAATAATAATTGTAATATTTTTTGTCAATAAATTTGTTTGTCAGTAATTGCATTTTTTATTTGGTGAAAAAATAAAAAAATCTATAAAAAGGCCAATTTCAAAGAAAACAAGTTAACAATTTTATTGAAATTTTAATTTTCATCATCATCATCATCATCATCATTGTTCCATATCTGGATATTGAGTGTTTCTTCCTCTACCTAAAGCTTTGGCACTTGATTTACACTTTTTTAGTTCATTTTTATTCTTTCTCCATAAACGTATGTTAGCCTCGTTCAACTCATATTCTCCAGCTGCAGCTCTGCTTCCTATTCTTTCTGCTAATTCTATTACTTTTCGTTTAAAATTTCCACTATAACTCGCATGTTTTGATGACATTTTGGTGGTAAAATAAAATGTTATTTATCGGGAAAACCGCTGGTAATTTTCAACATTATTTTAGCTGCTTAGTTTCGATTTTATTCCTTATGTCAAGGTCGACAAAATGTCTTCGTATTTATTTTTTTTGTTTTTTTTTTAAATTTATGGATGCATATTATACATAGGGATAGATATATTTCTTAATTTTTGGATCATTTGTTGGGGTGCGTATTATTTATGGGTGCGCATTATTTTCAAGAAATTACAGTATCATCCAGTATCATCATTATCATCATCCTCTTGACTTTTGTAATTGTAGGGTGGATCCGAATGCAGAAGCCACACTAACTCTTTTCCGCAATGGTCTATTAATGGCAGCCATTAGCAATTCTGGTACAGTCATATCTGTCCATTTTTTGACATTGTCCAACTAGTGTTTATGTTGGCATCCTCTCCTATGTCCAACTTCAACAGTGGCTTACATGATGGTCTTGCCTTGTCATGTGTCCGAACCACACCATTTTTCTCTGTTTGACAGTGTTGAGAAGAGCTTTCTGGTAACCTATAAAACTTTCAACCCTTTTCCACACAAACTTATTGTTTTTTTTTTCATTTAGTATACGTCTTTAAAAAAGTACAAATTTAGAATAAGTCGATGTCAAAAATGAATGTCACTTTAGAGAAATTTCTGTAACATCTTTAAGATACATATATTGAAATAATAAGAAAGAAAAGTAAGATTTAAAATCCTGTGTTTTTAGCAGTTATTTTTATTTTAAAAATACAGTGTTGTATACAAACAGTGAAGCAAAATATTATAATTATTTTATTTTTAAAAATATGATTCCATTGCGACACAGAAAATTTCTGTGTTTTAAAACTGAAACTAAATTTAATTATAAAAATTAAACTTAAAATCCATAGTCTCGTTACGTTGTCAAGTGACGTCAGGAATAACTTTCTAAGAAATATTGATATTATGAGTTGTTAAGGTTAAGGAAAATCTCTTTTAATTTAAGAGTGGTTGGGTTTTACTAGATCTTCATCCTGATTTTTTTATGTAAGAACTAGAACAGTCTACCCCAGTGACTGAAATAAAGAGTTCAGTTTGACATTCCAACCACCTGAAGAAGGCCGGAGTGTACAACGGCCGAAATATTGTAATAAATATGGCGACAAAGATGAGGACAATAGTCTGAATAATGTAAATAATGTACTCCCAGCGTATTCCCTCATCAGTATGCTGATAAAAACTTTTCTGTTATTGATCAAACAGTCGAAATCTTTAATGCCGACAACCAACATTGAATAACCTTTTTCTCTAATGAATTCAAATAACATCTCCACCTTCTCAATCATGTCTCACATGTAGATTAGGCCCTCATCTGTAGAATTTCACAATAAAATAGATATCAATATAAATCCTCTTATGAAATGGAAATATTTACCTTCAATAATATATTCCTGACAAAAGGTCAACATTTGAAATTGGGAAAGGGAAGAAAATCAAAAACATAAAGTATTATACTGATAAAAGTTAAACTATTTTCCTTTCCTAGTTGATGTTTCTGCCTCACAAGACCTCATTTTATCAGATACAGAGGAGTTTGCATCAATACTTTTGTGAAATTTGGATTATAATTGGCATGAGAAAGCTATCACATAAAACAATGTTTTGCCCAGGAATTAAGAATCCAAATTTATCAGAATATTTTAGAGAAGGAATTTATATGCTTATATGTTTTACTGTATCAACTTCATACTTGTCTATGTTTTACATTGAAAAACAGTTGTTCTTGAAGTGACATTGAAATCAGGCATGGCTGATCATATACAGTAGGAAGAGAGTGGTCATCAAGCTCTGTGGAATGAAGCTAATAGACAGATTAACAAAAAACTTTGGTGCAGCAAGGCTGGTTTTTATAAAATACACCCATGTACAAGTTAATTGAAACAACTGCTTTAGTTTCCTTTCTTTCACCATACGGTCAGTTTTAGACCCACTGGAGTGACAGAGTGTAATCGATTTCTATTTTTTCCTCAGATTAGGCCATTCATAGTGGTGTGCAGTAATATAGTAATATGAATTTATTTTTGGAGTATGTGATGAAATTTGTTTGGCCTTGAAAAATATTGCATCATCCGTAATTTCATCAGATTTTTAACATGCCTAGACACTATTGTCTTGACTCTCGATTAGTTGTCCTATGGCCATTGTCTGTGATGGATGTTACTCCAAAGAAGTGTACAAAAATTGTAACACTGCACGCAAGCCTTACCAGTTAGCAAATCAAAATGCTATAGACTGGCCGGGAAACTTTCCTGATTTAAATCCAGTCAAAAATCTGTGGTCAATCTTCAAGGAAGGACTTTGTGGAATGGACATACGAAGCACGAACATCTGCACTTTGTCATCTTTCATTGGAAAAATATGAAAAAAGAAAGTAAATGATAATGGAATTATTCGTTTTGTTTCAATTAATTTGCACAAGGTTGTACATGGAACAGTTATAATAAATTTAGTAGAGAAGATAAAAAAACTGAACGTAGAATAGGCTGTGCTCAGAATAGTTTCACACAACACCACAAGCTGCTGCAAAACCAAAACATTAACCTAAAAACTAGAGTCATGTTCTTAAATAGTTTCATAGAATTTCATATGGATGCCATGTATGGCATCAGACTCGTTCAGAAATATCTAAACTGTCGGCTGAATACATTCTCAGTTCAATGGTTAAAAATGAGTTCAAGGAGATGAAACATATGGGCCTCAGAGAGGATTATCCTTCCTTTAAACTCATGGACAGGCATCACAGAATCACAAACAAATGACAATCAAAATGCTGATGTTTCACATAATTGGAAAGAGCAATGACATCTACTGGACTTTTGAAACCTATTTTCCTGAAAAATTGTTTTAAGTGAAAGATTTTATGAATTTCAACCAAAAGCAACTCAAACTATTTCATCAATAAAAGTTTCCTTATAAGGAAATGGATAATATTACCATTATCATATCTGTATGTAGTGAGTTACATAAAAAGCTACTGGTTCATAGGTGCTAGTCTCTTTGAGTGTCATTGGTTACTAGTGTGTTCAATTGTCACTGGGTGTCCCATAAAAAAAAAAAAAATATTGACATTAAATGTCCCATTTTAGATATCAGCATGTCCTAAAATCAACTATCCAACCATAAAAAAAAATTGACATTAAATATCCCATTTTAGATATCAGCATGTCCTAAAATCAACTATCCAACCATAAAAAAAAATTGACATTAAATATCCCATTTTAGATATCAGCATGTCCTAAAATCAACTATCCAACCATAAAAAAAAATTGACATTAAATATCCCATTTTAGATATCAGCATGTCCTAAAATCAACTATCCAACCATAAAAAAAAATTGACATTAAATATCCCATTTTAGATATCAGCATGTCCTAAAATCAACTATACCCAACCATAAAAAAATCTTTTTGTGTGTTAAGTCAAAATTAAAAACAATTTTTAGTATTTTTTATTTTTGACATTAATTTTATTGAAATTATCATTTTGTTCACACTCTGCCATATTTCAAAGACATTTACAATTCCACTCTTCCATAAATTATTTTCCTAACAAAGGAACTTTGCTAGGTGACCTTTTTACAGAGTTTCAGGGAATTGATGTTTAATTAAGTAAACTTTGTATGGATTTGAATAAATGGTAATTCAAAAATACAATAGGGAAGTAAAATTCCTAACCAAAATGTTACAATTTTTGTCACGTGGTTTTGCAACTTCTTTCTGAATTTTTCAATTTAGAAGTTATCATTATTTATATTACTTGCAATCTCATCTTAGCTGTTATGATCACAGCATTTTGGTCTCTGTCTATATCTCTGAGATGAGGTATTATGATTAATTGCATCATTTAAATTATTTGGACTGTTGTCCTCATCTTCATGGCCATATTCACAACGTTTTGGCCATCGTACACTCTGGCCTTCTTCAGGTGATTGGATCTCTGAGATGAGGTATTATGATTACTTGCATTATATACATTATTCGGACACATGGCCCAGTGGATAAAGACGTTGTTTAGATCCAGTGACTAGACCCAAAGAGTAGTGAGTTCAGTACCAGGCCACAACAGTGGTGAATCAAAAACTTGGAGAGTTAAGTTAAAGGGAAATAACTGAGACACCTGGAAGAGGCATGGCATGTAGATGTAGAATAATCTACTCTGGTGGACAAAATAAAGAATTCAGTTTGAAATTCCAATCACCTGAAGAAGGCTGGAGTGTACAGTGGTTGAAATGTTGTGAATATGGCAATGAAGATGAAGTGTGAATAATGTAAATAATGCAAGCATTTCAGTCATTATACCATTTGGATTTCTTCAGGTGATTCTTGATCTAGGTAACCTTCAGGGAATTGAACCGCTTATTCAATCTACAGACATAGTTTTCATGCTGCTATCCATTCTGTTAAACAAATTTAAGGATTAATCGTTAAGGATTAATTGCTAGTTCTGTTTCTACTGAGTCTAACCAAACCACATGGGATTGAATTCACAATTACAATATCATCAAAATCCCTAATCAATGCTTTAATCTTGTGTGACGGTTACACACCTGGCCCAGGGTCGAATCCCTTGGTTACGGCGCCAACTGTGACATCGCTCCTCCTGGTCGCTCCTCCTGGTTCCAAGCGTGCCGCTCCAACCCCTTGGTTGGATGATCACCAGCCTCGCCTTTCCCAACTCGCTTCCAATACCTGGTTACTGAAGCAACTGTACTGATCTCGGTCTGTCTACCCACGTTGTGTTTAGATCTTAGACAGACGGGACCAGCAGGGATTGGGGCGATACAAGTTGAGTCCGACGGGGGTGGCAAAACACAAGTAAAAGAAAAAAAAAACTCACGAGACAAAAAATTACTGATAAAAAAGGGTGACAACCTTTTATATCTAATGTCCGTTACATAAAGAAAAATTGTTCTTATTTCCCGACCCACTCTGTGGACTATGGCACCAAGCTTCTACCACACAACCTAAAGATTTCGAATTGCCTACTCTTTAGAATTGTGTATGTCGGAGTGTGGTTTAGTTCGACACTGGGGCTAATTTCTATCGATCATTCGCAGTTGATTCTTCTCTTCGACTTGAGTTGTATTTCTTCTTCTTCGTCGACTAAGATAGAACTTCTCTTGTCTTCGACTTGGCTGCAACTTCTCTTGTCTTCGACTTGGCTGCAACTTCTCTTGTCTTCGACTTGGCTGCAACTTCTCTGCGGCTTTCGAGTAATCTTCTTCTTCGTCTGCTTGGGCTGGAAGTTCTCTTGTCTTCGACTTGGGCTGGAAGGATTTCTTGCCGCCAACTCAGCCGCAACTCTCTGTCGTCCGAGGTGATCTCTTCTCGCTGCCGTCCGGGCTGAACTCTTTCGCTGCCGTCCGGGGCTGAACTTCTGTCTTCGACTTGGGCTGGAAGGATTTCTTGTCTGAGGATTCTCTTGCCCCGCAAAGGGGGCGAGTGAATCGGGCCTGATGGCGCGTTCAGGCTCTATCCCTGCCAGCGGTCCAGCTGCAACTCCCTCCAACTGATTTCTGTCGACTGGGGTCCTGCTTTTATTGACGCCGCAACAAACTGGGGTGGGTCTGTCGGCGTCAGGGTTTTCTCGATAATTCCAAAAGTCGCATTATTTCTGTCTTCTCATTATCGCTATTGTTTTCATCCCTACTTCCTCACAGTGCCCTTGGTGGGGAGGCGCACATCCATCTTTCCCGGTCCCTCGTATGTCAGGTGACCGCTCTCGACCAATGATTCCTGATCGAGCACTTCTTTCTCTTCTTTTCCGCAGATCACGTGACCGTTTCCGACCAATGGTTCTTGATCGAGCATCCTTTCTCTTCTTTCCGCATATCACGTGACCGCTTTCAGCTAATGAGATTGTGGTTGGGCGTGGTTTACATCGTTCTTGTTTTAAAAAAACAAAATCTAATTTTGCCCTTTTGCACGTACGAAAAATGACAATCTTGGCTTTTTTCTCACCTGGGCTCTGTCAAACAGCCTGCCGCTAATTAGATGTGACTTCAGGGAAGAATATTGGCGCTATCTGTGAACTGAGACAATCGTTTTTTTTTTCACTTCTTGTTTTTGTCAGACCCGACAGTCAGAAAATCTTAATTATCTACATTGAAAATGTCCCCACTTTGTTATCATGGGTTTCCAATTCTTAATAGGTCAGAATCTGTATATAGTTCCACTGGTCACTCCCCTCAACCCAAAAAAGACACTTTTTCTCCGATTAAAAAAAAAATTTCGTTTCTATTGTTCTAAAAAGAATTTCCCTTTCTCCAATTTGACAATGAGTCTTTCCACGCAAAAAGTAGGCTAGCTGCTTTGACCGATTTTCTTATCAATTGCCAAAACACTGTCATCAAGCCTGGTTCTTTTCTCCCTCTTAATGATTTTTCATTTCAAATAACAATTCTCTATTGTCCTTTAAAATTCGGCCACACGCAGGCCAAGATATCTTTCTGACACTTATCTTCGCTTATGACTGGGTCATGCATCATCCAACTCTCTTTCTTTCTTTTTTTCTTTTTCTTCCTCTTTCTTTTCTTTTTCTTTTAGGATCGTCTAAGTACAATCTTAGTGAATTATTTTCAACTCAATTATTTTCCGTTAAAAAAAAAAAAATCAACAACCTGTTTAGTAAACCGAGTAAAAAAAAATTAAATCATATTTCTATGAATATTTCTAATAATGCAAGGTGCCACACTTGTAAAGGATTAAAGTGAGTTTAATCCCTGGGCTGGATTAGTATGGATATTCTTAGACTCACTTTCATTTAATAAGACCAAAAATTGCATTAATTAGTGTCCCATAATTTTCCTTTCTGTAGAGTTTAGAATATTTTAAAGTGTTTCTCTAATTCACAATTTGAAAACTTTCTATTATTTCTCCATGTTTGGGTTATTAAAATTTCTATACTTGCCTTGATAAAGTTCTTTAAGGAGGAAACATTATAGCATAAAAGGTTTTTTTTTCTTTTACTTATATTGCTTATATATATATATATATATATATATATATATATATATATATATATATTCAGTTGTATGGATATTAGTTTGTAACCCTGGGTTTCATGCTTTTGCGATCATCAGACAAGCTGTTTTATTTTTTAAAAAGTGGATCTATTTATGCTTATTTGTGTTTGATTATTTGTGTGCTTGTGGAGAAATTTTCTTTTCTGTTTGTTTAAGATGTCGCTGTATCACAGATATTGAGCATTTTCCACTAAGTACTGTGTGTATAAAAAATATATGGATAAGTCTGACAATTATTTAATATATTTCCTATTAGTACATTTTTTTTATATACACAATTTATTTAAGTAAATGTTCTTTTTTTAAATAAACAGTATTAATTACATTAATATATTCAATAACAATAATTGAACAGTTCATAACTTTTTGTACCTGATGATTGTGAAAGCCATGAAACTCTGACTTGTACTGTAAACGTAGGTATATGTGTAATTATTAAAAAGAAATTATATATATATATATATATATATATATATATATATATATATATTTCGTGATGACCAGTGGCCATTAATGATTAAGTATAACTTAAGACTCCAATGTTGATAAACAGTATTTAATCACAAATGCAAATAAATACTTAACAAGAACAAAGAAAATGTCAAACCAAATGACAACCAAAGATAAACATTTCAGTGAATAACTTGTGGCTTGGTTTAATGTCCAGTAAATCCTAAATCAAAACCTAAATCTTTGACACACAATAATTCACACTAATTCAACTGGATAGTTCCACTCAATAGTCACTCAATAATCACTACAGTCAGTAGCCTGACACCACTATTTATACACCTGGTGGAAAACATATATTCATAAGTTGAGTACGACTCAGAGTTTCATGGCTTTCCCATTCATCAGGTACAAAAAGTTATGAACTGTTGAACAGTTATTGAACAGTTCATAACTTTTGTACCTAATAAATGGGAAAGTCATGAAACCCGAGTTGTACTATAAGCATAGGTATATATGTAATTATCAATATATACTTTATTGCTCTGTTTAAATACTTTGAGCAATGTTTTGATTGATTAAATAAATAGTTATTTGCTCACCTGTATGTATATGTAATCATTCACATATATGTTTGATCATACATCTTTATTTATTATTTCTACATCTCTATCTATCTATCTATCTATCTATCTATCTATCTATCTATCTATCTATCTATTAAAATAATAAGAAAGAACAGTAAGATTTACAATCCGATGTTCTTAGTCGTTATTTTTATTTTTAAGAAACAGTGCTCAATAAAAAATAGTAGAGCATAATATTATAATTATTTTCTATTTTTAAAATATGGTTCCATCGCTACACTGGAATTACTATGTTTCAAAAGAGAAACTAAAATTTTAAATTTAACTCTAAAATTAAATTTAAAATCCATAACACTGTTTCATTCTCAAACAATAATTGGAATAACCTATTAAGAAATTTACTTCATTTATAAGCACAGACAATCATCATATTTTAAGTTATTATGGTTATGGAAAATTCAATCTATTTTGATAAGGGGTGGTTGAGTTTTAATTTCCCTAGACAACTTATGTATCAAATATAAGTTACTTTCAAAATCAGGTTAAGTTAAGGTGGGGTAGGATCTAAAATTCTCTCTCTCTCTCTCTCTCTCTCTCTCTCTCTATATATATATATATATATATATATATATATATATATATATATATAGGTGAATGGTCAGAGTTGAACTAGACCAGGAAACAGTATTATTAACTGGCTGATCTAATTTTTAATACTAAATAATAAGGAACAGAACTAAAGAAGTACTTTTTTGAAGGCTTTAATAAACAGAATAACCCAGAGCAAATAAGAGTACCAAGAATACAAGTAAAAGAGGATATATATATATATATATATATATATATATATATATATATATATATATAGCCGAATGTAATGAGAATGAAAATAATATAAATTCTAACGTTCACAGCATTAATACAAAAGAGGATACAATATCAGGAGTATATAAACTTTTCTGTTATTGATCAAACATTTGGGATTTTTATCACCAACAACCAACATTGAATAACCTTTTCACTAATGAATTCAAATAACATCTCCACCTTCTCAATCATGTCTCACATACAGATTAGGCCCTCAACTATTACTCTCAGTAGAATTTCACAATAAAATACATAACAATATAAATCCTCTTACGAAATGGAAATGTTTACCTTAAATAATATATTCCTGACAAAATGTCAACATTTGAAATTGGGAAAGTGAAGAAAATCAAAAACATAAAGTATTATACCATAAAAGTTAAACTATTTTCCTTTCTTAGTTGATGTTTCTGCCTCACAAGATCTCATTTTATTAGATACAGAGGAGTTTGCATCAATACTTTTGTGAAATTTGTTTCCTGCAATTTGGTTCTTTGTTTCAATACCTTTCATCAATGCAATGATTTTTAAAGAATTATCTACATTAGTTTCTTAACAGATCTAAATGCCCAGTTACAACAACTGGATTATCATTAGCATGAGAAAGCTATCACATAAAACAATGTTTTGCCCAGGAATTAAGAATCCAAATTTATCAGAATATTTCAGAGAAGGAATTTATATGATTATATGTTTTACTGTATCAACTTCATACTTGTCTATGTTTTACATTGAAAAACAGTTGTTCTTGAAGTGACATTGAAATCAGGCATGGCTGATCATATACGGTAGGAAGAGAGTGGTTATAATAGACAGATTAACAAAAAACTTTGGTGCAGCAAGGCTGGTATTTCTGCTAATAATGTATTGCTGGTAAAATTAATTGCTGGTAATATTTTTTTCTTCAAAAATTTATTGTTGATAATAAAACCTATTTTTACACTTTCAAAGTGTTTTGAGCCAAGTTTTGGGGTTAACTATTTATCCATAGCTGGGACCCTAATAGATGCTACCACTCCATGCTCCTCCAAACCTCCTGATAAGAGGTGTTGTTGTTTATCGTCTTATATAGGATGGTATAAATTTAATTGTTGATCATACAGAGAATATAGATTTAATGGTAGATAATATAGATGATATAGATTTAATGGTAGATAATATAGATGGTATAGATTTAATGGTTGATCATACAGAGAATATAGATTTAATGGTAGATAATATAGATGATATAGATTTAATGGTTGAACATACAGAGAATATAGATTTAATGGTAGATAATATAGATGATATAGATTTAATGGTTGATCATACAGAGAATATAGATTTAATGGTAGATAATATAGATGATATAGATTTAATGGTTGATCATACAGAGAATATAGATTTAATGGTAGATAATATAGATGATATAGATTTAATGGTTGATCATACAGAGAATATAGATTTAATGGTAGATAATATAGATGATAGAGATTTAATGGTAGATAATATAGATTTAATGGTTGATCATACAGTGAATATAGATTTAATGGTAGATAACATAGATGATATAGATTTAATGGTAGATAATATAGATGATATAGATTTAATGGTTGATCATACAGAGAATATAGATTTAATGGTAGATAATATAGATGATATAGATTTAATGGTTGATCATACAGAGAATATAGATTTAATGGTAGATAATATAGATGATATAGATTTAATGGTTGATCATACAGAGAATATAGATTTAATAGTAGATAATATAGATGATATAGATTTAATGGTAGATAATATAGATGATATAGATTTAATGGTTGATCATTGAAGAGTAAGCGTTCTCAAAATAAATTTGTGGCTTTCACAACACAAAGAAAGAAAATCACTTGTAACGTGTCAGGAAAATAACTCTGGCAAATGGGTGGGAGATCTTCGGTAAATGGGAGGGAGATCTTTGATAAATGGTTGGGAGAACTTTGGTAAATGCATGCGAGAACTTTGGTAAATGGTTGGGAGATCTTCGGTAAATGGTTGGGAGGAGAACGCCGTAGCCAAAACTGCCTGAATTTTCTTTTTCCCCTGAGTCGACAACACCAACTGCTTTTATCGGCAGAACCTATTTTTTCCATTAGTCAACAGCCAGGATAGGATGCTCCGTAATTTGCATATTAATATACTCTTATAGCGACTCCTGCGACGGACTTGTTTCTTTTTCGTCACAGAATACACGCGACGCACTGTTGCTTGGATTGACGAGGTAAGTCGCTATAAGAGTTTTGCTGACGACTTTTTGGCAATCCCTCCCCGGCAGATCGCACACAAAACACGAACTTTTTTCCGGGGTACTTGATTATCTCGTTCACTACAATCATACAGAGAATATAGATTTAATGGTAGATAATATAGATGATAGAGATTTAATGGTAGATAATATAGATGATATAGATTTAATGGTTGATCATACAGTGAATATAGATTTAATGGTAGATAACATAGATGATATAGATTTAATGGTAGATAATATAGATGATATAGATTTAATGGTTGATCATACAGAGAATATAGATTTAATGGTAGATAATATAGATGATATAGATTTAATGGTTGATCATACAGAGAATATAGATTTAATGGTAGATAATATAGATGATATAGATTTAATGGTAGATAATATAGATGATATAGATTTAATGGTTGATCATACAGAGAATATAGATTTAATGGTAGATAATATAGATGATATAGATATATTAGCTATAAGAAAGATGAGTGAAACTTTTTTGAAAACCAAATTTCAGCCAAGAAAGATTTAATTAGAAGAACAAAAGACAATTATTCATTTTGTGCAAAGAGATTGTTTCAACTAGGCTAAATAAATCATTCTAAAAAAATTAAAAATATAATTTGGATTTGAATGCTGAACTATTTATGGTCAGTTATGCTGGAATATGTGTTTTAAATAAACAAAGAAATTCTTATTTCATTGGAAAATTACAAAGTCTCTTGTTTTATCTTCAAATTCTTAAAATTTTGTAACATTCGGGTTAATGCAATTAAGTTTAAATTTTATATATGAATAAATATTTTTATATAATTAAACATGAAATGTAATTCTAATGCTTTTTATATATAACGGGTGTAATAGCAAAATTGTCCAAATAGGGTAACAGCATGCGATAAATGTCCATCTCATAAAATGTTTAATATCTAAAACAACACTAAACTAATTGAGTTTCTTCTTTCCAGGTTTTCAGATAAGATGTTTAGCCATTTTGACACCATTTGTCCTAAGAATCACAGAAAAACCCTTTGAATTATTCAGCTAAAAAGAGAACAGATTAAAATCATTTTGTGTCAGCCCCACTATGTCTTCCCAACTGAGCAATGGTGAGAGGAAAAAGATCATTGAGGCCTTCAGTAATGGTATAAACATTGTTACTCTGGTTTCTGTCTTCAAAGTCCATTCAAGAACCAGAGATTGGTGGATAAGTTTTAAAAAGACGGAACAGTAGAGAGGAAACCTGGATCAGGTCACAACAGCAAGAAGGATCATCATTTCAACTTAGAGCTAAATGAATTCTTATTGTTCAAAGTAGAGTCCAATAGTGTTATACAAACCTCAGAGAATTCCATTAAGATATCTTTAATCATTTCTAAGATACAATGGCTCAAAGCTTAATCTAACACTTGGATAATTTTGCTGTTACACAATTTGGACAATTTTGCTGCTACACTTGATATATCTATTTTGAAGTACCCAGAAAAAAACATCCAACTATGGGTTAATATAGCCTCACCAATCTGCAGCCTTTTTTTTATCGATTCATCCAAAGTAATTTACTAATGCCACAAAGATGCAAGGGGGTACTGGGTGGGTAGGTGAATGAGAATATTTTAGAAGGAACTGCAAACTCTGCAATCTTAAACAGGAAACAAGGGACAAACCTTTACTCATGTTCAAAAGACTGGATATGTGCGTGAACCAGTTGATAGGTGAACCTATTCACTCAATTGGCCAAGTGTGTTGAGTATGGCTACACTTTGAAGATATGGTCAATCAGGGAGGAATTCCTCCAAGGAGAGAAGCCTCTGGATCTGATCTTGCATTTTCATCTCTGGTACCTTTCTTGGACCTGCTACCCAGAAACAAAAGAATAAAATGGCTCTATATGTATTTATTAGTTCAGTTTACTATAAACTCCTTACAATACACAATCTTGGCATCAGCTTTCTTATCAGGCTGTTGTAAAAATCAAAACCCGTTAGGCAACAACTTCAAAAGTGTCATGGACAGATTTTATATTTTATATATATATATATATATATATATATATATATATATAGTGTCTGCCCGGAAAGTATCCGGCTATTTAATATTCTTGAAAAAATTAACGACTTGAGGTGACAATTACTCTAAGTTTTTCTGGAGTGATAATGGCAAAGGTATAACATGAATATCAGTGGCATCTGAAAACTGCAGGGGCCTTCATGTGATACAAAAATGGGACCATCATTGATTGACAAGGAAGGTAACATTCAACAAAAAGGAAGATTGCATTAAATATACTGCCTTCCATACTACTAACAAGATGGGTCCACATTGATGTAATAGTTAACAAGCTTATCTTGCTAGATCAATTACAACTGAATAGTGAATTCAATTAACTCTTGTGCTCCATACTTTTGGTTAAACTTGGAAAAATCACCATACTACTAACCAGGGTCATTGGCACCATGGCTTCAGTTATTAGGTCAGAAAATCATTAAATTGTAGAAGCCTTTTGCTGTGTCTTTTGAATTACTAATAAATTTTGTTTCTCTAAATGTTCAGGATGTGTCAATGAATTTAAATCAATGGAGGAATTTTTTTTGCATGGAGAAATTCAGTCTCCTTTGTATGCACTTTCATGTTACACACAATTGTGCCAGACTGCCATTCAGTTACTGTCTGTCAAAAGGCAAAAGAAAACATGGGCGACTGATAGGATGGTTCAGTTTCTACTGACTAATGACCAACATCCATCTCTGATATCTGGATTTTGGTTATTTGGTAATAGAGAGTGAACTCTCTACTGGCTTATATTCATTGAAACTTGTTGAACATTTATGGAAACTAAATGGCAGATAAGAACACAGGAGATGGGTAATGTGTTGTAGCTGTGACAATTGTGATAAGTGTGAGAAGTGTCATTTGCAATTATGTAAAATTCTGTGGACTGCATTTTTCTGACACTATGAAAAGATGGGAAAATAGTGTTGTGTAGCTGAAAACTTGCTCTATCCAGTGGTGTTATTGTGCTCTCTGTGTATGTTTAATTTTCCTGGAAATAAGTGATTGGTGTTACTTTTGGAGTATCTCCCTCATATAAAAAGGGATTAATTTTGGTGCATCCTATAAACAGAAGCATTACTTTTGGAGCACCTAACCATAAAGAACCATTACTTTTGGGTTATTCCTCATATTAAAGAGTCATTACTTATGGAACATCCATGAAGATATGGGAATTTTCAGTTTTTGTTTGAACTGAATATTCTGTGAATATAGCGAGGTGGGGAAATGAGAAAACTAAAAATTTGATGTGGGGAGTGCCGGACCTGTTATTTTTTAAAGACAAAGTGAAACAGAATGGGTAAAAAGCAAAATGAATCACACAATGAAAGACAGTTGGAGAAGCAACAGTAAAAATCAAAGATGAAAGATTTCATGGTTGCTAAGGGAAACAAAGGCCGAGATGAGCTTTCAATAAATTTTTGCGTTTTTTTTTTTTAACACTCACTAACGTTTATGGGAACTGTGATGTAAATTTTTTTTTCTCCTTTTGATTGGTAATCTCAAGATCATTGGTAGGTGTCCATTTGCCAAAGCTGATCTCACAGATAAGGAAAAAAAGATATTGCTTTAGCCTGAAGTCTGTTTGAAGAGGAAAAAGAGGGAACAAGAAGAATATACATACATATATAGATACATACATGGACATACATACATACATATATATATATATAATTACTATCTATCTATCTATCTATATTACTATCTATATTAATATATATATATATATATATATATATTACTATATATATATATATTACTATCTATATTATATATATATATATATATATATATATATATATTTTTGAAGCGTTTCATCCCAAGCAAGGTGAGAAGCCACTATGACGCAAAGAGCAAGATCAGATAGGCGTGATAGAAGAAAGGATGAGAAGGGTAGTGGATAGGTCAAGGCAACTGGAGATGTTGATTGACATTACATTTGAATAGCTGGCGATTATAGCTATCAGGGAAACTGGAATAGGGAAGGGAGTTCCACAAGCGAGAGGTGCGAGGTATGAAGCTATTGGAGTAGAAGAGACGGCTACATTTAGGAGTTTCGACAGTGAAAGGGTGAGAGCGGGATGCCAGCCTTGTGGGGCGCTTGAACTCATGAAGTCTGGGAACCAGCAAATGCAGCTACTCAGAGCAATTGCCATGAAAGTATTTGTAAAAGAGAGAGGCGACGATGCGTCTGTGAGAAAGTGACTGATATTACTATCTATCTATCTATCTATCTATCTATCTATCTATCTATCTATATTGTGCATTTGGGCAGCAATCCTTCTTTTATACAAGTTTCATAAAAGATGACTGACAAGGTACTGCAATTAAGCTTTTTATTTTATTTTTCTTGTGTTTGCATAAGTGTTTTTTTCCCAGACACAAAGTGAGTAAAAACTGTTCAAAAGTTCTGTATGTCTGAGTGCTTCCATCTATGCTTTTAGCCGTCATCAGGGATGATTTTTCTTTTTTATTTTTCATTGTATGTATGTATCTGAAATTATAGGAATGTCTCATGTTCTGAACCTGTTTGAAAAATAAAGAAATAAGACATAAGAGAAAGATTTTAAAGGCATTTCGGAAAATTTCAACTTTAAAATCGTTCTCTTCATGATCCGTTTATTCAAAAGGCTATAACAAATATCATCAATCTTATTTCAAATATTGTTATCATTTTGTTGACATTTTATTCTTGAAATATAGTTTTTCTTTATATATATATATGTGTGTGAGTGTGTATGTGTGTGCAAATATATAGAAAAATAGGAAAGAATCATTATTAGGTTAGAATTTTTGATTTTATTTTTTAAAAACAGTGCTCAATACATAAGTAGAGCCTAAATTACAATTATTTTGTTAAAAATATGATTCCATTGCTACATAAAAGTTCTTATGTTTTAAAAACAGAAGCTAAAAAACCAGCTGTTTCATCTTCAAGTGAATTTGGGATTTAAAAAATAATTATAATTTAGGCTCTACTTATATATTGAGCAATGTTTTTCAAAAATAAAAATACTAACCTAATAATGGTTCTTTCCTATTTTTGGAATCCAAAATTCACTTGAAGATAAAACAGAGCTGGGTTTTTAGCTTCTGTTTTAAAACATGAGAAATCTAATGTAGCGATGGAATCATATTTTTAAAAAATAATTATAATATATCTATCTATCTATCTATCTATCTATCTATCTATATAAAATAGCTGGCCACTCCTATCTGAGGATACCCGTCTACTAGGGCAGCTAGCCAGGCACATTTGTGTTTATTCAACACTTACAGAGCCCTCTAGTGTTTTATATTGCAACTACACTGAGCAGACCTTAGTTACAGTATCTGGGAGAGAGCGTGTTATCTAGCGTGATCAACAATTTGAACAATACCAGCACATTCAAAACCTCGGTCATGATGAATTGTGACTTTGTGCTAGCATAGCTATCGACAGCCCCTAAGTGTTCCATCTACCCACTTACACTCACAAGGCTTGGGTCATCCCATGGTATGGTTTTCAGGCACTTTCCAAAGGTGTTGCATGTTGGGATCATCCTCCTCCAGATCGATAACATCAGGAAGTCTTCTTCCTGACAAATCAGTTGTGGTGAGATTCAAACCCAAGTCTCATGACCAGAAAGTGGACGTTCTAACAACTCAGCCATGCACCTATACCTATACATACATTAATATATATATATATATATATATATATATATATATATATATATATATATATATATAGGTGTGTGTGTATGTGAATTACCTCATACAAATGATCATTTCATCCATAGGAAAGTAGTTTTTCTCTGGACCTATTAATGCAAATACATTTACTAAAACATTTTTAGTAAATGTATTTGCATTGATAAGTCCAGAGAAAGACTTATTTCCCATGGGTGAAATGATCATCTGCATGAGGTAAATTGTTCGGATGTCATTAATTGTAATTCACTTATATGCTCTATAATAAAAATTATATTGAGCTCTCTTTTGTAGATCAGTTTTAATATTTTATATTAATAGGATCTACTTGGATTACTTACCCACAAACCTTTTACACAAAGAGCACCACTGGATATGTAAAACTGGTATTTTGATATGCAAATGAAATGAGAATGGATCAAATATCAGTTTTACATATGTTCAAATGTCATAGCGAATAATATATATATATATATATATATATATATATATATATATATATATATATATACTTATTATTCGCTAAATATCTATAAGAACACCGGATTTTTATATCTTACTGTTCTTTTTTTTTATTTATTATATATATATATATATATATATATATATATATATATATATATATATAATTTTTAAAAAACAAAATAAATAGAATAACATATGTATTTTTTCTTTTTTCCTCAGTAATTTTATCATTTTAAAACTTAATAGATTAAATTTAAATTTTAAAATGGGTAATTTTTAATTTTTAATTTCAAATTTTATCATATAATTTAATACTTATTAGTTAGAATAAATTTGATTTTAATCTAACCCCAACATTAAGGCATTAAATAGTCATTATAACCTTAGTTTATTGTCAAATTTTTTGAATTTTCCTATACTTGTATTTTGATTGGTCATTCCAGCTTATGTAACAGCGTTTCCCCTTACGAGGGGTGGTTAATTGATTTGAACCTTTTAAAACCCTTTATTCTACATTCAACATCATCACTTGATAAGAAACCAGAGGTGTTGAAACAAAATGGCTATTTTTGTAGTGATTTTATAACATATTTATGTTATAATTTTCGAATAAATAATTATATATATATATATATATATATATATGAAGAAATATAGTCTTAAGATGTGCTATATTTATGGGATAAAGTGCTCAATATCAGAGATAGAGCGTGTGTAAATATAAAAGTAAACATAGAAGTTAACATTTAGAGGCGACAGTCTGTTTCATGCTAGAAACATGCCTGATTAAATAAATTACAGACACTATGTCTGTTAATTTTTAAGAAAATTCATTCATACTCACAAATAATCTTCTGTCTATTGTTATTAAGTGATGTGAGAAACATGCTATAACTATTTAAATCACTTTTATTTCTCATTTCCCAAGTACTTTTGATCTTCTTCCAAGATCATCTTCAGGGGTGCAAGTAGTATAAAACTGTGTTGTTCAGGGGTACATGTTATAAAAAGCTGTGTATTGTTGTCCATTACTGTAATTTTTCATTATGCTTTCAAATGCACAGTTGACAGTAAGATAGATAGATATGATTTCATACAGACTAAAATAGATAGATAGATATGGTTTCATACACTCTGAGATAGATAGATAGATAGATAGATAGATAGATAGATAGATAGATAGATAGATAGCTATGGTTTCATACACACTGAGATATATAGATACAGACTGAGATAGATATGGTTTCATACAGACTGATATATAGATAGATACAGATTGAGGTAGATATAGTTTCATACAGAATGAGATAGATAGATAGATAGATAGATAGATAGATAGATAGATAGATAGATATAGTTTCATACAGAATGAGACAGATAGATAGATAGATAGATAGATAGATAGATAGATAGATAGATAGATAGATATAGTTTCATACAGAATGAGACAGATAGATAGATAGATAGATAGATAGATAGATTGAGTTTCATACAGAATGAGAGATAGATAGATACGTATTGAAGAAGCTGAGGATAGATAGATAGATAGATAGATAGAGTTTCATACAGTCTGAGACAGTGAGATAGATAGATAGATAGATAGATAGATAGATAGATAGATAGATAGATAGATAGAGTTTCATACAGTCTGAGACAGTGAGATAGATAGATAGATAGATAGATAGATAGATAGATAGATATATAGAGTTTCATACAGTCTAAGACAGGGAGATAGATAGATATATAGCAAAATAGATATACTTTCATACACACGGATAGATTGATAGATAGATAGAAACAGACTCAGATAGATAGATATAATTTCATACAGAATGAACTAGATAGATAGATATGAAAAAAATATGAACTTAAAGAGAGAAACATTCACAAATCTGAGTCCAAACAGGAAGTTTAAAGGGTAGCAACAATAAATCATAATTTGTCAAATGAAAATTTTTTCTGAAACTATTTCTTTTCTAAAAATATTTTTAAGGGATAAAATATACAATGAAATGTCAGCAATTTGATTTTAGGAAATTGAAAAACAAAAAATATATATGTGATTGAATTTACTATATATATATATATATATATATATATATTTTTTTTTTCCCCAGGGAAACAGTTTCATGTAACTAGATTTAATATCAGAAAGAAAAGTGAGATTGACATTTAAAGAATCCAATGAAGCAGAAAAAAATGGTTTCCCCTTTTCTCTGCTTCTAATAATTTATTCTTAAAATTATTAATTCTAGTTGAAAATGGCTCAATTTTTTCTTTTTCCAACTTTCTCCAAAGATTTTTTTTTATTTTATTTATAAATTAATCATTCAGCTAATGGCACAGGGAATCATATATAATTGTCATATCAAACCAAATAATTATCTTGATATAACATAAATTTTAAATTTTCTCATTTGATAATCCTTGTGCATTTGTGTTGGTTAACAAATTTACTTTGCAAACAAATTATGGCATCCTGTGTATGACAATAAAGTACATCCGCATCCTGGGTAAGATGATAAACTATGCCCAGCAGCAAGGCCTCTGATCAGAAGGTTTTGGGGTGCATGGAACCGCCTCTTAATTGCTGGTGTTCACGGGTCCACCATGACCCGGGGTGGTAGGACCTGATGGGGTCCCAGCTATGGGCAAGTAGTTAACCCTGGAACTGGGATCGAAGCGCTGTGAATGTGTAAAGATAAGTTTTAATACCAGAAATACTTTGTAAACAATTATCAGCAATAAATTTTTGAAGAAAAAAAAAAACTATTACCAACAATACATTTTTGAAAAAAAAATATTACCAGCAATACAGTTTTGAAGGAAAACATTATTACCAGAAATAGATTTTTGACAAAACAAAATATTACCAGCAATAAAGATTTTGTCGACATTAAATAACCCATTGAGGTGTTGATATGCCGTAAAACAAAACAAACCAAACACACCAAAAGCAAACAAATTATGAGTGAATTATCGGCTTCGATGTTGTATCATTATATCAGACTATTAAGGTTGCTAAATACCTATATACTTTAGTTCTTTTCCAAAGGTTTGGAATTCTTGAAATCTCTAAGCACAGGATGCCAGACTAAATTTCTTCATCATCATCTTGGAACCATTCCAAAAAAAACAACGTTAAAAAATATTTTGAACCATCTCAATATCAAAAGTTATCCTCTATAGCTGTTAGTGCTATTAAGATACTTAATACCATATATACTGGCATACAAGGGTATATAAAGAGATCCCAAAAATTTCATGTTATAATGTAGGTTTTGGGCTATATTCACCATCAAAGATGCCCCCAAATCATATTATAAAGTATATTGTATTGGATTTATTAAATAAATTCAATAAGCATATACTTTTGTTTCACTCAAATTCTAATGAAAAAAAAAACAGTGGGGAGATATTTTCAATTAACTACCACAATCTACAAAACCTCATGAGTGCGTGCTGCATTTTTGGTAGGCTATTATGGTATGACTTTTCCCCACTAGCCATCCACTCATTTCACTGTTCTTGAATGCAGTCTTTAAATGGTTTATTGAGACATACATCCAGTTGAGCTTTTGTTCAACATCATCAAAAAATGTAGGCAATGCAGGGGTTAGATGACAGTCAAAAATCTCTCATGCTAACAATTTACCAAAAACCACATGATTTAACGTTTCTCTTTTATACCTGGAGTATAAGACATCCATTTATTGAAATGATATTAATATGACAAACTCATATTTATTTAACTTTGCAGGAAGCAAAGTAAGTAAAAGAATGTTTTAGTTTGTGTCACTGTGCTTCAAGTATCATATGTGCTTGTGTACAAGGATGTATAAAACAACACCCTAACTGTCAAGTTAAAATTTAGGTTTCTGGCTATATTCACTGTACAAGATGACTCAAGTCAGCATATACTTTCTTTTCAATCAAATTTCAATGAAAAAATGGTGGAGAGATATATTGTCAATTAACTACCACAATCTACAATACCTCATGAGTGGGTGTTGCATTTTTGATAGGCTATTATGGTAACCTGAATGATTTTTCTCCACTAACCATCCACTCATTCCACTGTTCTTAAATATGATCTTTAAGTGGCTTGTAGAGACACACATCCAGTGATATTTTTGTTCAACACTATCAAAAAAAAGGAGGCAAGGTACTGTCAATTAACTATCAGAATCTACACTTCCCGTTACCCTGACCATAATCTACTCAGTACACATACAGTTACCCAGTAATGATAACAAAATCTCCCATTTACATTATTCAGACTATTGTCCCCATCTTTGTTGCCATATTATTACAACGTTTTGGCCATTGTATGCTCTGGCCTTCTTCAGGTGGTTTGGTCCTGTCACTGGATCTAACCAATGCCTTTATCCACTGTGCCATGTGTCCAAAGTGTGTGAGTTCAGTACCTGTTTAAGGCAGTGGAGAACTTGGAGAGGGTAATTAACAGGAGATAACTGACAACTGATATCCATTAAACATGGCATGTAGAACTAGAACAGTCTACCTCAGCGAGCGAAATAAAGGGTTCAGTTCAACAGTCCAATCACCTGAAGAAGGCAGGAGCGTACATCGGCTGAAATGTTGTAATAAATATGGCGACAAAGATGAGAACAATAGTCCAATAATGTAAATAGTGTACATAATACCTCATCTCAGAAATATAGGCAGATACAATCTCCTATGCTAACAAATTACCATAAACCACAGGCTTTAAGGTTCACATTTTATGCCTGGAGTATGAGACAGACCCTTATTTTTGGGGGATTTTTATGGTTGTAATAAGGAATAGAACTAAAGAAGTACTTTGCTGAAGGCTTTAATAAACAGAGTAGTCCACACCAGGGCTAAGAGTACCAAGAATACAAGTAAAAGTGTGTGTGTATATATATGCTTATTACCTCCCATAATGCTGTAAGGGTTGGAAAAAAAATTTTTTTTTTCATTTCAACCTTTGGAAGTAAAGTCTGATGATCCAGAGCCCTTTCAAAGGGCTGTGGTGAAATAATTTATTACATGGAACCTTAAAGTGGTCTGTTTTTATTCAAAAACATAATATATATATATATATATATATATATATATATATATATATATGTGTGTGTGTGTAGTATAGCAAAAGATGAATAATTAAGGAAGAGTGTGACTCGAGGGGAGATAAGGCTTATGACAAAAATTAAAAAGACACCTTGTATGCCAATATGTACAGTAAATATTTTTATTTTGATTGATTCAGTCTTTAAAATACAATCCTCCATGCCCAGCAGTGACTACTCCATTATTTGGTAACTGTTTTCCATGTGTGGTATTGCTAAGCAGAAAGGCAGCAAATAGACATTTACTGGACGCAGTTGAGCATTTCAGTGGAATTTATGATCAGCAGAAATCATCATCATCATTACCACCACCACCACCACCCCACCATCATCATATCCTCTCAGGGATTTTTTTTTTTTTTTTGAGACAAGACTGGGATTAATCTTGTACAAAGCAAGGTGGGTCCTATTTGAGAGAGAATCTCTTGTCAAAATGATTTGAGAGCCTTCCTGATACCCAACCGAGTCATTCATATTTACACTATTACATTATTTGAACTGTTACCACCATCTTTATTGCCATATTCATGATGTTTCAGCCATTGTATGTTTAGCCTCCTTCAGGTGATATATGTTGGAATTTAAAACCGAACTGTTTATTTAGTACATGGGGGTAGATTGTTCTAATTCATGTGCCATAACTTTTTTGAATATCTCAGTATCTGTTCCAAGTCTCCAAGTTTTTTTGTTCCCTGCTGTGGTCAGGTATTGAACTTGCAACTCTTTGAGTCAAGTCACTTTTATCACTTATATCCACTGGGCCATGTGTCCTGAAGAAGGCTTGAATGTTCAATGGCTGAAACATTGTGAATATACTAGCAATAAAGATGAGGACAAATGTCCAAATGATGTAAATAGTGTAAATAACTCATCTAAAAAATATAGACAGATGTCAAACAGTCATATTCATCCAAGTACATTGATTGTTTTTATTAACATACCATCTTTAGGAAGGTAGCCATTTCAAGTTTTGAAACCACATCCTAACCTTATATATATATATATATATATATATATATATATATATATATAATTGCGTATTTGGACAGTAATCCCTCTTTTATACAAGTTTCATTAAAAACGACTGATAAGGGATTGTACTTGTTAACAAGGAAAGTAAATAAAACACTTAACTGCAGTACCTTGTTTGTTGTTTTTAATGGAATATATATATATATATATATATATATATATATATATATATATATGGGTAAAAAAAATTGGTAGAAAGATTCTGTACAAAAAATTGTATAGACTAAAATGAGAATTGGAAAAAAAGGCTCCTAATATTTAATATAGTAATATTTATTTTTAATATATGAATTTTTACAGAGAAGAATTAAAATTAAAACTTTGTTACTTACAATTGGATTTACAGTGCTATTTTTTTAGGAAAATAATTTGTTGTTTTTACTTTTTTATACTTTTTATACTTTAACCAGTTTTGCTTAGCTTTTCAAAAAGTTTTTAACTGTTTCTATCTCCACGTGTTGATGCTTATGTTTTGAACAAATGAAAAAAAATGTAAATCAAGGGGCGTAACTGGCTATATATGTCATTTATGGTAAGGAGAATTTTGTAGAATCTATTTATGCAATGAATTAATTATGGGTTTGAACTTGTTAATGAAAAAAGTTTCCTTATTAATCTGCCTTTGTTCAGTGGTTCTGTAGTCGCACTGGTAGAATATATATATATATATATATATATATATATATATATATATATATATATATATATAATGTTGGCTGTAGTCTCATACAAGAAGTTCATCCTCCCTTTCACAGTTCTTGTTTTTTGTTCTGTGCAATGATATGCCACCTCCCTCACCAGCAGAAAAGCTAGTGGGGGAGCTGGTTTCAATGCCAGCAACCTGTTCATGTGGCAAGTTGTACCAGGTTGCATGCTACAGGTAACAGGTCTAAGCCTGACGTGACCTGATCAAATAAATGTTAGTTAATGGTTTATTCAATTTTCCTAACCAAAAATTGTCAAAAATATAATTTCTTTATTTTGTTTCTTAAAACAAAATGAGTTCTTACAATCTATATATATATATAATTCTCAAAATGTGTGTGTGTATGTATGTGTGTGTGTGATGGGATGTTGTTTTATGCGTTTCTACTGTTTTCATTAAGAGATGAATAATACAAGTATCCAAAGTTAAGCCCTTCACCTCCATTTGTTTTATTTCAGTTTCATTCACCAGTTTAAAAAGAAGTGCTTAAGTTGTGTGTGTGTGTGTGTGTGTACATCTGTCTGTGTATCAGAGAGAGAGAGAGAGACAGACAGACAGACAGACAGAGACAGAGAGAGGAAGACAGACAAATATACAGACAAGGCCTCCATTAATTAAAACCCCACCATTAATGGTGAAAAATAAGACTGTTTTTATTTTAGGAAATTAGTTGCTTGTAGAATAAACATAATTACATTTTTAATTAAAATCATTGTATCATCCTGGCATTGTCCACCAAAACCGTAACCAGTAGTTTCCAACGATTGTTCTATTGTCCCTGCGACAATGGGATGATATAAATCTTGAGCCCACTCTTGTATTTCTCAGTAGTCTGATGGATTTTTCTTCTCATGCCAAAGTGAGCACAGAAACTGGTATTATTTGATTTTTTGGTATATTGTTCTGCTAGTTACCTGCTATCACGAGCTGTTTACTTTTCATATATTTACTATGCTAAAGCTACATAAACCTGTGGCCTGATTACTTGTTCTGCTCTCATTTGACCATGTATAACATTAATGTGTTAGATTGATAGCTACCACCATGATACTTTTGAATATATTTCAATAATATTGAAAATCCAGAGCCAAATATCATGATAGATAGATTTAACCTCAAATAATTTAGAAATGGGTATTTGGTTGTCTTGTTCCTCGCCTGTGAAAATCAGGAGAGGATGGCCTGTCCAACATCTACAGATTCCTCTCTCCACTGGCACTGGTTGTTAAAGGCAGAAACTGACTCAAGTACACAGGGTTTAGAGATGTAAAGAAAGGCACATAAATGTGGCACATAAAAAAGAAGAATGCTTTAGTTTTGATTCCCTTCCATGGCGGCTCAGTCAGTGAAAATACTGAAACTGTAGGTTTTCGTCAAAATAATCAAGAACCTGTAGTGGCAATAAAACGAGTTACCCAAGCTGTAGGTTTTCGTCAAAGTAATCAAGAACCTGTACTAGAAATAAAACAAGTTACCCAAGTTGTAGGTTTTCGTCAAAATAATCAAGAACCTGTAGTGGCAATAAAACAAGTTACACAAGCTGTAAGTTTTCGTCAAAGTAATCAAGAACCTGTACTAGAAATAAAACAAGTTACCCAAACTTCAGGTTTTCGTCAAAATAATCAAGAACCTGTAGTGGCAATAAAACAAATTACCCAAGCTGTAGGTTTTTGTCAAAATAATCAATAACCTGTAGTGGCAATAAAACGAGTTACCCAAGCTGTAGGTTTTCGTCAAAATAATCAAGAATCTTTAGTGGCAATAAAACAAGTTACACAAGCTGTAGGTTTTCGTCAAAGTAATCAAGAACCTGTACTAGCAATAAAACAAGTTACCCAAACTGTAGGTTTCCGTCAAAATAATCAAGAACCTGTAGTGGCAAAAAAACGAGTTACCCAAGCTGTAGGTTTTCGTCAAAATAATTAAGAACCTACAGTGGCAACAAAATACCCCATACAGTTAGACAATGGGTTCAGCATATATACAAAAAATAGAAAAGGGTGTTAGACAAGGCTGTGTCTTCTCACTTGATTTATTCAACCTATACAGTAGGGTGATTCTGAGATAATTAGGAGTCCTTCCAGGATTCATTATTGGCAGTCACAATCATAGCAACATAAGATTATCAGATAACATGGTGTTGACAAATTTAGACAGTTTAGACATGGAAAGAAAATTATGAAAATCCCTACAGAAGGTAGTGAAAAAAACGAGAAGAAAGGATTAAACCTGCAAAAAGACAGAAACCATGGTCGTTAGCAAAAAGATGAGTCCAAAATGTGAATTGCAAATTGGAAATACCAAAATCAAACAAATACAAAAATTTAAGAAGTCTTTTAACAGAGGATGGAAATTGTGACACTGAAATCCGAAGACAAATTGGGATAACGAAAGATGCATTTCAAAAGCTAAGCAGAGTATAAGAAATAGAAAAACTTCACTATAAACAAGGAAAAAAGACTGTTACATGTTATCTGTCTTCCTATATGGCAGTGAGTGCAGGAAAATCTCAAAGATGAAGAGAAAACTTGAAGTAACAGAAATGTGTTTCTACAGAAGGATGCTGAGGATACTATGGACTGAAGATATGAAGTTTTAGAGAAAATGGAAACAAAAAGGAAACTTATACTTAACATCAGGAAGAGACAGTTGAAATTTCTAGGGCACATAATAAGAAAAGAGGGCATAGTTACTCACAGGATAAATTGAAGTCCAACAGGACAGAGGTAAGCAGTGCATAACAGATATTGAGCAAATCGATGGTGGAACAGGGTTTAGGGGGAAATAACACAAAGAAAAAAATTTATTAAGAGTTACATAGGATACGAAGTCGTGGTTGGCCATGATCGTCAATGTCCTCAGGAGATAAAAAATAATTCATTAGTTTTGATTCCATCCATTTATTAGTGAGTGGAGATACCAAAGCTGTAGTTTTTGTCAAAGTAACCTTTTCATAAATGGACTTACTAACAGGACTGAATGGCTCCACCATTTCCCCAGAGAAGTAGTGGCAGGGACAACCTATTGGCACAGGTGGATTTGGTTTGTTTTACGGCATATCAACCTCAATGGGTTATTTAATGCTGACAACATTTTTATTACTGGTAATGTTTTTCTTCAAAAATCTATTTCTGGGAATATTTTTTTTTCCTTGAAGAAATCTATAGCTGGTAATATTTTTTTTTCAAAGAATGTATAGCTGGTATTTTTTTAAAGTATAGTTGATAATAATTTTTCCTTCAAAAATTATTGCTGGTGATAATTTTTTTATTACAAAGTATTTCTGGTATTAAAACCTATTTTTACCCAAGTTTGGTTGTGAACTATTTGCCCATAACTGCGACCCTAACAGGTGCTACCACCCCGGGTCAGGGTGGATCTGGGAACGCCAGCAATTAAGAGGTGGTTCCACGATCCTCAAAACCTCCTGATCAGTGGCCTTGCTGTTGGACGTAGTTTATCGTCTTACCCAGGATGCACATGTAGTTTATTGTCATACACAGGACGGGGCACAGGTGGGATTTATGTCTTTCCTGGGGGGGGGGGAATACACAATGAATTCCAGCTGGAAATTGAACTTTTGTTTGCCAATTTCATTTTTTGCTCTGATAAACCGTTATGCCTAGTTGGTAATGCTCATGCCCAAATATTGGAAGGACACCAGAATGATCAATTCAGCTTTCCTTATCTGTCTACATCTCTGAAATGAGGTATTATGATTATTTGCATTATTTACATCGTTCAGACTGTTATCCTCATCTTTATTGCCATATTCACAACATTTCGGCTGTTGTACGTTCTGGCCTTCTTCAGGTGATTGGAATTTTTCTTTCACATCTGTCTATATCTATGAGACATCTGGAAGAGGCATGACACGTGGAAGTAGAACAATATACCCCGGTGGACGAAATAAAGGGTTTGGTTCGAAATTCCAATCACCTGAAGAAGGCTGGAGCATACAACGGCTGAAACGTTGTGAATATAGCAGTGAAGATGAGGATAACAGTCCGAATAATGTAAATAATTCAAGTTATCAGCTTTTGTTGAAGAGTTCATATGAAAGAAAAATTAATCATAGCTTAATTAAAACCAGCAAGTTAATTTGCCTCTTTTGTATTGCTAGAAACAGTGATCTGGATCAATTAATTGCGGAGTCATACACAATAGCAAGTATTCAGGAAACAAATGTAAATGACTGTTGGTAATTGATTTGCTGTTCACAATGCAAAACTCTTGCATGTATTCTTTGTATGATCCACCAGAGGGTCGTTGGGGGCATCAAATCTGCTGAAGCAGTTAACGTTATGTATGCATTTAGGGCATTGTAGTTGATGAGAGCCTATTCGTGTTCAGTTTTTTTTTAATTCAGTGCTGAACTTTTCATGAACTTGCTTCCCTATCAAGGCTCAATCTACCTTCCTATTTTGCTTCTAGCTAGAGGTTGAAGGAGTGGGTCCATGCTTCTCACAAGTGAAGTATATATATATATATATGTGTATGTGTGTGTGTGTGTAGGCTAAAAAATGCAACTGCTTGAAACTCCGAGTCATGCTATCGATGATGGATAACTATGTATATTCATATATATATATATATATATATATATATATATATATATATATATCTTCAGCCAGAATCTGATAGTGTTTCTCCCTTTCCTTATGCTGGATCCTCAGATTCTTTTACATATATGTGCCATGTCCCTTCAGATTATGGCTCTCCACAATTTCCTTCCTTTGTTGCTCTTAATAAATTTTGTCTTTTTGTTATCTCCCCTAAACTCTGTTCTACCACATATTTACACAAGCTTGCTAGGTAGGTCTTATATACCGTATCTATGAATACTAATGTGTATATCCCAATCCTCATAAATATGTTGGACACTATTGTAAGTGGGTGTAATATGCTAAGTAGTCTACCACTAGCAGTGGTTTACCTACTTCATGCCGCTGGCGAGTATTGTATTTTGTTGATGTTATAAAGATTACCATTTCATTTCCAACCTACGTTTTGGTTATTCTTCATTCAGTAACCGTTCCTAGGTTATAACAGTTGGTTATGTGCTATTCTCGTCTGTCCCTCTTGCCTTCAGTCTGCCCTGTGAGTATCAAATTTTCCAAGCCCTCTCTTCTCATTATGTACCAAGAAATTTCAACTGTCTCTTTTTGATGCTAAGTATAAATGTTCTTTGTGTTTCCATTTTCTCTAAAACTTCATCATTGCTCACATGTTTGGTTGATGGTTTTCTTAGTATCCTTCTGTAGAACCAAGTTTCTGTTGCTGCAAGTCTCTTTTTGATCTGTGAAGAGATTGCCCAGCATTCACTGCCATATAGGAGGACTGATATCATGTAACATTTCAGTATTCCTTTGTTTTTAATGACATTTTTCTGTTTCTTAATACTTTGCTTAGCTTTTGGAATGTATTTTTCGTTTCCCCAATTCACCTTCAGCTTTCAGTACAGCACTTTCCGTCTTTTGTTAAAATACTTCCTAGATATTTAAATTTTTGTACTTCTTTCATTTTGGTATCTCCAATTCGTAATTTACGTGTTAGTGTTCAGTTTCGAATACCTTTCAGCTGTGATGTGTCTTTCCACAAATATTCAAGATAGATTAAAAATTTTTTAAGTGAAATTATATAAAATCATTATGCATTATATTTTGCTCATGACTAATAAGACACTGTGAAAAGTACTTTTTTTTTTAACATTCCAGATATTTCGCTTATATATATTGTTAGACTGAGAAAGGGACTGAGCCAGGTGGAAGATACGGAATCCAGATTAGCAGAAATAATTGCCATACTCACAGAGATTTAATCTTGACTTTGTTTTTTTTTTAAGTATAAAGATTTTGGTTTGAGCGTGAAGCAAAAAGAACATTTGGCTGGAAGGTAAATCCATTAATGAGAAAGTTGCATTAGAGAAACTCTGCAAAGGATAATGATAGATCTGTAAAACTTTTGAAAATTTTAAAGTCTTCTGGCTACAACCGGCATTTAGCAACAGAAAACTTTACGTTTTGAACTGCTGAGGCATTGTCAAATGAAAGAGTTATTTTTTACAAGGAATTTTGATTTTTGTAAAGTTTTTAACAACAAAAAAAAATAATCATCTGATTTTTTTTTCTCATCAAGATGAAATGTTGCGATGCACAAGTTCTGACGCAAGAATAAGGCACACGATTTACTCTATTAGAAAACAAATAACTAGAATATGAGAATCAAGGATAGTAAGCAAAAGGCTATACCAAGTGAGCATTGCACTCCTTTACTGTAATAAAGATCAACTATGCTAGCTTGTTAACCATTACCCTTTCTTTACAAAACAAAATTAACTAGAGAGGACAGAATGAGAGAACGCCTATGGATTTGGTCAAAATGGTTAAATCAATGTTTATAAAATCTCAAGTCTTGTTGGAAGTTTTTATAATTTTTAAGATATTTCATTATTTGCCTGATAAACTGAAAAATATATCAAACTAAAATGATTTAATGAAAAAAGCAACAATAATAATAAATTAGAATATAACTAATAATAAAAAAAATAGTAGTAATTAAGAGTGTATTGACCGAGTGTCTTCGGACAAAAAGCAACAATTATAAAATAGGGTTTTTGCATAAGAAGTAATGAATATTTTTTTAAAGTGGACGTATTATTTATAAAAAAAACATCCTATTCATTTTTCAAACATTAAGATATTGCAAGTAGCAATCTATTTTGCTGCAAAATTTGCCAAAAATGATGTTGAATCTACCTTAGATGCTACCTAAGATGCTTTGCCAATTTTTCTTTCTCTTTACTGATAGTTAAGAAATAAATTTGTATTTTCACTGTGGGTATCGTTTGTTACATAGGATAGGTCAAAAGCATATTGCGAAATAACTCTCACCGATGGGCTAATAATCCCATTTCTTAAAACATGAAGAAAAAAAAACTGCAGTTAAAATTGTTAATATTTGAGTACTTATTCTTGTCTTTATTGGGCTACTTTTTCTGATCTATATTGGGCTACTTATTCTGTGTCTATATTGAGCTACTTATTCTGATCTATATTGGACTACTTATTGTGGTCTATATTGGGCTACTTATTGTGGTCTATATTGGGCTACTTATTCTGATCTATATTGTACTACTTATTCTGATCTATATTAGGCTACTTATTCTGATCTATATTGGGCTACTTATTCTGGTCTATATTGGGCTACTTATTCTGATCTATATTGGACTACTTATTCTGGTCTATATTGGGCTACTTATTCTGATCTATATTGAGGTAATTATTGTGGTCTATATTGGACTACTTATTCTGATCTATATTGAGGTACTTATTCTCATCTATATTGGAGCATTTTTTGTGGTCTATAGTGGGGGTACTTATTCTGATCTATATTGGACTACTTATTCTGATCTATATTTGGCTACTTATTCTCATCTATATTTTGGGTACTTATTCTCATCTATATTGAGGTACTTATTCTCATCTCTATTGGAGCACTTATTGTGGTCTATATTGGGCTAGTTATTCTCATGTATATTGGGGTTCTTATTCTCATCTATATTTGAGTATATCTTCCCATCTTTCCAGCCTGAAGTGACAAGAATTAAGAGATCAATAATGTTCGGGGGATGGTAAAACCATTTTCTTGTTTGATAGTCATGTATTGATGCTTGATAAACCTGTTCTTCAACATTTAACCGACCTCTTCTGCCCTTCTTAAATTGTACAGGAAATTAAAAAGTAAACAAAGAAAGAACTCTAAATACTAACAAAATGCAATATACATTGACTGAAAGAGGAAAAAATATAAGCCAAACACTGTGTTATAACAACATTAAACAAATATCGGTCTGAATTTCTAGGATGAGGTGTTATCTTTATTTACATTTTTATATTTGGACGAGTGTCATCATCTTTGTTGTTGTTATCACTACATTTCGGCCAATGTCCTAGTTGATTAAAGCAGTGGTTCATGAATTTGTGGACATAGTGATTGTAAGTTCTATCCCTGGATCGGTCTGTGTGTGTTTGAACTCATTGAAAACAGGAAAGCAATAATTGGACAGTACTAAAAATAATCGATCAATTTGTTTTCTACAGCTTATCAACCCTTTGCAGGTTATTTAAAGCCAGGAAATATTTTAGATTGTAAGGATTTTTTTTTGAGTAATGGATAGTGGCTCAGAGCCGAGTTCAAATTCCAGTCGAATCCATTACATTCACTTACATGCTAATACCCTTGGGAAGGTATGAATCGTCTTCTCCCTCTAGCTATGGGTAATTAGCAAGACAGACTGGGTTCTATAGCCTTGAATGGCAACTGGTCTAGAAGGACAACTCTGAATCGAAAACAAAATTTTGATACTGTATGAATAGTGACTCGTATAGAGGAGTGTGCTAATACTATTGCGAAAGGTATGAATCTTTTTCTTCTACCCCCCCAGCTATGGGTAAATAGCAGGACAGACCAGGTTCTATAGCCTTGCATGGCAGAAAGAAACAGCAACCTACTGCAGGAAAAAATCTGCCTCGTCAGTTATGTATCGAAAGATACATGATCGCCTAAGCGTGTATCACGCATGGAAAATAACTGACTGAAGGATTTTTTTTGAGATAATAATTATTTAGTGATACAAGTCTTACTAATTAATCCACAGCTGGGGGGCAAGAAGTGGATTCATGCCTTTCTCAATATTTGTTTATAAGTGAATATAAAGAAGCCAACAGTAATTGGAACTCAGCTCTCTGATTAACAATTACAAGCTATTATCTATTACACCACCCACACACCCAGGCTTACAGCACCTGATATTTCCCTAGCGGACACACGTCTAGCTACTGATCAGGATTAATGTTGCTTAGCTTTGGTGATTGTACAGGAATTGTTTCAATGTGATATGGCCATAAACCCATACTAAAAATAAGAACTAGACAAGATATCCGTAGATATGGTTAGTAGAATGAGAACAGCCTACCTACGTAGATTAAATAAAATGGTCCAGTTCAGAATTCCCTGTATGTTGATATACACCTGATGAAGACGCAACAGCTGAAACG
>CAHIKZ030003087.1:645000-647500 GCA_903632075.3 Acanthosepion pharaonis
TTCAACTGATTAAAATGTCGCCTGTGTTGCCACCTTTGTCCCTGTGCCATTTATGTCATTTTCCCGATCTGTTTATTTTTTATTTTTATAATCTTCCCAGAATTCTTTCCTACGTTGGTACATTTAAAAAAAATACTTTATTACCAGGTTTAAAATATTTATTTATATTATTTTGATTCCTTGATGTTCTCGTCTTCTGTTCTGGTAGTAATTTGTTAATTTTCTCTATGATCTACTCAATTCAATAATGGGGTCGCCTGTGTTTGCTCACTGGCGATCTATGTTCAAACTCAAGTGTCGGCAGCGACACTTTATTCCTATATAACATAAGCAATCAATCATAACCATTCCCAATAATACTCATAGAAAAGAAATTGGAAAAAGGCCCACTGGATGGTTGTGTAGGCCTTGCAGACATACCATCACGACCCACCGGTGGGTCGTGTGGGAGCCAACGTGTTAAGTTATATTTAGGTTCTGTAGCCTTAAGATGTGCGTTGAGGTATAAAGGATACCGCCTCGGAATGTGAAATCAGAGAGCTGAGTTCGAATTCCAGTCAGGTTTGTTACATTCAATTCTGCGCAAATATGTGCAAATATTCTTCCCCGTCCCCTAACTATGGGTTAAATAGCTGGACAGACTGGGTTCTGTAGCCTTGGTTGGCAATGACTCTATGGTAGAAAGAAATGGCAGCCTACTGCAGGAATATCTTCTGCCTAGTCAGTCATGGATCAAAAAAGACATGATCGCTCAAGCGTGTATCGCGTATGGCACTGAACTGACTCTTAAGAAAGTTTGGGTACCAGTGATCATCACAGCAGTTGCCATGAAAATATTTGTAGAGAAGACAGTGGGAAGCCACGGCACGTATGTGAAACAGGGACTGTAGACGAGGTGCCAGATCAGGACCAATCACATTGCATATCCGTCTCTGGATTTTATCGAGGACCTTGAGATTAACAGCGGGGTCACAAGACCCTATATGGCAGCAATATTCAATGCAAGCACATTTACATATAATGCTTTCAATAATTCATTTTACTTAAGATTTAACACACAGGTAATATTGATGAGTTAAACTAACCGAATTAATAAATTTAGTTTTTCTTTTGCTAATTTTCATCAAATACATGGTCCAAGTGGCCCTCAAGGTAGAGTTACTTAAGTAGGTGGTTGAATGAACAGTAAGCATAAGAGGTAGGAAGACCAGTTCAGGAACATATGTGGGAAAGGTAATGGTTAACTTTAGACTTGAAGAAATTGAGATTGTAGTGGTCGGGAAAGCATCCCCTCAGGAAATTTTTCCCACAAAGTAGCAGTTCATTGGAAGAAGCTGTCCGAGTGGAACTTTTTTCTTACTAATGGAATACGAAAGGAATTGGACTGATTCATCCATGGTTACATGGCATGGAAGCTCTTAGCTGCGAAGGCATGAACTGGTGAAACTAAGAAATGTAACTCATCAAAACATTTTCCATGGAAATAGTAATGTTTTAATGTCATTTTCAAAATAACCAGGCAATTTCACACGAGAATGGTTCATTCACAATACAAGGGGCTTTTGGTGCTTATACTGTAAATTAACCCAGTTGATTGTTGAAGGAAAGGTAACAGAACTGGTGGAACGATGTTCTAAACATATGTAGCACTGTCCAATGTTCCCTCTATATATATCAAAGTCAAGTGAAAATTGTAACTTATGGGCATGTGCATCATTGGAGAATGCACACAGGAGATGTTTCTTAGGTCTACATCACATATACAAATGACCATCATCTATATGAGATTAGAATCTTCTTTCATAACTGACCACTACAATTAATTCCTTAGTTGACCCTCTGGTGACATCATAGGGGACATATATGATAGTGTTGTACTCTAGATGCAAATTTTGCTAAAGACACATCGTTTATAGTCCTGCTGCAAGTAAATGATTCTCCACGGTCTATGTTGACATTTTGAGGACCACGTTTGCTTCAATGTTTGCTGTGGGGCACTGTGTGGTCTGCCTCTGATGATCTTACACAATAGGTCACTATTTACGGTTTTCCGTATTATGAAGCCTGACCATCCAGAACCTGATTTATAGATGTTCATTTGATCAATATTGCCAACATGTGCTATAATTCTGAAAAATGACCCAGCCAGACCTTTTTCAAATGTCTCAAAGTGAACAAAAGGAAAACACGTGCATCTCCATGGTATGACGCCTGTTTGCAATAGAGTCTTTTCACCCCGTTGAACTTTATCGTATCACGTGTCACCATCTGAAGCTCTTATACAGATGGTACACTGTTATGTTTGGAACCATGTCAAACGATAGCCAAGCCTTGAAACTGTTATCAGAATATCTCCTGTATATTATATCCAGGTCAAAACAGGGATCATTTTTCCAGATGTTGCAATATTAAATTACGTATATATAAAGAGTGTGTGTGTTAGTGCATGTGAATATAAACATTGATTTCCATCTCTCTTTCTTCCCTCCTTTCTACCTTC
>CAHIKZ030003087.1:652500-690000 GCA_903632075.3 Acanthosepion pharaonis
ATTTCTGGAAATGGAAAAATGCTTTACAATTAGTAAAAAAGATAAGTGCCATTTATGGAGATGGTGCCATAGCTGAGAGTACTATTTGTAGGTGATGTGTTAAGTTCAGAAGTGGAAAATTTGATTTGGAATACAGTATGTTCTAGAAGGCCTGTAATAATTTTCATTGACCAAATGGAAACTCTGATTAAAAATAATCCATGACACAGGAGATTATACAGCTACACTATATATCTAATATGAGCATTGTAAGGCACTTGAAAACATGATGCCTAAATTGCTATGATGTAATGCAAAAAGTTTTAATGGAAGGCACTTCCATCTGTGATTCTTTGCTCAGACAAAAAAGTGACACAGTTTTTTAAAGAATGGTCACAGGCAATGAAAACTGTTTTGTTTACAACAATGAGGAGTGCAAAGAGATCCTGTAGAAAACAAAATGAGAAAACATTAACTATTCCAAAAGTTGGTTTGCATCTCATGTTGATACTGTATCTTTAGTGACATTGGAAGGGCAGGGTTATGAGCTCCTTCACAAAATCAGATGTTGAATTCAGACAAGTTGAGGAGATTGTGCTGATAGCAGACATAGAAATAAAACTACAAACACTCCTACAGAAGTTAGTGAAAGTAAGCAAGAAGAAAGGATTAAAATTAATTTTTTGTCATTTGATGCACTTTTTCATGAACCAATGCTTTAATCTAGGCTATTGTCCCATAGGACAATTTTCTGTATTGAACTTGGAGCTTTAAACCTAACCTGACTGCTGATTGCTGCTGCAACTGCCTGTCATAGTTGACTGCTGCTGTTGAAGACTTACTGTCATTTTTCTTTCTTGCTTCATTAGAGGCTCCCATATTGTATACATCTGATGAAGACCAAAGGGTATAACGGTTGAAACACTAAAAAAGATGAAGACAATTATCAAAATGTGAATTAAATAAGTACACGTGTATCAGCAGACACACAGAGACATAGGTACACAGAAGTAGATGTACACAGACACACAATTATTTATATCTTAATTGTTTAAATTGTTAATGATTTTATTTGATGCATAAATACAATTTCAGTGTTGCTTTATTTGTTTTACAAATATTGATTCTTTAATGATGAAGTTTCCATTAAAATATTTATTTTCAATGTTTATAAAAGATTTGAATGCATTTTGAAATCATTAACCAACAGAGAAGAAGAATTTCATCTGATTCCATAGAAAAACATTTATTACTTGTAAAGAATTTAAATGATAATTTGATCTTTTCTTAATTTGCCATGTTTATTCTGGATGTGAATGATCATGGCTCTTCACATCTTCCTATCTTTTGTTAAATGATTTTTAACCATTTACCATCTCTCTTTGTCTTTATTCTGTCATCCATCCACAAAAACACATTACGTAGGTGATCATGGCTCTTCACATCTTCCTTTTGTTTGTTACTCTAAGTAACTTTTAACCTTTTACCACTCTCTTTCTCTCTGTCCTGTCATCCATCCATACAAACTCATTACATAGGCTCATGGCTCTTCACACCTTCCTATCTTTTGTTAAGTATCTTTTAACCTTTTACCACCTCTCTTTGTCGCTGTTCTGCCAACTAACCACAAAAACACATTACCTAGGTGATGGCTCTTCACATCTTCTTATCTTTTGTTACTCTGTGATAATCTAAGCATTGTAAATCTCTACCCATCTTTTATATATATATATATATATATATATGAAAGATGGGTAGAGATTTATATATATATATATATATATTATTATAAAAAGAAAGAACAGTAAGATATATAATCCAGTTAATATTTTTATTTTTACAAAACAGTGCTCAATGCAAATCTGCAGAGTATAAATATTATAAATTTACTAATTTAAAAATATGGTTCCATCGCTACATAGGAATTACCATGTTTCATAAACAGAAACATAACAGATTCCAAAATTTGCTTGAAAATGAAAAAGAACTAGGGATTTTAATTTAATTCTATAATTGAATTTGAAGTTTTTAGTTTCTATTTTTATATCATATTTTAAATTAGTAAATTTATAATATATATATATATATATATATATATGTGTGTGTGTGTGTTTGTGTGTATGTGTGTGTATTTTGCATTTGTGTGTAATTGTAAGTGTGTTTGTAACTGTCTGTAAAACCTGTTCTTAAATTCTTGCTTGTCTGCTACATCTGAGACAACCAGATTAAAAATAAATATCTGCAATGAATTCAACAATGTAAGAGAAAAAAACAGATTATCATAGCAACTGCTGATGCATGCTTTACCATTGTGTTATTGTTGCTATTAAGTCTTTCATGAAGTTACCTCCCTTTCCACCACTTGAAAGAGTTACATAAAGCTTTGTATTTTGGTTTCTGTTAGACATACAATCATCTTATCTATTCTTTTGATCCAGTGCCAATCTTGGTAATCAGACTGGCTTTTGGCATTACTTTTTCAGAACTGGTATAATGTATTTTTCATTTATTGAAATCATGCAGAACAGTTGCATGAGGACAGGAAATAGATGTCTCAATACTTTCAGCTGGTGAGATCTAGGTGCCATGTTTTTTTTTTAATCGAGTTCACCCTAAGCAAGGCAGTAAAGCCACCGAGACATAAGGGGTTACTGGGTCTGAATGAGATAGACACAGGAACTTTTCTAAGGAGCAACAACAGAGAAAGAGTAATCAGGAGGATAGCAGATAGAGATTGACTTTAAAATTTTTGCAGATTAAAGTTGGCTTGAAAGCATGGAGCTGGAAGAGAGTTCCACAAGTAAGAAGTGTGAGAAAAAACTGTTAGCATAGAATTTGCAGTTACACCTATCCAGCTCAACAGTAAATTGACCTCCTAACCAGTCTCATTCTATGCTTAAATTTGAAGAGTCTAAGCAGCAGCCTGTGCATTAAATAGTCTTAATAGTCACAGAGAACCCTCCCTGCATTCCATTAGAATGTCTGACACTCAACTCCACGAGAGCACCTCTTTGTGACTGCTCAGTCTCTCATTGTCTGCTGACCTGAGATGGAACAAATACATTGAGTCAATAGCTTCATCCACCACAAGGAAATTTGGCATCCTGTGCCACACCAGGAAATTTTTCTTGCCAGCGTCGATCCTTCAAATCTACAAATCAACCATTCACCTTTGCATGGAGCATTGATGCCATATATGTTCTGGAGCCCCTTCTGTTTGTCTCAAGGTCCTTGATAAAATCCAGAGACGGATATGCAATGTAATTGGCCCTGATCTGGCATCTCATCTGCAGTCGCTCTCTCACAGACGTACCGTCGCATCCCTCTATCTTTTTTACAAATACTTTCACGGTAACTGCTTCAATGCGCTAGTTCCTAGACTTCATAGGCTGGCATCTCGCTCTCACTCTTTTACTGTGGAAACTTTTAAAAGTAGCTGTCTCTTCTACTCAAATAGCTTCATGCCTTGTACTTCTCACCTGTGGAACTCCCTCCCCATTTCTTGTTTCCCTGATAGCTATAATCTCCAACTATTCAAATATAATGTCAATCGATGTCTCCAGATGCCCTGATCTATCCCCTAACCTTCTCTTCATTCTTTCCTCTATCACTCCTCTTTGCTCTCGCTCCAACTTTCTGTAACCCTTTGTGTGTTAGTGGCCTCCCACCTTGCTTGGGGTGAAATGCTTAAAAAAAAAAAAGGAAATGCGTCATCTGGCAGTGTTTGAACCTACAAAAAAAAGGGACACAAGTTTGGAGCCTGTTGGCTGGTATATTTTTATATTTTAAGACTCTCAAATACACAGCTTGGTAGATGATGTAATCCACACTGTTAAAATATGCCAAACATCTAGACATTGACTCAAACATCTGTCTCTCCTAAGATATAACGTTTGAACTAATAATATATATTTTTTTAATCAAGTTCACCACAGGCAAGTCAGTAAAGCCAGATGCAATGAATTCTTGGATGTGGAAGAGTTAGGAACATTACTCAGGAGTGAGAAAAGAAGAAGAGTAATCAGGAGGACAGTAGATAGCCATTGACATTGCATTTAAATTTTTACAGATTAATGTTAACTGGAAAGTATGGAGCTGGAAGGGAGTTTAACAAGAAAGAAGTGCAGATCAGTTCTTTTAAATCAATTATGTGGTGCAGTTTAATTGATATTACAATGAATCATTCATACAAAAAGTAAATTAGTAAAGTTAATGAGATAAAATGATGAATTCACTTCAGGAAAACAACTGAGAAATTGCTCTATTGACTGAACTATTTAGTTCATGCCACATTGACTGATAAACACCTACAACAAAAAAATTCTTAAATTGTGATATTAGTAAAGAATGCTCTCACTTAAATTTTTAAATATTCAACCTTAGTGTTGCGACTGCATGCTTCCAAAAGTTTGTATTTGTTATCAATAACACTTAAAAAACATATTTCGATTTGCATAATATTTTTTCATCTCGGATGCTACATTCATTGAGTGGTTAGTGGGTTAACTCATTTTAAAAATTTAGTTAGCAAAGTGAATTTGCCATTTTATCTCATTAACTTTATTAATATACTTTTTGAACAAATGATTCATTATAATATGAATTAAACTGCACTACATAATGGACACACACACACACACACACACACACACACATATATATATATATATATATATATATTATACATTTACTAATTTAAAAATATGGTTCCATCGCTACACAGGAATTACCATGTTTCAAAAACAGAAACTAAAAATTCAAATTCAATTATAGAATTAAATTAAAGTCCCTAGTCCTGTTTCATTTTCAAGCAAATTTTGGAATAACTTATTTTGAAATTTACTGAGTTTTATAAGCACATTCATAATATTAGATTCCAAGGACACAGGGAAATCCAATTATTTTGACAAGAGATGGTAGAGAATTCATTTTCATCGACAACTATTGTATCAAAATATGAGTTACTTTCGAAAAGAGGTTAAGGTAGGGTAGGGGTGCCTTTTTCAACAAATGATGATATCTGTTCGATGCATGTTGTCCAGTGTTTATCAATGGCAAAAAGTTTTTCGACACTTGTTTTGCTGTGAAATTTGTACTTGTATACGTACTTGTACTTGTACTTGTATACATAAAGATATTTTCTAAAAGAGTTGTTTGTATATGAATGAGCTACAATTTTAAAATATTCTTAATTCTAATTACTAATAGACAATACTTGTTTTAAAATAAATAAATGTAATAGAATTACTTAAATTATTTAAAAATTATTATTAAATATCAAATATAAATAATTATTATTAAATATCAAAATAAATAATTATTATTAAATATCAAAATTATTATTAAATATCAAATACAAATAATTATTATTAGATATCAAATATAATTAATAATCAATTAATATTAAATATCAAATATAAATGTGATTATTATTATATATCAAATATAAATAATTATTATTAATATCAAATATAATTAATAATTAATTATTATTAAATATCAAATATAAATATATACATTTAATAACAAATAAGCAGATAGTGATTGAACATATAGTTACATTTAGCCAACTCAAATGTCTATCAATGAGACCCTGTTAGCAGTCTAGTACTCTGCTTATATTCATAAAGTCTAGGTACCATAATGAAGAGCTAATCTAAACAATTAACATGGAAGTATTTATAGAAAAGGCAAAGGGAAGCAACCTTATGGTGGTTGGAAAGTGACTGAAACTAAGATGCCAGATCAGGGCCAAGTCCTTTATAGCATTAGTTGTTTCACTGATTGCTTGGTTGATCCATGTAGCAAAGGGAGGATCTTGGTGCCTGTTGTGGCGTATGATAGATAACTGTTGACCTTACACGAACGTCAACTAGACATTGACCAGTCTTGTTTATAATCCTATGTAGCCCCTACCCTCAACAGAAAAGTTTGTTTGATAAACTGGTTTAGTTGTCTATGACCTAACCATGTGATAGGTTATACTGACTTACATGATAATAGTAGCACTTGTAGAGTGACCTGGCATAAACATAAATCAGTCATATATATATATATATATATATATATATAATAGCTGGCCTTGCATAATTGAGGATACCTGTCTACTAGGGTGATTAGCCAATCCCTAGTGCAGATGCTCGCTCAGGCACATTTGTGTTTGTTCAATACCCACAGAGCCCACCTGTGGTTTATACTGCAACTATGTTGAGCAGACCTTAGTTACAGTTTCTGGGAGAGAGCGTGTTATCTAGCATGACCAACAATCTGAACAAAGCCAGCAAAATCAAACCCTCGGTCATGATGACTTGTGATTTCATGCTAGAACAGCTATCGATGACCCCCAAGGGTTCCATCTGCCCATTTCACTAACAAGGCTTATGTTAAAACTGGTTTGGTTTTCAGGCTTTTTCTAAAAGTGCCACATGCTGGGATCACCCCCTCCAAACTGATAACATCGGGAAGTCTTCTTCCTGACAAATCAACCACGATGAGATTCAAATAAAGAAATTTTTTATTTGGTGTCCTGTACTGAATTATGTTTTAGAAGAATTGGATCTAAGTAAATAGAGATCAGAAGTAGCAGCTGTTTGAAGAAATTCTCTCCTGATGAATACGCCACATACCTTGCCCAAAGGTGACCAGGAACTATATAGTGAAAAGCTGTTTGATTGCTTTTGAAATTTCAAAGCTAATTGTATATGCTGTCTTCTCATGGCTTGGAGTCTTTACAGTAGGAATGTATTTGAGTATATGTGATTACTGACAAATCAGTAACTATTTAGACATTAATTCTTTTAATCCAGCACTTGATCTTTCTTAGATTTCTGTCCATGGTTATTTTAATCCTAAATAATCTTTAAGCCTACGAAGACATTCATATAAAATAGACTGCAATTGATTTCTTTTTATTGATTCACATTTCATTTGCTGACCTCAGAGATGTTGACTGAAAATGTTGCTAGGCTTTCTTTCATTTTTTTTTTTTTTAAATATCTAATTTCACCACATTATGTTTTATTGCCTTATAAATATTTGATACCAAAGCCAAGGGAAGATTAACAGAAAACTTTGGTGCAGCAAAGTACACTCTTGTACAACTTAATCGAAACAACCTTTCTTTCAATATACGGTTAGTTTTAGACCCACTTGAGTGTCAGGGTGTAATTGATTTTTATTTTTCCTCAGATTAGGCCATTTGCAGCGGTGTACAGTAATATGAACCTATTTTCAAGGTGTATGATGAAATTTGTTTGGCCTTGAAAGATATTACGTCATCCGTGATTGCATCAGATTTTTATCACGCGCAGACACTATTGTTTCAACTGTTGATTAGTTGTCCTACATCCATTACCTGGGATGGATAATTATTCCAAGGAAGCGTACGAAAACTGAACACACTGGCAGGCATTACCATTGAGCAAATCTAAGCACTATAGACTGGCCCGGAATCTCTCCTGATTTAAATCCAATCTGTGGTCAATCTGCAAGGAATGAATTCATGGAATGGACATATGAAATACTAACATGTACACTGGGTCAGATTTCATTGGAAAAATATGAAAAACAGGAAATAATAATGGAATTGTTTTGTTTCAATTAATATATATACGTACCTTACATGCAAATCACCAATCTGCCACTGGGTGGCATGTCACTAGTGTTTACCACTGCTGGCCCACTGGAGGACTGCTAGAGGCCCAATGGTGGCTTGCTGGTGGCTGCCACCAGAGGTCCACTGGGATTGCCATCAGCAGCCCGCCAGCGGGCCATTAGTGGCTTGCATGTAGGTTAAGTTAATTCAACTTTTTCAAAGTCAAACTGGCTTGGTCACTTGGCTAAAGAAGTATAAGCAGGATGTTAATCTTTATAATAATATAAAATTCAAATATGAAAATGTCTTAAACATTTTACACATTTGTTCAGGAAATACCTACTTGAGTCTTAATAGAGAATCTATTTGTTGGAACCACTTGAAAAACAGTTGTTGGTAAAAGATAAATTTTTTTCAGTAGTTCATAGAAATTGTTTTAAAAGCAGCGTTTATTATCTTTTCTTAGGTTCTTTTCTTTCTTTAATGTCATGTGAGCACATTCCTATTTATTAAGCTGTTAAAAATGTTGGTCTTTTACTATCCGATGAAATATTATTTTATTTCTTTCTAGTTTTAAAAGTAAATAATATTCCTTGTATTTTTTTAAAAATCACTTCACTCTAAGCAAAGCAATAAAAAGTCACTATGCTACACGGGGTTATTTAGAGGAAAAAAACAAAAAAAACAGAGGACAATAAAAGAACCCAGTTGAAAGAAACAAAAGATGATGACTGAGTGGATTTTTTAAAAGAGAATTTCAATTTGTTTTTTTAAATTTACATTCACATTATAAAAGTAATAAAATTTAAAAACTTTTTTTAGACAATTTCAATCCTTGTTTTGCTTAGAAAAATATGACAAACGGGAAAAGTTTTGTTTTTTGTGATGCATTTCATCCATTAGGACTTCATCGGACTGGGCTTTGATGATGCTGCCACGTCTATACTTATGCACCAAACTAGAGATGCAGGTAGTTTCAAAATCTTTTGAAAGATTATTTTTTGAAACATTTTTTTTTTGTCTAGCCGAAATCATCTGTATTCTTTTTCTTTATCTCTCCACCATCTTCGTTCCTAATTACACCACGAAAAAAAAAATCATTCATAAAAATATTCTTTTAAAAGTTTTTGAAACTACCTACGTTTCTCATTTCGTGCTCATGTGTCGATGTAGCAACGTCATCAAAGTCTAGTCTGATGAAATCCTAACGGATAAAATGCATCACAAAAAAAAAAAAAAAAACATTCCAGTTTGTCATATTTTTCTAACTACTGTTTGCTGATATATAAAATTATACAAAAACAAACTTAAAATTTAAAAATTCAACCTCATCATTGCGACCGCACGCTCCAAACATTTCTTACAATTAACAGTAACTCATTTCTAAAAACATATTTCGGATTACATCTATTCTTTCGTTGTCCTGTTATTACCCGGATGTAAAAAACAAATCTATTTCCATACCAGATGAAAGCTTGTAAGAAAATAAAAAAAAGACCTTATGCAACTGGAATTTATAAACAGGGATCATAACATTCATATACAGGTTCGGAGTTAATGTAATTTATTAAGATGGATTCTCGCCATTTATATCATTAACTTCAATATCTGTTTTTTGTATGAATGATTCATGTAATATATATATATATATATATATATATATATATATATATATACACACACACACACACACACACACACACACACACACACACACATATATATATATATATATATATAGTAAAGGTAACAGATCAATTGGTATATAATCTAAGCAGATTCTAGTAATATAAAATATTAAAACTCATCCACAAAATGAGATCAATATATTTATTATTACAGAGCAAAATTTAATACTCATTAAAATTCAAAATCACCTCATATGTGATTTTTGATTTTATTGTGTATTAATGATATATATATATATATATATATATATATATATATATATATATATATATATATATCCTGTTTTTATCTTTTGTCTGTTTTCTTCTTGAATATTCTAAAGTCATGTTTCATGTTTGAAAAGAACTATCGCTGTTGTGTTTTTACAAAATAAAATTCACAACTAACAAAGAAAACATTTGAGTCAGTAACAATAAGCACCTGTAATACAATGGCATACCTTATTTACTTTGATGTCGGATTTCACTTTGAAAATAAATTCAGTTCTTAATACTCAGAATATTTGTTGTTTCTATCCGAACCATTCAATTGGTAAGACTGTTTCATTTCTTAGCGACATGAATTCAATTTCTGGACTTGACATTGTTACAGAGGGCCTGGCTTGATATACTAGAGGCACAATGGCATCTACAGAAGAAAAAACTAGTATTTCTGACATTCCAAGAACCCGAAGAAGGTCGGAGCGTACAATGGCCGAAACATTGTGATAAATATGGCAACAAAGATGAGGACAATAGTCCGAATAATGTAAATAGTGACCATAATACCTCATCTCAGAAATATAGACAGATACTGAAGGACCAAAACGTTGTGATAAATATGGCAACAAAGACGAGGACAATAATCCGAATAATGTAAATAGTGTACATAATACCTCATCTCAGAAATATAGACAGTTACTGAAGGGCTGAAACGTTGTAAAAAATGTGGCAACAAAAATGAGGACAATAGTCCGAATAATATAAATAATTTACATAATACCTCATCTCAGAAATATAGACAGATACTGAAATGCTGAAACATTGTGATAAATATGGCAACAAAGATGAGGATCCGAATAATGTAAATAGTGTACATAATAGCTCATCTCAGAAATATAGACAGATACTGCAGGGCCGAAACATTGTAATAAATATGACAACAAAGATGAGGACAATAGTCCGAATAATGTAAATACTGTACATAATACCCCATCTCCAAAATATAGACATATAGTATTTCAGAGACGGATTTTTGGTATGGGCAAAAATATATCCTCCATCAACTCCCAAGTTGGCATCTATGCTGATAACACTACTATCTACACCTGCCTCTATAGTAAATCCGGTATTGTTGACAAAACTAACCTGGCTAAGATAAGGACCTCCAATCTGTGGTTGACTGGAGCAGAAAATGGTTTGTAAATTTTAATGCTTCTAAAACGGAACTGCTCTTATTTACCCATCATAGAGAACCCTTCCTGCCTTCCATCAGGAGGGCTGATGCCTAACTCCGTGAGAGCACCACTCTGCACCTGCTTGGTCTTATACTAAGTACATTGAATCTATAGCTTCATCTACTGCAAGGAAACTTGGTTCTCTGTGTCACATCAGAAGGTTTTTCTCACCTGAGTCCATCCTTCAAATTTACAAATCAACCATCCGTCCTTGCATAGAATACTGCTGCCATATATGGTCTGGTGCTCCCGCTGTTCATTTCGAGGTCCTCAAAAAAAATCCAGAGACTGATATGCAACGTGATTGGTCCTGATCTGTCATCCCGTCTACAGTCACTTTCTCTCAGATGTGTTGTGGCTTCCCTCTGTCTTTTCTACAAGTATTTTCATGGCATCTGTTCTGACGAGCTACTTTTACTGGTGCCCCAACTGCATGGATTTAAGCGTGCTACTAGGTTGCCATATAGGTCCCACCTTTTCACTGTCGAAACGGTTAAATGTAACCGCCTCTTCCATTGCAACTGCTTCTTATCTCATACTTCCTGACAGTGCAACTTCCTTCCTCTTACTTGCTTCCCTGATAGATATAATCTTCAAATATTCAAGTGTAATGCCAATCGACATCTTCTGATGCCTTGATTTTGTTCCATATCCTTCTCTTTATCCTTTCGTCAAATATGCCTCTTTACTGTTACTCTCACTCTCTGTAACCTCTTGCATGATAGTGTCACTCCTGCCTTGTTTGGGGTGATATGCTTAAAAAAATAAATTCCCTGAGAATCACCGATTACAAGACTCATCTGACCAAAGTCTGATGGTGCAGGAGCCAATGACTCATGATTAAACAAAGATGAGTATGCTAATCCAAAAGACTGATTTGTTATCATTAAAAGCTGAACTTGTATTTATCTAAATTTCTATGAGATTAGTATAGGTTCTTTTTAACGTTTCTTTTAATAAGTATGTACACAGACCCCATGACAAGATTGATCTTGTTCAGGAAACATTTGGAGCATTTGCAAAGGTCATTTGAAAATTGGATCTTACTGTGAAGGAATATTATCTTAAGTAAATAAGATCTTTTTTTGTTGTAGATATTTTAATTTTCAGATGTCACTTCATGTCGATTCTTTATCTGAAATGAATTTTTGTCTCTTTGTTTTTATTTGCTTCTCGGATTTCAACTTGAGCAGGCAAAAAAAGAAACACAACTTGGATCAATACTTGATCTTTTTCAATATTTAAAAATTTGAGAAGAAAAAATGGAGGCAAAATTTAAATTCAAAAACAAAACAAAAATAAAACACATTAAAAATAAAACCTTATTATTTCCAGATATTATTGTTTCCATGAAGAATGCAAGTTGATTGTTTAGAGATGCAACATTTTTTAGAGAAAGAATTTACAAACTTAAAGGGAATTAAATAAGAAAAGTTTAACTTTTAACTTGTATTTTTTTTAAATATCTTCAGAACAAATATCTTTTTTGGCTACATTACATATTAACACTTAATATAGATTCTAATTAATTTTAAAACATCTATTAGAATCATTATTAACACCTAATAAATATGGCAACAAAGATAAGGATGATATTTTGAGCAATGTAAATAGTGTACATAATACCTCATCTCAGAAATATAGACAGACACTGAAAGGCTGAAACGTTGTGATAAATATGGCAACAAAGATGAGGATCCGAATAATGTAAATAGTGTACATAATACCTCATCTCAGAAATATGGACACATACTGAAAGGCCAAAACGTTGTAATAAATATGGCGACAAAGATGAGGACAATAGTCAGAATAATGTAAATAGTGACCATAATACTTCATCTCAGAAATATAGACAGATACTGAAGGGCCAAAACGTTGTAATAAATATGGCGACAAAGATGAGGACAATAGTCAGAATAATGTAAATAGTGACCATAATACCTCATCTCAGATATATAGACAGATACTGAAAGGCCGAAACCGTATAATAAATATGGCAACAAAGATTTTTAATTAAAAATATTAATTTAAAAATATTATTAGAATCTATATTAACACCTAATATAGATCCTTATCAATTTAAAAAAAAATAATTAATTAATTTTTTAAAATTCTTAAAATCTATATTAACATTCAATATAGATTCTAATTAATTTTTTAAAAAATAACTTGAATTAGCTAATATCTATCTTTCTTATAAACAATGATATTGACACTGTGCATAAAATAAATAACAAAGAATGTTTGAAAATGTAATTGACACTAACCTGGCATCTCAACTTCAGTGGCCTTCACACTGCCTTGGCAAGGCTTCCCTCTGTCTTTTCTACAAATATTTTCTTATTACATTGTTCTGATGAGCTTTCCTTCTTGGTTCACCGACTGCAGGATTTTAAGTATGCTAATAGTTTGGCAACTAGGTCTAACTATTTTACCACCATTTCTATTCTAATAGTTTCTTTTATCGCACTTCTCACCTTTGGGACCCCCTACTGATTTCTTGCTTCCCTGCAAACTACAATCTTCAGAAATTGAAATGCAACACCAATCGCCATCTTCTGACTTCACACATCCTGTTCTTTCATTGTCCTTTATCCGCACTAAAGTCTTCCCATTCTCTTTCACTTTCACTGTACCTCCCCTGCACCATAGCAGCATTATCACTTTGCTTGTCTTTTTTAAATGATAATCAGTTGATAGATGATCAAGCTGGAAAATAACGCTTTTAGTTACCATTGTCCCAAGCATTTCACCTGCGGATGTCAACTATGATTTGAGTTTGATGAATTGATGGATGTTTGTGACTACAAACAATTATCTCTATGTCTGAGACACCATCTTGTAAGCCTTATCATAATCCATTCATGACATTATCAAGTGTGTTTCTTTGAACATTGACTTATCTATGAACAACGGGTCCTTTATGTTTCTATCTTTCCATTCTGCACGGCTTTTCGTCCCCTTTTTAGGGTCTTCTCATCCTTTAGAAAAGACTTACTTTCAGCTACAATTCCTGTCAACAGCTGTCACAAAATTGGAAGATATGAAATCAGCCTAAAATTATCTTTAGCATTTCCTTTTAGATGGATGCTGAAACCGTGGTTCTTGTCCAATCACCAAAGATAGATAGGTTACTGCCAGGTGGTGTATGCTTGGAGGTGCAGGTTGTGTAATGGTTAATGACTCAGAATAGAAAATTAGAGAGCCAAGTTTCAATTGGGTTCGTTATATTTACTTACACACAAATATCCTGGGAAAGGTATGAATCTACTTCTTGTCCCCCACCTATGTGTTAAATAGTAGGACTTGTATTTGAATATCATTATTATCTCAAATTTTTGCAGTCCAAAAATATTTCTTGGTTTGGTTTTGAATAACCTGAAAAATCAATCATGCAGTCAGTCTTTAGGACAGATCCTTCAGAGGATCTTCAATTTACATCAGAGATCTATTCCTACGATGCAACATAACTTGATTTTCGATGTAGGTCGGAACTCACCTACATAAGTACCCTCAAGTCTTCCTTCTGCTTGGGAGCCATAATGAAGGGCAAAATAGTTTCTCCTCCCCCCAAAACGACACAAACGAGAGATAGCGAAAGTAGTACAATCCAATATGGCACGCAGCCAGTGAAGAAACAACACCATCTCCCACATATAGTGCTGCATGACAGCGTGTTACATTATGGGAGATGGCACCATAACAATACGATCCTGTGTCCGACATAATCCGAGAACCTTCTTTATAGAATTTGAAAGAAAACATAAGTTTGATATCATCATTCCAAGAGTCAAAGGTCTGTCTTGCAAGCCCAACATCATAAAATATTGGGGATGTAAATGAAAAACGGGTAAGAAATTTACATAAAAAATTGCAATGCACAACTACCCCTTGGCCCACTAAGAGCCAAGGCAATCTTGTGGTCCAGAGTAGCATTCTTTTCTTATGGTAAGAAAGGTTGTGATTGACCAAGTCTTGTAGGGAAGCACAAACAATTACCATATTTCAAGGCCTACCAAAGCCGATCAGATCTGAATTCTGATTTCCTTTTTGAACAGATACCACAAAGAATAAAAATTCTTTTTGAAGTAAAATTTGGTTTTCTCCTTGATCGCCACATTCATCAGGAAGATCAATTATGTATAACATGACAAAATGAAGTCATAGTGAAACACATTTTAACTGAATGTACTCACTTAACCCCTGTAAGACATAAATACTACTCGGAAAACAAAAAAAAAACGGCTTGGAAATACTGAAATTCTCAACATAATGTCCTACGTCGAAGAAATAGTTTTATACCAAAACATATAACACCTAAAATAGATCATCTATAAACTTGAATATATCTATAAAACATATATTTACCCTGAAAATATGAAATTATTTACATTATATCTGTAGTTAAAGGTATAAAATTTTGTTCAAAATATTTAGATTTCAGCATTAAGTAACTCATATAGGTGTTGATATGACACTAAACAAAAACAACATCACTAAACCAAACATTCACCAATTTTATAAATCCTTACAAAATGTTCATCACTGATTTGTTTCTCTATATTTTCCCAAGATAATTTTTTATTCTTCTCGGCCTTCATATATTGTTGTTGGTGATACATTCATTATATTCTCATCTCATCGACTACTTTTCTCGCTTACTTCAAGTTCTATACTGACACCCCCAACCCTGCCACATGCTTATCATCACCTAATGGCTTCAAATTCCAACACTTTCAACATCCACTTTTCCTTATCTCCCTTGCTTGATTACAAAATTGCTTTTCTGTTGTTCAGAAAATCCCTTTCTTATTTTGCTGCCTATGAACAAAGACAAAAGGAAAACTTATCTTAGCAAAATATTTTGTTCTTAGAGAGACTTTATGAAGGCAAATGTAAAGATTTTATTTTGTAACAAGTATTTATAGACAAGAGCAAAAATCAGTATCTGTCAATATTTCTGAGATAAGGTATTATGTACATTATTTACATTATTCGGACACAATAGATACAGGCGTTAGTTAGATTCAGTGGCAAGAGCCAAAGTGTGTGAGTTCAATACCCGGTTAAGGCAGTGGAGAACTTTCAGGGGGAAATTAACAGGAGATAACTGACATCCATTAAACATGTCAAGTGGAACTAGAACAGTCTACCCCAGTGAGCGAAATAAAGGGTTCAGTTTGACATTCCAACCACCTGAAGAAGACCGGAGCGTAGAACAGCTGAAACGTTGTAATAAATATGGCAACAAAGATGAGGACAATAGTCCGAATAATGTAAATAAGAGCAAAAATGTTATTGATTTTTCAAGATTATTAAATTTAAGAAACACTCATAAATATTCATCAGGTTAATGGAAAAGTCTAGGTAAATTATGGAGGACGTTAAGTGACATAATTTAATGTCTAATAAACGAACGTGTGTAAAAGTTGTTCTTGAAATTTTTATGCACGTTAATATTTAAAATTATAGTTTGGTGTTATATATTTTAAATAACATGAGTTCATGAATTTAATCGTTTTCTTTTAATTTTTTAACATTTTTATAGTCATGTATGCTGGATTGGGAAATAATGTATCCTAAATTATAGTCATGTTCATGCTAACAGGGATTTCTCTTAAGATTTAACATTTCACTCTGGATTTCACCAGTGTCTCGACAGTCGGCTATGATTGAAAAGCTCCTTCTATGATGATGTCTGGTTAACCTCCTTCTATGTTATAACCCCTAGAATTTCAGAAGGAGGCCAACAGGTGCTGCACTCTGCTCAAGGCATGAGAATTCAGTAGACTAATGTTTTTTTATGTCCACATACCAAGGCTTATTATTATTGAGACAGAGTAACATATCAACAAAATGATGATGCAGTACAAATATCCAAAGCCCTATGTACCCATCATGATACCTATCTCAATAAGCGTATACCAAACACATGTATCACATCCAAATATGTGTGATAGGATGACAGATGTTTAGCAGGTGGTCTCAGTTAGAAATACCTTCAGGTTGGATAATCGAGTCTGTTCAGAAGGTCTCTGTTTGAAGGTGTTCCTAAGTATCTATATTGGTCTTTCAAGTAGCCTTGACTGCATTAAACTTTGTTGTAGCCTACCTACAGATGGTAATGGGTATGTCCTCATTCACATAAATACAGTAGTAAATACTGTATGTTGGTCTGCAGTTGGAGATTCATTGTGGAATTCACTTGACTCACTTCTAGCAGTTGACTACTTCTACACGCCGCTGGCGAATCTTATATGTGTTGTTCTTGTCTTAACTATTAGCATTCATTACCAGTTTGATTATTCTATTCAGTAACCTTCCCTAGGTTACAACCTCCAATTAATTAAGGTCAGAAGCCACGACAGCCGCGCCTAGTCTAATATCAAGTTTATTATTATTATTGTTGTTGTTGAACTGAGAACATTATTAGAACAAATGTAAAAAGTGGATCACTTAAAGAAGACCTTGCGAGAACAAATGCATCTTTTCTCTATGGGATTCAGGAAGACTTAGTTCTTCTGCTATTTTTATATTTTAGCATACCTTTGAGGCATTTTCCTTCTCTTTCCTCTTCTGTTTTCTTTCCTTTCACTCAGCATTAGCTTTATCCAGATATTTCATCATATGTCACATATCCCGTCTTTCATGAATTATTGAATACAAGTGCCCAAAATAATTAAAGATCCAATTTTGACAAAGACGACTGCTTGTGCTGATTTAGTCAAAACCCATGCAGTTTGCTGTTAGTATCCAAAGGAGTTAAAACATGTTTTGCTTTTATTTTTAATTTCTATTTGTTTTTAAAACTCCTCGAAGATGAAAGTGCTGTTCTTTAAAAATAAACATATCAGTAAAAAGTACTTTATTTTTAATTCAGGAATGATTTTTTAAAATCATATCTAAATTTTCATTTACAGAGAGTTGATACAATATTTAAAACTTGATCTACAAGGAAAGGACGTGTGCCTTGGATAATAAAATTAGAGTACTTATCTTGACTTACCATCAACAGATATCACCTTAAGTGCATACATTATACATATGACATTGTGTGGATAACAGATTCAGAGACTAAATTCAAAGAACAATCAAACAAGACAGTGAAGGATAGCAAGAACAAAGGACTAACCATTAACTGTACACCCTTGTGCAAATTAATTGAAACAAAACTAATAATTCCGTTATTGTTTACTTTTCCGTATTTTTCCAATGCACATGTTAGTACTTCGTATGTCAATTCAACGAAGTCATTCCTTGCAGATTGATCACAGATTCTCGATTGAATTTAAATCAGGAGACTTTCAGGGCCAATCTATGATTTGATCGCTGGTAAGGCTTGCCAGTGTGTTCGTGCAGTGTTAAATTTTCGTAGGCTTCATTGGAGTAACGTCCATCGCAGACAATAACCGTAGGACAACTAATCGACAGTCGAGACAATATTGTCTGAGCGAGATAAAGAATCTAATACAATCACGGATGACGCAATATTTTTCAAAGCCAAACAAATTTCATCATACACCCCGGAAATAGATTAATATTACTGCACACTACTGCAAATGGCCTAATCTGAGGTAAAAATAGAAATCGATGACACCCTGTCACCCCAGTGGGTCTAAAACTGACCGTATGGTGAAAGAAAAGAAACTAAAGCGGTTGTTTCAATTAATTTGCACAAGGGTGTAAGACAATGTATGATTGTCAATAAAAAAGACATCTCAAGGCGTAAGTTACACATCAAGGACGTTAAAATTAATCAAATGTGACAATTAAATTATCTAGACAGTGGAATACCATGTAACGGAAAATGTGACCTAGAAAGATACTTTTTTGAAACCCAGTGAAATAATAATTGATTAAAAAAATGACATTTGTGATTCTACTGTTGAATGTTGAGAATAAAAATGTTAAAAGCACTGTTCATAACAATTAGAAAGAATTATTTGGACAGAGAACAAGGAAAGAAGCCTTGGAAAATCTAATCCTCAGAAAGTTTATGGAAGTCACGAGAAACAGAGGAAAACAATAATATACTTGAACTGTTTCTAAATGTCTAAACGAACAAATACCAAAGAGACGTTCATAAATCAGTAATTATTGCTGGGAACAGAAGGTGAAGGAAGCTGTGGAGAATCACGATCGGTTATATCATTAAAGGATATATCATACAGAGATAAAAATAACGAAACTTTTTTTTTCAGAACAGAGTAATAGAGATAGTTAGATATGAACCAAGTTAGATAGATATGAGCCGAGAACACGTAAGAAAACGTATGAACCGAGTTAGAATGATAGATATGAATGGCTTATAATGATAGATATGGACCGAGTTAGATAGATAGATATGAGCCGAGTTAGAATGATAGATAGATAGATATGAACCGAGTTAGAATGATAGATAGATACAAGCCGTGTTAGAATGATAAATACATAGATATGAGCCGAGTAGATAGATAATGAACCAATTAAGATAAATAAATAGATATGAGCCAAGTAAGAGAGGTCGATAAATATGAACCAAACATAAATAGATAGATAAATACATATGAACCAATATAAAAAGATACATATGAATCGACTACGATAGATAGATATGAATGGGAATGGGATAGATAGATAGATAGATAGATAGATAGATATGAATCTTGGAAGTGATAAGAAATATCCCCAGAATTCTCAAACATATTAATCATTGTTGTCAAATTAAGAATGTTTAGCGTTATAAGTCGTTTTAGGTTTCTGCCCAATTCCTTGTTTGCTTTCCTTTTGTCACAAGGAATCGTGCAATTGATCGCTACCCTGAATAAATGACATTTCCACAATTGGTAATCTTTCTTCATCAAACACAAATTTCAAAAGCAGGTCTTACAATCTTTTAAAGATATTATTATTATTAGTAGTAGTATTAGTATAAGTATTATTATCAATACTGTTATGAAATACATCGATTTTGTCACTGAAAAGCAAACTTTGACGAATATTAAGAATTCGGGAGAGAGAGGAATAACATTGACTGTCTGCTGCTTTAGGTGACGCCATAGTAATTAATAACTTAAATTGAAATTCTCTTCTACGAGTAAAAGAAAAAAGTTAAACATTAATGAAACAGGAAATTGTATTTCTGACTTATTTTCGCAGTCTTGAGTAAAATAAAATGATTTAATCAAATCTGAGATAAAAGCGATGTGACTTGGTGAAACTTACCATACAAACAGTAAAATGAAGAGCTAAAAACCAATAAAACAAATGTTTGCATGAGAAAATTTATAGAAAAATTATTCTTGATAAATCTTGGATAATTTTTTAAAAGATTATAAGATCGCGAATACAAGGCTTTTGATAATAGGAAAACAGAAAATTTAAAAGTTAAAGAAAAATTTATAGAAAATCATTTCCACATGTTTTAAAATCTATTAAAATAGTTCGTTCGATAACAGCAAAAGTATTTAAATTTAACTCTATTCACTTTTGATTATGTGACGATCTTCATCACACATATACATACATACTTACACAAATACAAATCATACAACGACAAGCATTCATTGGATAATAAATAAACACTACCTTGTAATAGACAATTTACAAATCGCAGCAATGCGACAATTTTGTAATCGCTCTATTTAGTCATGTAGTCAATTTTGTGCACTTTTGGGAGAAACGGATCACAGAAGCTTTCTTGAGTCTCCCCAAAACTCGCTCGCTGATTGGTCAATGCCAACCAATCAGATTGTCTGCACGTGAAGAACAATTCTTCCCGCGCAGCGATTCAGAGCCGATGATTACCTATATAATCAAAAAATATTCTTAGACAATTAGGGATATTTCAGCTGCCAAACGAATCCACGACAGTTGAAACCATGCGCCAATCTTCTCACTCACACCACCACTCACATGCTGAATATTCCTTACACTCACATAATCTTTTTGTCTCGACTGTCGATTAGTTGTCCTTCGGTCATTGTCTGCGATGGATGTTATTCCAAGAAAGCTTACGAAATTTGTAGCGCTGCACGAACACACTGGTGATCAAATCAAAGTACTATAGACTAACCCGGAAAGTCTCATGATTTAAACCCAATCGAGAATCTGTGGTCAATCTGCAAGCAATGACTTTGTGGAATCGACATTCGAATTACTAACATGTACACTGCGTCATGTTTCATTGGAAACATACGAAAAAAAGAGTAAATATTAACGGAATTATTCGTTTTGTTTCAACTAATTTGCACAAGGGTGTACAGTTAATGGTTAGTCCTTTGTTCGATAGAAATGCTATTAGCAGTGTTTAGGTTTATATGTTAATTAGATATTTAGTATAAATTCATACAGATTTCAGTACAATTCATCTTATTTTCCTTCATAATGATTAAATATTTACTCATAAAAGCAATAGTAAATTTTTCTGTCATATCTTTCTCTTTTACACCTTCAGTAAGGAAACAAGTGAAGATAAAGTCAATCTATTTTTGTGAAATGCCGAAAGTGTATCGTACATATTGAGACATACTCTGAGCAGGTGTGTATTAATATCGGGCTAATAACTGACTGCACAGATAACACTTCTGGAAGCCATGTTAGTTCATCGCTTTTCCCAAGTAGGTACTACGCATTTCTTCCCCGGAAAGATGAGATGCTGTTTTTGTTAAAATTATACAATTGCTTGCATAGCTACAGGGAATAGACCAAGTTAGAAAACGTCAACTTTACTTTTGCAATGAACTGACATTATTCTGAAACATACACGTCGAAATCTATGCTTCTACAATTTTGAGATAACTCGCTTTGAATAATTTAAACTCTAACGTCTCTAATTTTTTGCGGTAAACATGTATTCTCACCTTTCATTTTACTGACAATAAGATGCGTGACTTTTACAGCATTTGGAAATCTGAGAGGTTTAAATGCAAATGAAAGAAATTATGGGGTGAGTGGATTAGAAACGATTTGATTAAAAATTGGTTATTCATTCAGGTTTGGTTTGGTTTACGGCATATCAACCTTAATGGGTCATTTAATGCCGACAAGATTTTTATTGCTGGTTTGGTTTGGTTTGTTTTACGGCATATCAACCTCAATGGGTCATTTAATGCCGACAAGATTTTTATTGCTGGCAATATTTTTTCATAAATGTATTGTCAGTTATTTTTTTTCCCCTCAAAATATTTTTCCTTCAAAAATGTATTACTGGTAATATTTCCTCAAAAATGGTATAGCTCGTAATATTTTTTCTTTCAAAAAGGTATTTCTGGTAATATTTTTCTTCAGAAGTATATTGTTGATAATATTTATTTTCTTCAAAAATGTATTTCTGGTAATAATGTATTCCTGGTAAGAATTTTTTCCTTCAAAAGATTTATTGCTGGTATTAAAACATATTTACACTTTCATAGTGTTTTAACCCTAGTTTGGGAGTTAACTATTTGCCCATAGTTGGGACCCTAACAGGTGCTACCACCCCGGGTCAGAATGAACCTGGGAACACCAGCAGTTAAGAGGTGGTTCCACGCTCCTCAAAACCTTCTGATCAGAGGCTTTGCTGCTGGACGTTGTTTATCGTCATACCCAGGACGCGATTTATTTAGGTTATACTTAAACGTACATCACATAGCAGAATGTTGCAACTATAACGCAGCATTTTTATCTAATATTTCACAGGATGCATATACTTCACTGCAACTCTAAGCAGATAGCCGGATATATATATATATATATATATATATATATATATATATATATATATATATATATATATATGCATGTTTCATTAAAAACGACAGACAAGGTACTACACAGGTCCACAAACCGAAAATCTATGTTCGCTACGTAGATGATATCTTCATTTTAGCTGATAACATTAAAGAAATAGAGATACTTAAGACCACATTTGAGAAAAACTCCGTCCTTAATTTTACATATGAACTTAGCCAAAAAAACAAACTACCATTCTTAGATATCCTCGTTGAACACAACAATAACACTTTCATTACATCATTATACAAAAAACCCACCAGCAAAAACTCGTGCCACCTTAATTTCAAAAGCGAATGCCCACTTAGGTACAAAATAGCTGTAATAAAAAACTTTCTAAATAGAGCCCACCAGAACTCATCCTCCCGACTACTCTTTCTCAAAGAACTTAACAACGTTAAACAAACACTAATTAACAACGGTTTCCCTAACTACCTTATAGACCAACAAATTAGAATATTCCTCCCCAAAGCAAGTAATAACGATAGCGAACACACAACTAAAAATCACATACACATCTATTACAAAAACCAAATGCATATTAATTACAAACAAGATGAATCTTCTCTAAGACATATTATAAAGAAATACACTACTCCTATTGATCCGAATAAAAAAATCAAATTATTATCTATTATAAAAAATTTAAGACGGCCAACCTTATCCTCAAAAATAACAACACACCAACTAAGTCAAAATTACAAAGAACGAACATTATCTATGAGTTCAAATGCCCTTTAAGGAACTGCGTTCCTCACCAAACCGGACTCATAAATAATTACATCGGCTACACAACCACATGTTTATCCAGACGTCTTACATTACACCTATCTGACCACAGTTCCATCAGAACACATTTAAACACACACTCAGATTTACCCGACACTATTAGGAACATACTAGTAGAAAACACAAATATATTAACTGCATCCACTTGCAAAAAAAGACTAAAAATAATGGAAGCTCTAATAATAAAAAAGAAAAAGCCAACCTTTAACAATATTAACTATGAACAAAGCCACAATGTGCTAACCGTATTCGGAAACTAAAAACATCACTACCGCACACTGAACATACACAGAACTCACACACTCTACTAAGCTGATAATTGAATCATCCTTGATAATGGCTAAAGGTATAGCCGAAAGCGCTCGGAAACACAGAACATTCGGACAGTTCTTACACACTCTTTGTCCAGAAAAGAAAGCTCTTGTCAGAACACAAGAAAAATTAAATAAAAAGCTCAACCTTGTCTGTCGTTTTTAATGAAACATGCATAAAGGAAGGATTGCTGCCTAAATATACAAATATATATATATATATATATATATATATATATATATATATATATATTTTTTGTTACTTATTTTGTTACTTTCCGTTTCTTCTTTGTTACTTTTTCTTTGTTACTTCTTTTTGTTGCTTTCTGTTTCTTCTATGTTACTTTCTTTTCTCTGTTACTTCTTTTCGTTACTTTCCGTTTATTCTTTATTCTTTGTTCCCCAAAATGAATGACAAGAATTCAGAAAAAATAAAAACTTTCAAACTCAACTTGAATTCACACCCTTACCTGGAAAATGCAAAAGAAATGAAGAGAATAACGAAAATACTTCGCTTAAGAATGATAATAAAGTATAATACGGATTTTTTTCTAAAAAATAAGTAAAATCAGGGGTGCGTATTATGCACAGCTACAAAAGAAATTATGTATATTATAGTAGAAGCATTTTCCCAGATTTTCAGCACAATGTTCGGGGTGCGTGTTATGGATGAAGGCGTATTATACATGGGGAATTGCAGTAATCAAGTGACAGAAAATAAAATTTAAAAAATAATGAATACAGAAAAAAAGTTGAAGAAAATTTGTCATTTGAAAACCACCAAAAATTATTCGACTTAAAAATATATTTTTTGTATAAAAAAAAAATAGTGTACCTTCGTATTTTTTACCAAGGGACTCCCGATATAAACCTCTACCCAATCAGTGTTACATATTTCTAAAAATTTATTGATTAGCTTGTTTTTACGGTTTATCACCCCCTTTGTTGGTTATTCAAAGCCGAAACATATTTTGGATTGTAAGAACAATTATTTTTATTTGAGAGTGAATATTAACAATTTTTTGAGAATAACAATTGTTTTTTTTCCAGATACGAGTCCTACTATTTAACCCATAGCTGGGGATAAAGAGATAGGTTCATATCTTTCCCAAGGGTATTTATGCGTAAGCGAATGTAATGAATCCGACTGGGGTTTGAACTCGGCTATCCGATTTCTCAGTCCATGCTAATTTCCATAACACCACCCGCACATCCAACATTTTTAACAATTCCAGAGACCTAAAATTCAAACCCTAAAAAAAAAGACAACTTAAACAAATTGCTATACTTGATTTCTTGCTCGGGAAATATTACAATTTAACAATTTATTGTTCTAAATGAATCCACGAGTGTGAAAGACCCAAAGAATCATTTTTTTGTTTTCATTTCTTTTCGAAATTGTTTGAAGTCAATTTCTTTGATATTTTCTCGTTATTAATTAAAAACAAGGAAATTGATTTTTGTTTGTCAATATCATTGCATCAATTGAACTTCCAAAATTAGGAATATTCTGAATTCAGTAAAATTGAAGAAGCCTTTGATTCCACTACAGTTAATCTTGCAATCCGTTGAAAGCAAGTGAAATTCTCACTTAGTGCTCCATAAAACTGGCCATGTACAAAAATTATTTTAGTTAAATAAATATTTTCTTTACATCTTTTTTTCTTTCTTATATCATTTGTGTTTATGGGTCATTTATAAAAGAAATTGCCTCGAACGGCCTCTGAGAGTGGATATGATCCTTGGTGAGAAATACTTCCGAGCTTTGACAATGGATAAAAATAGATTAAAAAAAATACGTTTCTTTTGATTATTTCATGTACATATTTAAAATCATTTCACCCCGAAAAAGGCGATTAAGCCACTAAGACGCAATGGTGGATGGGGGTTACTGAGGGTCTAAAGAATCTAAGAAAAGGAAAAACATTATTAAGGCGAGAGGTCAATAAAGAACAAGGATTTAAGGGCAACAGAAGATGACGATTGACATTGCTTTTCAACTTTTGATGATCAAATTTGACTGGAAAGCAAGAAGCCGAAAATGAGAAGAAACTCTTAGCATAGAACTTATGGTTACAGCTAGCAATTTCAACTGTAAAATGATGAGACCTAACTGCCAATCGAGTACTGCGCTTACAATTTGTAAAGTCAGGAAACCAAACAGGAAAGTAATATTTATTTCCGAAATAAAACAGAAAATGTGTCACAAAGCAAAAAGAGAGCATGGGAAAGGTTAGCCATCAATCTGTCATATTAAACTTAGCTAGCCGCAATCACTGACCCAAATGAATATTCCTTAAACCAGAACACAACATTCTTACTTAACATTCTTAATATAATCACCATAATACTTCAAAGACTCTATGAAGTCCTAACTAGTCCCCATATGTCTGTTGGTTGAAGATAAAGTAACAATTTTTAAAACATGAAACCCTAAAGGGTAAAGCTCATCCAAACAATTGCCATGAAAGTATTTATAGAAAAGGCAGAGGGAATCTGCGTTACGGTAGTGAGAATATAACTGCAAATAATGAAGGTAATTTGTTTTGTTTTACGGTATATCAACCTCAATGAGTTATTTAATGCTAACAAGATTTTTATTGCTGGTAATATATTTTTTTTTTCAAAAATATATTGTTGGTATTTTTTTTTTTAAAAAGTGTATTGCTGCCGGGTACCGAAATATATTTATTTTTTTATATCTGGGCACATATTTCTCTAGAATGCCAGGTCGCACCTAGACATTATTCAGGGCGTACCAGTGCGCCCCTGCGCACCATTTGAGAATCATTGCAATAAAGAAAGATTAAAACAGCGTATAGCCTACCTAAAAAGCTTTGGTAAACGGTTGGGAGAACTTTGGCAAATGGGTGGGAGATCTTCGGTAAATGGGAGGGAGATCTTTGATAAATGGTTGGGAGAACTTTGGTAAATGCGTGCGAGAACTTTGGTAAATGGTTGGGAGATCTTCGGTAAATGGTTGGGAGATCTTTGATAAATGGTTGGGAGATCTTCGGTAAATGGTTGGGAGGAGAGGAATAGCCAAAAGTCAACATTTACAATGGACAGGAAATTGTGGGAAGCCAACGTCCTGAAGGGACATGGCGCACGAAGAAGAAGAAGGAGGAGGAGGAGGAGGAGGAGGAAGAAGAAGTCCTAACATTTGGAGATACGCTGATGGTCGCCCCGTTATCACGGTGGTTTTGGTCAGCATTTCAAACAGATAAGAAGCTTCATCTTTTCATGTGACGATAATACCGAGTGTTCTTTAGCCGCGCGTAAATTCTAACTTAGGATATGAGTTAGCAACTATATAATTTTCTTGTTTGTTCGCTACAGGGTTAATGCTTTTCGAGACGTTGTGAACTAAGTACTTACATATATTTGCCTAACTCTTTTATAGCGTCATAAAGAGAGAAGATGTTATATGGCCTTTTAGTTGTTGCTTCTGGTGAAAATCCCTAAAAGATGTAGTTTCAGTTATTTGATACAGTCCTTTGTTCGCTGGAGAATCACAAGGAACTGTACCAATAACAGAATCCATATTATTTGAGGACTTTAAGTCGTCTTAAAAACGGGACAGAATACAAAATTAATTGATCAGCTGCTCATAAAATAAATTATATTGAAAATTTGACAGTCAGTTTTTGGAGACACTTTGTAATAATATTTTTTATGTAAAGTTTTCGTCTGTGTCTGTTGGAGGCCAGCAGTTGTTAGGTTTTTATCGTGACCGAATCAACGTCAGATAGAAAAGTGAAACAAACTGGCCATATGAATTCTATTGTTATCAAAAATGGGACATTGTTTGAATAAATTTTGTGTAAATAAGGTTAATATTGATATTGGAAACCATATTTAGGCCTTGAGAAAGAATTTTGGGGCTTGTGGGTGTAAATAAAATCAGTGATAAAAAAAATGGGTAAAGTTCAGTGAATTTATTCCTCCATCATGTATGTATATATATATATATATATATATATATATATATATATATATATATATATATATATATATATATATATATATATATATATATATAATATATATATATATATATATATATATATATATATATATATATATATGTGTGTGTGTGTGTGTGTAAAATTTCAGATGGTGTATATCTGTCAAAGGATAATATGAATAAAAACAAAGAAAACTCATCTTAGTTTTCGACGCGTTTTTTCTGATGGACTTTATCGAGGCAAGTTCATTGGGTTGTTAGTGCACTTGCCTTGATAAAGTCCATTAGAGGACGAAACGCGTCGGTTAAGATAATATATATATATATATATATATATATATATATACGCAAATTTAAAAGAACGGAGGGTAAGGTTTCAGCGTTCAAAACATTAATTTAAAACAGGGCTCAATAGAAAAGTAGAGCCGTATTTATTTATTTATTATGTAGTGTTACATTAGAACATACACATCCCCGCTACAAAAGTGTACATCTTGTTTCAACGTAAAAAATATTTTCTAACGTTTCATCAAGTGGGGAATCACGGTTAAGGTAGAAAATCACTGTAATAATATATATATATATATATATATATATATATATATATATATATATATATATATATATAGATCTCAATACATTGAGCTCTTTTTGTTAGTTGTTTACTCGTGTCGGGGTTTTTTTTTGGGCTTCAAACCTATATCTGTGCGATTTTTTCGACAGACTTTCATGTTTCTAGCTCTTTCTTTTTTTAAAACCTTTTTTTTCCTTCGAGATTGATTTGATTATTGGCAAATCAAAATTCGAAGGTTTTCGAAACGAGTATAGTTACCTATACTATACGAGTATAGTTACCTATATATATATATATATATATATATATATATATATTATAAATTAATTGATTTAAATATGTTTTTTTCGCTACACAGTTCTAACCATAGCGAAAAAAAAATTTAAATCAATTAATAAATTAATGTTCTAATTGAGCACTATTTTGTAAAAATAAAATATCTATAGAACACCGGATTATATATCTTACTGTCCTTTCTTTTATTTACACACACACAGATATATATATATATATATGTATATAAATAAAAGAAAGAACAGTAAGATATAAAATCCGGTGTTCTTATAGATATTTTATTTTACAAAATAGTGCTCAATGTAAATTTATAGAGCATTAATATTATAAATCAATTAATTTATAATATATCAATTAAATCAATTAATTTATAATATATATATATATATATATATATATATATATATATATATATATATATATAATTGTAAAATGTTCAAATATTGTCCATTTATATTTATCCCAATCTCTTTTCCAGAAGATACTTGGATGACCAACTGTAAATAGTTTAAGCGAACTTGTATCTCCTTGTCTCACTCCTTTTCCAATCATTATCTAACATATACACACTAGCTGACGGGAATTGATATGATAGTTGATATTCATCTTTTGTACTTATACTTTTGCGTGAACATAATTACTAGAAACAATGATATGTATGTTTTATGCTGTAGTTCATTTTTTAAAAAATTATATTTTAGAATACAGTTTGATTTCTTTAAGAAATTGTAGGATATTATCTGGATTAATAACACGTAAGGATTCTTTCATTTTGATTGATGCATTGCTGGTAATTTTTTATACAAAAACATATTTCTTAGTAAAATATGCTTTTTTATACTTTCACAATGTTTTGTTTTTGTTTGGTGGTTAACTATTTGCTCATAGGGGACCCTGTCAGTTACTACCACTCTCGGTCAGGGTTGACCTGGGAACAACAGAAATTAAGAGGTGCTTCGACAAATGCAGATAATGCTATCAAAACAATATGTTAGGTTTCTTTCTATAATCTGATCACCTTCCGTTTCTTCAGTCATGATGTCGCATACAATTCCCAAAAACACTTTTTTTTATGTAACTGTCTTGTTGACTTAGAGTGTCTCGTTTCGATCCTGATTCGCTAATCAATATATTTATTTGGGTTTTGATTAGAAAATCTTGCTTCTAATATCAATGACTTTTCAACGAAACTTATGTTATTACAAGAGAATTATAAAAGTTTAGAATAGACCCCATGAAAGAATAAAGTGTCATATCAAACATATACTTGTAAAAGTCACTGTGAAGGCTAAATTATATAAAACTTGTGAAAGATCTTATGCACTGTATAATATTTTGTACTAACGTTCACCCAATACAAGGCCCAAGATCCATTCAATGTAGAGTGTAACTGAATAAGTTGTTGGTTGGTTGGTTTTGTTTAGCAGCATATCAACCTCTATAGGTTATTTAATGCCGAAATCTAAATATTTTGTAAGCAAGTTTATTTTATTTTCGGAGATATTAATTTATTTAGTGATATGTGTCTTACTAATTAACCCATATCTGGGGGGAATAGGTAGATTCATACCTTTCTTAAGTGAATATAACGATCACAACTGGAATTGGAACTCGGCTCTCCGATTAACAATTATCCATTACAGCACCAGTAAAATCCAAGGTTACACCACCTGGTATTCCCAGGCAGTTACCCATTTAGGTACTGACCAGGATAGATGTGGCTTAACTTCGATTTCTTATTCTGAGCCATTATTCATTACACCAACGGCACATCCAAACTTACAGCACCTGGCATTCTCAAGCGGTCACCAATCTAGATACTGACCAGGCTCGATGTTGCTTAACTTCGGTGATCGTACGGGTAACGGAATGAAGTGTGTGAGATGAATGTAAGAGTGGGGGGAGTACGGAAAGAAGACGATAAGCATATGGAGGATAAATAATGGTTGAACCTCGACTATTGTAATATTCGGGGAATCACCACGCAATAGTTTGTTCCATAAAGTAGCAGTCATGAGGAAGACTTCCTCTTTACAAATGGAATACGAAAGGAATGAGTGTGACTCAAATCACTTAATTTCTCCACGCGCGTGTTGGTCTTCCCCACGCATTTCCCCAGTAATCCTGACGGACACGCTTCTCTTCTTGATCTCTTCTTTGCCTCTACCCTGACTCATGTCGTACGTGGCAGCTCTGCCCTCTTGGCAACTCCGATAATGCGGTAGGGTCTGTAGATATCTCTTTCTGCTCTCTCATCAGTCACGAACCGACCAACAGCTGATTGGGATTTGTTCAGTGACTTCCTTCGCGAACTAATGAATGGATGGAGCTTGTCTGAATATAGATGTAATAGGTTTATGTTGAGTCTATGGGAAAAGTGACTGTAAGGTTAAAAATAGTTCATCGCCCACACGGCCGTGTTAGTTATATTCAAGACTGGAAACTTAGGATTGGCGTCTACGAAATTTATAAAATTGAAGAAGAATTTTTTTTTAAATTGGCGCATTGAAATAAATAAAGGAGGAAGAGTGAGAGGGGATTGACAGGAATTGAGCGAAAGAGGGAGATAAAATATATGAAAAATAAAGAGGGGGAAGAAAGCGCTTGCAAAAGAGGAAAACGAAGAAAAAGAAAAAAAAAGCTAAAACTTACGGAGAAGATATTACCGTATTTTCCGGCTTACAAGACGCTGCGGCTTGTAAGACGCACCCTAATATTGGAAAAAAATTTTTAAGAAAAAAAAGTCATTCTCATACAACATATTCACCATGCGTCCCTCATAGCACCACGTATTGTCTACCTTAATCACTCATCCGATTTTGTTTGTATGGCAATGACATACTAGTCCAGAGCAGAAAGGCTCTCGCCGCTGCTTGCAAACAGATCATGTTTAAGTTTGTGGCTCGGCTCCAGGAAGGTTTATAGTCTTGGAAATACTTGTAACTTGTACTGAGGTTACAACATATAAAAGGCTGAATTAGATAGCTAAAATTATAGCGTAATAACTCAACATACAAATCCACGTCTCGATCAGCCAATCCAATTAGGTGACCGTACAGGCTTACTTGAGCCTGAGCGTTGCCTTACTTTGGTCTTGGAAGACGCACACGTATTTTTCAGGGTAATTTTTTAGGAAAAAAGTGGGTCTTGTAAGATGGAAAATACGGTATATATTTTTTGTTTACTTGGTCTTTTTTTTTACAGGCATTTTTTTTTCAAATACTGTGTAGCTTCAGGGTTGTGACGATAATAGGTTCCTTGTTTTTATCATCTGTGAATTGCATTGTTTCCTTGAGAAATATAGTAGAATTGATTTCTGTTATTTTCTTTACGCTTTGAAATTCAGAGTTTTTATTCTCTTAGATTGTTTATTGTCCAAGACTAGAGAGCCCAGTTTACTTCTCTATTTAACCTATAGCACCATTCCAAGGTCATTAGACTGGGTTCTTAACGAGGCTCACTGATTTCACTATCCACACATTATTCGACAGGCGTACATTTTGCTTAATTTTCTTTTTCTTCCTTTGATGAAATTTTGACAGCTTTTGTGTGTATTCCATTGACTTGAAAGCCGTCGAGCAGCGTTAGGCAAAGCAAATAAATGGGCGCGTAGAACTGCCAATAAAGACAATCGCACAAGGTCCTTATACGCCGACTGTGGCACCAATAATGGCAGCGGAAGGCAGAATTATTCATTTAGAAGAGAAGTGGGAAATATGTGATTGGGTGGGGGTTGTCACTGTATTATTATCTTGTCGATAGTGCCAGCTATCAAAATCTGGACCTATTTTCGCCAGAAACCTCTTTAATTTGCACCATTGTATCAACGTTCTTTTTCTGCTGCGTAATGTGAGAATTATGACCCAATGGACAAAGGCATTGATTCCCCTCCCACACCACCTCTCGATCTCTAGTATTCAGCCAATTTGAAACATAAAAATGGTTTAAGTCTTGGAATCATTGGCTGTCTATTCCAATCAGCTCTTATTTTCATCAGATTCTATAACATGGATTTTGCTTTCGTATTAAAACGAAAAGATCAAATGATTGACAAGGCTATCGATGAGCACATGTCTGTAAGTAAGAGGAAGTTAGTAAAGAGGTTGTGTGTAAAAGAGGTTGATTATTTAATAAGTTGAGCAGCAAATAACGTTCGATTCTTGCTCCAATATTAGCATGCTCTAGAGCAGAAAACTTCGCCGACAGGAAATACTCGATTCAAGGTTGCAATTCTCTACACGAATAAGAATTCCAACCAGACGATTATAGAAATTCCAATCATAAGCAAGTTTAAGGAACTTTTCATAGTTCTTCTTAATCCAGCAAAAAGCTTTTCAGTGACCATTCATATATATATATTCATATATATATATATATATATATATATATATATATATATATATATATATATATATATATATATATATGTGTGTGTGTGTGTGTGTGTGTGTGTGTGTACACTTTATTTTAGGATATTACACCAGAATCATGTAAAAAATCGCTACACAAATGCAATCATGTTTCGATGTGTATTAACACGTCTCATAAGCTGTTAGTAAATAACTGGTGAGTAGACAATTTTAAACTGAATGTTACGAACGCCGGAAGTGGACTCTATTCGTTCTCATTTTAAATGGCTATATATATATATATATATATATATATATATATATATATGTGTGTGTGTGTGATAGAAATTATTAGGAGGATTTGAGATAATCATAAGTAATTCATCGAGTCATGGAAGAAACCTCATGCATCTTTGGGACTTATCAGTACGCATCAACGAGAATCGAAACCCGGACCGTTATGATACGACACAAGCATCATATCATCTGTACCAACGGGCCTCGCTGTCGAAGAGGTAATGAATTGTTTTTTAATGGATGAAAATAGTTTCATAATAGGAATTCTACGCTTATAAAAGCATATGTGTTCTCTCCAGAGATTCTCCGGTTATTTTGAATATATCGGTTGTACGATTTAACGTTTCATTCAAACATTTTTTTTTTTAAAACAATGCATTTCCAATATTGTCTCTTTCCTCTAGTTCCCAATTTGGCTTCCTGCGGTTTTTGCCTTTTCCTTGAAGCTAAAATCGCCTGTGACTGAAAGAAAGTACTAAATCTAAGGCGCCATTGACCTAGATATACTACTTGTTAACATTAAATGTTTGGATCATTTCTGCAAAGATCTAGCACATAAGAAAATCGCTGGAATTCTACATTCATGAAGAAACTATCAAGAATAAATTTTGTTGAATTGTCAAGTGTATGATCTGTCAGATGTCAAGCAGCATTCGGTGTCAACTCTATATGCCCAATCGATTTATTATTTATTAAGTTTTCGATGAAAACCACTTGTAACAACTGAATCACAATTCTTTAAAAGTAAAGCATCAGATTCACAAAAAGGTATTATCATTTTTCAGGAACAAAGTTCACATTAGGATTTATTCATTTAGTTTGGTACACGGTCTTTGTCAGACGATAAATTTCAAGTCCTAAAGCTTGTAAAATCAGTAATCAAAACATTTACTGGGATTTATACACCAACAACTAGCAAAAGTGGTAACTATTTTGGTCGTTGATGTAATGAATATGCATACACCTGCCCCCCCCCACACCTCCACAGTAATATGATTGACTGGTGTCAGCCATAAATACAGACTGATGTGAAGGTACAGGACGGCACTTATTGTCTACGTCTATTGCCTACGCCTATTGCCTACCACTACTACGAGGACCAGTCCACTATGGTTACCTGCTAGATTGTCCTACTCCGTTACAGTAGTCCAAAAACCACTTTGCTACTTCGAATAAATATATCCATTTTCAGGACATATCAGTCGTCAAGAATAATCGCCATTTAAATTCCGATATAAAGAAAAAAATAAAGTGAAATTCATGACAAAATTTCAGAAATGGCTGTTTGATTTTAATATGTTAGTATCTTCATTATATTAACTTTATTTTTTCTTTGTTATATTATTCCTCGAGACTCAGGGATTAGGAAATTTCAGATGCATTTTTAGCATTTCTCAGTATTGAAGACGCTGTAGCGTGAAGGACACACACTTTCGATGTTCAACTTGACCTTTTCATGACACGGAATGCTAAAGTCCAGACACAGACGGTTCACTGTTGTGAGTGTTACTACATCACATTATAGCCAGAGACTGTTAAACATTTATCAGAATATCGACAACCTTTCAGTATGGACATATTTTATGAAATGGGTAGAAAGCAAAGTGACTTAATTGTGGTCGCAGGACAGAATTAAATACAGAAAGAATCGGTTTTATGGCATGAAACTGCGGAAGAGCATAATAAAAGGATTGATTCCGTTTAATGAGTATTAATTATTTTAATAGGGTGTTGTGGAGGGCCGTGAGTGCTCACATTTTGAAGAGTCACACCACATAAAAGAAGAGTTTAATATAACTAGGTTATACTAAATTGGGTTATCTGAAAAGTGGAAAATTGGTCATGTCCTTTCTAAACCACGTAGATATTTAGGGATGGTCGAATTAATGGTTGAATCCCATCACGATATCTATCTATCTATCTATCTATCTGCATGATAGCGGTAAAAAAATGATATACGTTGGCATAGGCACTTCTGCTTCTAAGATAAGATTGTAGCATCTGAAAAGTGTTATACACTAATATATATATATATATATATATATATATATATATATATATATATATATATATCAGGTCATCCCATAAGTTCTGTCCGAATTTTGAATAAAGAAAACAAGTGACCAAATGTTACATTTAATTACAGATTCAATCAACAATGTATTTTCCCTGATTATCTATGACTTCCTTCCATTTATTAACAAGCTTACTAATTCCATTACTGTAAAATTCTTTTGGCTTTGATTCGAAGAACTCAAAAATGTCAGTTTTAAACTCTTCCTGTGTTACAAAGGCTGTTTCTTCCAAATGATTCTGTAAGCTATGAAACAAATGGTAGTGTTAAAGAGCAAGATCGGGAGAATAAGGTGGATGAGGAATTTTCTCCCAACCAAATTCTTCGATCTTTTGTGACGTGATTCTTACTGTGTAGGGTCCTGCATTGTCCTGATGAAACATCACACCTTTTCGATTCACTAGAGCAGGTCTTTTTTTCCTCAAAGCTTGGTTCAAACGCTCTAATTGCTGACAGTATATTTGAGCATTAATTGTTGCATTAGGTGGTAAGAATTCAAAGTGGATTATTCCTTGGCGATCCCACCAGATTGAAAGAAGAACCTTTTGCCCATGAAGTTCCCTTCTCGGCTGTGGCTGGGGTCCTTCCCCTTTACCAAGCCACTGTCTACGACGCTTAACATTTCGATAAAATATCCATTTTTCGTCGCCAGTCACAAGTCTATCCCAAAAAGGTGAAACAAGTTGGCGAGAATGGAGAGAAGAGCAGATGTCAACTCGGGATTTGAGTTTGTTTCAGACTAATTAACTAATATCAAACACTTAAAATCCCATAGGTAATAATTTTTATTTCATGAGAGCTCAAAAAAAAAAGCTGCTCTCATGAAATAAAAATTATTACCTATGGGATTTTAAGTGTTTAATATACTTTAATCAGAATTTGCTCTGAATTTTGACATAGAGCTCTCCCTGAAACTATATCCTTCTGGAAATTCCATACGGATTACCATATTGTATCATTACTATATATATATATATATATATATATATATATATATATATATATATAATTATTTATTTAAAAAAAATCTATAACATAAATATGTTATAAAATCACTTGAAACAAAATGGCTAATTTTGTAGTGATTTTATAACATATTTATGTTATAAATTTTTTAAAAATAAATAATTATATCTGTTCTACTTTGTATTGAGCACTCTTTTAAGAATAGTATTTGTTGGTTATTGGAATTCATTCCATATACACCAATCATATACTTGGGTATATATATATATATATATATATATATATATATGATTGCGAGAAAATCATTAATTGTTGAATTAGTTATCTATTCGTAAGCGAACTTAGGTTCTAATGTAATTGGTTGAAACATCTGTGACCCTTTACGAAGTGTTTAGTATGACTAGGTCCGAGCCTGTCCCCACCTACTACACTCGCCAATTAGGGAAAATTACTTCATCTTCTCTATAATACCTTGAGATGAATTTGCTTACATAAATAACTATCCATCTTATTTGTATGGTTTTCGGAGCAGAATAATTTGTAGAAAGGATTTTCCCGATAAATATGGACTATGCATTTTACATAACGATATATTTTCTGGTGGTTTAACAGAAAGAATAGTTTCAGAAATTGGTTTGGTTTGGTTTGCTTTACGGCATATCAACCTCAATGGGTTATTTAATGCCGACAAAATTTTTATTAGTGGTTATATTTTGTTTTGTCAAAAATCTATTTCTGGTTATATTTTTCCTTCAAAAATGTATTGCTGGTAATAATTTTTTTTTCAAAAATGTATTTCTAGTAATATTTATTTTTTAAAAACATTGTTGGTAATATTTTTTCAAAACTGTATTGCTTGTAATAGACATTTTTCTTCAAAAATTTATTGTTGGTAATAATTTTTTACAAAGTATTTCTGGTATTAAAACCTATTTTTACTCTTTCATAGTGTTCTTACCCCAGTTTAGGAGTTAACTATTTGCCTAGAGCTAGGACCCTAACAGGTGCTACAACCCCGTGTCAGGGTGGACCTGGGAACATCAGCAATTAAGAGGTGGTTCCATATTCCTCAAAACCTCCTCATCAAAAGCCTTGCTGCTGGATGAAAGTTTATTGTCTTACCCAGGATGTGGATGTAGTTTATCGTCATACACAAGACGATTCAGAAATTGGGTTATTTGAACTTGGCCAAGTGGAGAATTGGCCACGTGCTTTCCCAACCACGTAGATATTTAGGGATGGTCGAATTAATGGTCGGATCTCATCACGGTATAATTGATGACAACCGGATCTTATATATACAGTTAGGCGACAACAATTTGGGGACTTCCGTACAACGACCTGTCGATACATCCACACAGATACAGGGAGAGTAGATCTTAGTAGTAACTGATAATAAACAATCACCAGATTAATAAACAAACCTTTAAA
>CAHIKZ030003087.1:695000-772500 GCA_903632075.3 Acanthosepion pharaonis
ATAAATAAAGGAAAAGCACAAATCGATGAACTTTCAGTGTTATTATTTATTGATGTCTTTGTAGTTATGCATTCATGACAAACAGTTTAAACATTCCGACCTCTTCATCTGTGGAATTGGTAGATAAAACTATTTAAATAAAAAGAAATATGGAAATGTTGTTATTAATATAGAAACGGGGGAAGACATTTTAACATAGACCAACATCCGGTGAGATTTCATTTGAAATAAAAAAAAAAATGTCCAAATATTTAACAAGTTCTTTTTAAAGATCGATCGAGCTTATCTTGATTTTTCAGCCTTTCTCAACCTTTTTAGCTTTATGGGACCCTTGAGATAGGTTTCCTGTCTCAGGGGACCCCAACATCAATGCCGGATTTACTTATAGGGTTAAGCTTATGGCTTCAAAATCTAGGGGGCCTCCAGCGAAGGTGTATAATATTTTTGACACTGTCATAGGCCATTCTTACACATGCTGTCATAAGACATTGTAGACTCTAAATAACCCTTCAGTAATTTTCCTTACATTTCATTTCAAAATAATTCTGTCTTAAGCCGATAACGATACTAGCATTGGTTTCTTTATAGTCACTCAATGATATACGAATCCGCTACGTAAAGGAGTTCCTGTTCACTCACCAGTAAAGGCAGTTTCACACTAACGCCATATACAGGGTGTTTGAAAAGTAACTCCCTATTTTATGTATGATGGACTTTCCCGTTTTGTAAAAATTATAGTTAGACGGAAGAGTCCATAATACATAAAATAGGAAGTTACTTTTCAATCAGCTTGTAAAGATCGCTAAATACATTCCTTATGATTATTATAATTTTTAATAATAGAAGAGGTTGAAGCCTTTATTATAATAACCCAGAATTTTCCAACATTATGGCGTATGTGTAGAGTAAAATTACTAATAGAAAATTAAACATGCATTAATTTCTCGTGGAACCCCTAGCAACCTTTCGCCGAAATCAAGGCACACCATTTGAGAAACGCTATTCTATTTTATGGACTGAAATTAAAAAAAAAAAAAAAAAAAATCAAGCTTCCGGTGGGATTAGAACCCACATCTTTTATATTAAGGAGTTTAAATACATTCCCTATGATTATTATAATTTTAAATAATAGAAGAGTTTGAAGCCTTTATTATAATAACCAATAACAATAACATTTTCCAACAATATGCCGTGCGTACTATAGCAAAATTACGAATATAAAATGAAACAAAAATTACTCAAAAAATGTATTAGCCTATATATTAATTTTTCGCCTACCGACCTCATGCGGAACTCTCGGGTTCCATTTTCCTTTACTCACGAGAATGGGGATTTGGAAGGGGGGGGTCAAGAGCTTACAGCCTCCCTATATCTAAATCCGCCCTTGCCCAGCTTAAAAATTATTATATACCATTATTAATATCTATGTTTTATTTTTTCTATCGTAGTTTACGTGGTAAAAATAACATATGGACACCTTGCATGTGTCCTGTACACGAGTGAGTCAGTCAGTGATACATGAATATGTCTCATACAGTTACTGTCCACTAACCAGTGAAGGCAGTTTCACACTGACGCCATATAAACATCGCTAAATACATTCCCTATGATTATTATAATTTTTAACAATAGAAGTGTTTGATATCCAAGGATTTTCAAGCAATACGTATATATTAAAATTACAAATACAATTTTTTTGTGATGTAAGACGCTCACTCGTAACTTTCGTTAGGTCAACGAATGCTCGTTATCACTTTCGAAATTCTCGTTGTAGACGAGACTTTGTAAACGCATATACTATTAGTAGTAACGCCTTCAAATAATACTCACACTGTAATAATACTTATTCAAATAGTAATCGCCGAATAGTAATTCGTATAATGATCAGTATAGAGAAATAGTATAATGGAAAGCGTTCACTTAGCCGTCACACGAATTTCTATTTATACGTTTCCATTACGATCACGTGATCTACTTATTTAATAATGGAATCGTCCGTGTTTGCTCACTGGTGATCTGTGTTCAAACTACCGTGTCGGTAATGACACTTTATTCTTATACAACAAAATTAAACACAAAGATTATTCAAAAATTCATTAGTTCATATATCATCGTTTCTCGCTGAACCCCTAGCGACCTCTTCGCGAATACTAGGGTTTCGGAAAACGCCGTTTGAGAAACACTATGAGACTCATAAGGAATTGACAGACAACCATTGGGCTAGATCTTTAAGAAATAGTGAGGATTTGAACAAAGTTAAATATTTTTAATATCACAAAGATTTTAGCATAAATTTAGAGATTGCGTCTGACGCGAGAGAGGGTGACATTTACTATTAGCAATTAAGAAAATTGGTTTCAGTACTTGCTGACATACTGATGGAATTACAAGACCTGAATATCTGTATTATGCATATAATAATTTCTTCTTCTTCTTCTTCTTCTTGTGCCTTCAGAACAGTGGAGATCATGGCTCTACACAACGTCCTGTTCTTTGTAGCTTTTACTACGTTTTGTCTTTTTACTAGCTCTCTTAAATCCTGTTCTGCCATCCATTTACACAAGTTCGTTAAGTTATGCGCATAGATTATATGCCGTCAATCTGCCCTGTGAGAGTAAAATTTTCTAAACCCTCTTTCCTCATTATGTGCTCTAGAAATTTCAACTGTCTCTTTCTGAAGCTAAGTAAGTGCCTTTTTTTTGCATTTTCTCTAAAACTTCATCATTGCTCACATGTTCGGTTCATGGCATTCTCGACTACCTTCTGTAGAACCAAGTTTTTCTTCATCTGTGAGAAGACTGTCCAGCATTATTTTTCATTGAAATATTCAGTTTGTTAATGTATGGAAACAGGAAACCAGAATTGTAAAGAAGAAAAAAAGAAAGAAAAACGAGGAGACAGAATGGATCTTTTTTTTTCTTCTTTCTTTTTACAAAGAATCTGATTGGATAAAACTAGCTGGATTAAAAACCTGGCTAGATAAAATTATAAAAACCATTTTTCACGCTATATTTTTTATTTTTTACGGTCTCTGATACTCATTAGAAATTACTAATTTTCTTGTCTTCTTTGGAACTGTTACTCATTGGAAATGACTATTACACCGTTTGACATTATTTTCGACCCAAATGTTTTGGAAAATGGGCACATCTTTGGGGGCTATTTTTTCGCGCTGAATCTGAAAACCAAGTCCATTTTGTCCCATCACATCACGTTTTCTCAGCACAGATAATTTCTATTTTGCTTAAAATAGGCGAAAATGGCTAATTTACAGGGATATGGCACGGCTTAAATATGCGAGCGACATAGTTGAAACATTTCGTTTCATGTTAATATGATTTATCATTCAAGAAAAATAACATTGAAAATGAATTCTAAGCTATTTCAGTTCATATAAGCTGACCTGAAAATGCTTGATTTTATGAGAGATATCTCACTGGAAAATGTTCTTATGCCCTCAATGTTCTTAGCTTGTTAAAACTTTGTGATTTGTGTTACTTTTATACTTTTCATAAAAGAAGCATTTTTAGAAGTCATTCAAGAACAGCTGTTTTAGATTTTATTAGTAGTTTTCACTTTAAGCCTGAAAACGTCATAAGATTTTATATCATTTGAATTTACTGAGGTCTGGTATTGTCATGCAATCTCCGTATAACATGTACAGGAACATCAATAAATGAGGGTTGTTAGGGTGTTAGGCGAGTGTATTTAAGACTAGCAAGATTAGAATTTTCTTTATCAACACTTAAAATAGTCGCCAAACCTCCGATAGGCATAGCAAACTTTTCAGATGGGATATTAACATAATGGCTGAATTCTGTTGGAGCATCGAAAGAGATCAACCTTTTCAAAAGCACCGTAGAGTTTCCAAGAAGAAAAGATTTACCTTTGGATGGACAACAACAACAAAAAAAAAAATGAATGTATTTTTCATTCCTTTGTATGTTTTGATTCAATAATTGATGGCACATGTTTGCCTTAATTTAATTTTGTGTGACATTTTCTGAACTGAAAATGAAGAAATTACATTCTTTAAGTTATTAGGATACTTTTTCTTTTATGAGTTAATCCAACCTGAAAACGTTTAAGGTTGATTCTACCTGCGCTAAAAAATTAACATTAAATGGGTATATTATTATTCTTGTCTTCCGTCAAAGCCTGTGTTACTCGGTAGAAATGATGATTATTCTTGTCTTCCATCGAAGCTCTTTGTTACTCGGTAGAAATGATGATTATTCTTGTCTTCCATCGAAGCTCTTTGTTACTCGGTAGAAATGATGATTATTCTTGTCTTCCATCGAAGCTCTTTGTTACTCGGTAGAAATGATGATTATTCTTGTCTTCCATCGAAGCTCTTTGTTACTTGGTAGAAACGATGATTATTCTTGTCTTCCATCGAAGCTCTTTGTTACTTGGTAGAAATGATGATTATTCTTGTCTTCCATCGAAGCTCTTTGTTACTCGGTAGAAATGATGATTATTCTTGTCTTCCATCGAAGTTCTTTGTTACTCGGTAGAAATGATGATTATTCTTGTCTTCCATCGAAGCTCTTTGTTACTCGGTAGAAATGATGATTATTCTTGTCTTCCATCGAAGCTCTTTGTTACTCGGTAAAAATGATGATTATTCTTGTCTTCCATCGAATCTCTTGGTTACTCGGTAGAAATGATGATTATTCTTGTCTTTCATCTAAGCTCTTTGTTACTCGGTAGAAATGATGATTATTCTTGTCTTCCATCGAAGTTCTTTGTTACTCGGTAGAAATGATGATTATTCTTGTCTTCCATCTAAGCTCTTTGTTACTCGATAGAAATGATGATTATTCTTGTCTTCCATCGAAGCTCTTTTTTACTCGGTAGAAATGATGATTATTCTTGTCTTCCATCTAAGCTCTTTGTTACTCGATAGAAATGATGATTATTCTTGTCTTCCATCGAAGCTCTTTGTTACTTGGTAGAAATTATGATTATTCTTGTCTTCCATCGAAGCTCTTTGTTACTCGATAGAAATGATGATTATTCTTGTCTTCCATCGAAGCTCTTTGTTACTCGATAGAAATGATGATTATTCTTGTCTTCCATCTAAGCTCTTTGTTACTTGGTAGAAATGATGACTATTCTTTCTTCTATCGAAGCTCTTTGTTACTCGATAGAAATGATGATTATTCTTGTCTTCCATCTTTGAAGCTCTTTGTTATTCTTGTCTTCCGGTAGAAATGATGATTATTCTTGTCTTCCATCGAAGCTCTTTGTTTTTCGGTAGAAATGATGATTATTCTTGTCTTCCATCTAAGCTCTTTGTTACTCGATAAAATGATATTATTCTTGTCTTCCATCAAGCTCTTGTTACTCGGTAGAAATGATGATTATTCTTGTCTTCCATGCTCTTTTTACTCGGTAGAAATGATGATTATTCTTGTCTTCCATCGAAGCTCTTTGTTACTTGGTAGAAATGATGATTATTCTTGTCTTCCATCGAAGCTCTTTGTTACTCGGTAGAAATGATGATTATTCTTGTCTTCCAGAAGCTCTTTTTTGTTACTCGGTAGAAATGATGATTATTCTTGTCTTCCATCGAAGCTCTTTGTTACTCGGTAGAAATGATGATTATTCTTGTCTTCCATCGAAGCTCTTTTGTTACTCGGTAGAAATGATGATTATTCTTGTCTTCCATCTAAGCTCTTTGTTACTCGGTAGAAATGATGATTATTCTTGTCTTCCATCGAAGCTCTTTGTTACTCGATAGAAAAAATGATGATTATTCTTGTCTTCCATCGAAGCTCTTTGTTACTGGTAGGAAATGATGATTATTCTTGTCTTCCATCTAAGCTCTTTTGTTACTTGATAGAAATTATGATTATTCTTGATTATTCTTGTCTTCCATCGAAGCTCTTTGTTACTCGATAGAAATGATGATTATTCTTGTCTTCCATCAAGCTCTTTGTTACTCGATAGAAATGATGATTATTCTTGTCTTCCATCGAAGCTCTCTTTGTTACTCGATAGAAATGATGATTATTCTTGTCTTCCATCGAAGCTCTTTGTTACTCGATAGAAATGATGATTATTCTTGTCTTCCATCGAAGCTCTTTGTTACTCGATAGAAATGATGATTATTCTTGTCTTCCATCGAAGCTCTTTGTTACTCGATAGAAATGATGATTATTCTTGTCTTCCATCGAAGCCTTTTTTGCTCGATAGAAATGATGATTATTCTTGTTCAAGCTCTTTTTTGAAATGATCGATAGAAATGATGATTATTCTTGTCTTCCATCGAAGCTCTTTTGTTACTCGATAGAAATGATGATTATTCTTGTCTTCCATCAAGCTTTTTTGTTACTCGATAGAAATGATGATTATTCTTGTCTTCCATCGAAGTTTTGTTATTCTGATAGAAAATGATGATTTTCTTGTCTTCCATCGAAGTTATTCTTTGTTAGCTCGATAGAAATGATGATTATTCTTGTCTTCCATCGAAGCTCTTTGTTACTCGGTAGAAAAATGATTATTCTTGTCTTCCATCGAAGCTCTTTGTTTCTCGGTAGAAATGATGATTATTCTTGTCTTCCATCAAGCTCTTTGTTACTCGATAAATGATGATTATTCTTGTCTTCCATCGAAGCTCTTTGTTACTCGATAGAAATGATGATTATTCTTGTCTTCCATCGAAGCTCTTTGTTACTCGATAGAAATGATGATTATTCTTGTCTTCCATCTAAGCTCTTTGTTACTCGATAGAAATGATGATTCTTGTCTTCCATCGAAGCTCTTTGTTACTCGATAGAAATGATGATTATTCTTGTCTTCCATCGAAGCTCTTTGTTACTCGGTAGAAATGATGATTATTCTTGTCTTCCATCTAAGCTCTTTTTGTTTCTCGATAGAAATGATGATTATTCTTGTCTTCCATCTAAGCTCTTTGTTACTCGATAGAAATGATGATTATTCTTGTCTTCCATCGAAGTTCTTTGTTACTCGATAGGAATGATGAATTTGTTACTCGATAAAATGATGATTATTCTTGTCTTCCATCATTCTGATAGAAAATGATGATTATTCTTGTCTTCCATCGAAGCTCTTTGTTACTCGATAAAATGATGATTATTCTTGTCTTCCATCGAAGCTCTTTGTTACTCGATAGAAATGATGATTCTTTCTTATTCTTTCATCAAGCTCTTTGTTACTCGATAGAAATGATGATTATTCTTGTCTTCATCAGTTAAGCTTTTTGTTACTCGATAGAAATGATGATTATTCTTGTCTTCCATCTAAGCTCTTTGTTACTCGATAGAAATGATGATTATTCTTGTCTTCCATCGAAGTTCTTTGTTACTCGATAGAAATGATGATTATTCTTGTCTTCCATCGAAGCTCGTTACTCGGTAGAAATGATGATTATTCTTGTCTTCCATCGAAGCTCTTGTTACTCGATAGAAATGATGAATCTTCTTGTCTTCCATCGAAGCTCTTTTGTTACTCGATAGAAATGATGATTATTCTTGTCTTCCATCGAAGCTCTTTGTTACTCGATAGAAATGATGATTATTCTTGTCTTCCATCGAAGCTCTTTGTTACTCGATAGAAATGATGATTATTCTTGTCTTCCATTCCTCAGTAGAAATGATGATTATTCTTGTCTTCCATCTAAGCCTTTGTTATTCTTGTCCCATAGAAATGATGATTATTCTTGTCTTCCATCGAAGCTCTTTGTTACTCGATAGAAATGATGATTATTCTTGTCTTCCATCAAGCTCTTTGTTTCTCGATAGAAATGATGATTATTCTTGTCTTCCATCGAAGCTCTTTGTTACTCGATAGAAATGATGATTATTCTTGTCTTCCATCGAAGTTCTTTTGTTACTCGGTAGAAATGATGATTATTCTTGTCTTCCATCAAAGCTCTTTTGTTACTGGATAGAAATGATGATTATTCTTGTCTTCCATCAAGCTCTTTTGTTACCGATAGAAATGATTTATTCTTGTTCTTCCATCGAAGCTCTTTGTTACTTTATAAAATGATGATTATTCTTGTCTTCCATCTAGGTGCTTTAGCTCTTTGATTACTCGTTATAGAAATGATGATTATTCTTGTCTTCCATCGAAGCTTTTTTGTTACTCGGTAGAAATGATGATTATTCTTGTCTTCCATCAAGCTCTTTGTTACTCGATAGAAATGATGATTATTCTTGTCTTCCGATAGAATGATGATTCTTTGTTACTCGATACCTGATAGAAATGATGATTATTCTTGTCTTCCATCGAAGCTCTTTGTTATCGACAGAAATGATGATTATTCTTGTCTTCCATCGAAGCTCTTATAAAATGATGATTACTCTTCATAGAAAAATGATGATTATTCTTGTCTTCCATCGAAGCTCTTGTTACTCGATAGAAATGATGATTATTCTTGTCTTCCATCGAAGCTCTTTGTTACTCGGTAGAAATGATGATTATTCTTGTCTCCTTCATCTTGGTAGAAGATTATTCTTTTGTCTTTGAGCTCTTTTTACTCGGTAAAATGATGATTATTCTTTGTCTTCCATCGAAGCTCTTTGTTACTCGGTAGAAATGATGATTATTCTTGTCTTCCATCGAAGCTCTTTGTTACTCGGTAGAAATGATGATTATTCTTGTCTTCCATCGAAGCTCTTTGTTACCGGTAGAAATGATGATTATTCTTGTCTTCCATCGAAGCTCTTTGTTACTCGGTAGAAATGATGATTATTCTTGTCTTCCATCGAAGCTCTTTGTTACTCGGTGAAATGATGATTATTCTTGTCTTCCATCGAAATTCTTTTGTTACTCGGTAAAATGATGATTATTCTTGTCTTCACTGAAGCTCTTTGTTACTCGGTGAAATGATGATTATTCTTGTCTTCATCTAAGCTCTTTTGTTATCTGGTAGAAATGATGATTATTCTTGTCTTCGCATAAAATGATGCTCTTTCAGCTCTTGTTACTCGGTAGAGCGGATGATTATTCTTGTCTTCCATCGAAGCTCTTTTGTTACCGGTAAAAATGATGATTATTCTTGTCTTCCATCAAGCTCTTTGTTACTCGGTAGAAATGATGATTATTCTTGTCTTCCATCTAAGCTCTTTTGTTACTCGGTAGAAAATGATGATTATCTTTGTCTTCCATCGAAGTTCTTTGTTACTCGGAAAGAAATGATGATTATTCTTGTCTTCCATCTAGCCTTTTGTTTACTCGATAGAAATGATGATTATTCTTGTCTTCCATCGAAGCTCTTTGTTACTCGGTAGAAATGATGATTATTCTTGCCCTCCATTCTATTACTCAGTATGAGATTATTCTTTTCCTCTAAGCTCTTTACTCGGTAGAAATGATGATTATTCTTGTCTTCCATCGAAGCTCTTTGTTACTCGATAGAAATGATGATTATTCTTGTCTTCCATCGAAGCTCTTTGTTACTCGATAGAAATGATGATTATTCTTGTCTTCCATCGAAGTAGTTATTTTGTTACTCATTTACTCGATAGAAATGATGATTATTCTTGTCTTCCATCTAAGCTCTTTGTTACTCGATGAAATGATGATTATTCTTGTCTTCCATCGAAGCTCTTTTGTTACTCCATAGAAATTATGATTATTCTTGTCTTCCATCGAAGCTCTTTGTTTCTCGATAGAAATGATGATTATTCTTGTCTTCATCGAAGCTCTTTGTTACTCGGTAGAAATGATGATTATTCTTGTCTTCATCGAAGTTCTTTTTGTTACTCGGTAGAAATGATGATTATTCTTGTCTTCCATCAAAAGCTCTTTGTTACCTCGATAGAAATGATTATTTATTCTTGTCTTCCATCGAAGCTCTTTGTTACTCGATAGAAATGATGATTATTCTTGTCTTCCATCTAAGCTCTTTGTTACTCGATGAAATGATGATTATTCTTGTCTTCCATAGTTCTCCTTGATGATTATTTGCCTCGATAGAAATGATGATTATTCTTGTCTTCCATCTAAGCTCTTTGTTCTCGATAGAAATGATGATTATTCTTGTCTTGCATCAGCTCTTTGTTACTCGATAGAAAATGATGATTATTCTTGTCTTCCATCGAAGGCTCTTTGTTTCTCGATAGAAATGATGATTATTCTTGTCTTCATCTAAGCTCTTTGTTACTCGATAGAAATGATGATTTCTTGTCTTCCATCAAGCTCTTTGTTACTCAGTAGAAATGATGATTATTCTTGTCTTCCATCGAAGCTCTTTGTTACTCGATAAATGATGATTATTCTTGTCTTCCATCAAGCTCTTTGTTACTCGATAGAAAATGATGATTATTTTGTCTTCCATCGAAGCTCTTTGTTCTCGATAGAAATGATGATTATTCTTGTCTTCCATCGAAGTTCTTTTGTTAGTAGAAATGGTGGTTATTCTTGTCTTCCATCAGGCTCTTGATAGAAATGATGATTATTCTTGTCTTCCATCGAAGCTCTTTGCTACTCGGTAGAAATGATGATTATTCTTGTCTGTTCCATCGAAGCTCTTTGTTACTCGATAGAAATGATGATTATTCTTTCTTCCATCGAAGCTCTTTGTTACTCGATAGAAATGGATGATTTTCTTGTCTTCCATCTAAGCTCTTTGTTACTCGATAGAAATGATGATTTTCTTGTCTTCCATCGCTCTTTGTTACTCGATAGAAATGATGATTATTCTTGTCTTCATCGAAATATCTTTGTTACTCTGGTAGAAATGATGATTTATTCTTGTCTTCCATCGAAGCTCTTTTTTATTACTCGGTAGAAATGATGATTATTCTGTATTCCATCGAGGCTCTTTGTTACTCGATAGAAAATGATGATTATTCTTGGTCTTCCATCTAAGCTCTTTTGTTACTCGATAGAAATGATGATTATTTTGTCTTCATCGAAGTTTTTTGGTTACTCGGATAGAAATGATGATTATTCTTGTCTTCGAAGTTTTTGTTACCGGTAGAAATGATGATTATTCTTTTTCCGAACTCTTTTATATCTGGTAGAAATGATGATTATTCTTGTCTTCCATGGAAGTTCTTTGTTCACTCATTGGAAATGATGATTATTCTTGTCTTCCATCTAAGCTCTTTGTTACTCGATAGAAATGATGATTATTCTTCTTGTCTTTCATCTTGTCTTCTAAGCTCTTTGTTACTCGATAGAAATGATGATTTTCTTGTCTTCCATCGAAGCTCTTTGTTATCGATAGAATGATGATTATTCTTGTCTTCGGAAGTCTTCCATCCTCTTTTGTCACTCAGTAGAAAATGATGATTATTCTTGTCTTCCATCGAAGTTCTTTGTTACTCGATAGAATGATGATTCTTCTTGTCTTCCATCGAAGCTCTTTGTTACTCGGTAGAAATGATGATTTTTCTTGTCTTCCATCGAAGCTCTTGTTACTCGGTAAGTGATGATTATTCTGTCTTCCATCGAAGCTCTTTTGTTACTCGATAGAAATGATGATTATTCTTGTCTTCCATCTAAGCTCTTTGTTACTCGATAAATGATGATTATTCTTGTCTTCCATCTAAGCTCTTTGTTACTCCATAAGAAATGATGATTATTCTTGTCTTCCATCGAAGCTCTTTGTTTCTCGTAGAAATGATGATTATTCTTGTCTTCCATCTAAGCTCTTTGTTACTCGATAGAAATGATGATTATTCTTGTCTTCATCTAAGTTCTGTTACTCGGTAGAAATGATGATTATTCTTGTCTTCATCTAAGCTCTTTGTTACTCGATGAAATGATGATTATTCTTGTCTTCCATCAAGTTCTTTTGTTACTCGATAGAAATGATGATTATTCTTTCTTCCATCTAAGCTCTTTGTTACTCGATGAAATGATGATTATTCTTGTCTTCATCGAAGCTCTTTGTTCTCGATAGAAATGATGATTATTCTTGTCTTCATCAAGCTCTTTGTTACTGGATAGAAATGATGATTGTTATTTCTTGTCTTCCATCTAAGCTCTTTTGTTACTCGATAGAAATGATGATTATTCTTGTCTTCCATCATAATTTCTTTTTACTCGATAGAAAATGATGATTATTCTTGTCTTCATCGAAGCTCTTTGTTACTCGGTAGAAATGATGATTATTCTTGTCTTCCATCAAGCTCTTTGTTACTCGATAGAAATGATGAATCTTCTTGTCTTCCATCTAAGATGATTATTCTTCTCTTTGTTACTCGATAGAAATGATGATTATTCTTGTCTTCCATCGAAGCTCTTTGTTACTCGATGAAATGATGATTATTCTTGTCTTCCATCGAAGCTCTTTGTTACTCGATAGAAATGATGATTATTCTTGTCTTTCAATCTAAGTTCTTTGTTACTTGTGATGATTATTCTTGTCTTCTCGAGCTCTTTGTTAGAAAATGATGATTATTCTTGTCTTCCATCGAAGCTCTTTGTTTCTCAGTAAAAATGATGATTATTTCTTGTCTTCCATCCTAAGCTCTTTGTTTCTCGATAGAAATGATGATTATTCTTGTCTTCCATCGAAGCTCTTTGTTACTCGGTAGAAATGATGATTCTTGTCTTCCATCTGCTCTTTGTTACTCGATAGAAATGATGATTATTCTTGTCTTCCATCTAAGCTCTTTGTTACTCCACAGAAATGATGATTATTCTTGTCTTCCATCTAAGCTCTTTTGTTCTCCATAGAAATGATGATTATTTTGTCTTCCATCTGGCTCTTTGTTTCTCGATAGAAATGATGATTATTCTTGTCTTCCATCTAAGTTCTTTGTTACTCGGTAAATGATGATTATTCTTGTCTTCCATCAAGTTCTTTTGTTTACTGATAGAAATGATGATTATTCTTGTCTTCCATCTAAGCTCTTTGTTACTCGATAGAAATGATGATTATTCTTGTCTTCCATCTAAGCTCTTTGTTACTCCATAGAAATGATGATTATTCTTGTCTTCCATCGAAGCTCTTTTGTTCTCGGTAGAAATGATGATTATTCTTGTCTTCCATCTAAGCTCTTTGTTACTCGATAGAAATGGTGATTATTCTTCTCTTCCATCTGAAGCTCTTTGTTACTCGATAGAAATGATGATTATTCTTGTCTTCCATCGAAGCTCTTTTGTTACTCGATAAATGATGATTATTCTTGTCTTCCATCGAAGCTCTTTGTTACTCGACAGAAATGATGATTGCTTCTTGTCTTCCAGTCGAAATGCTTGTTCTTCTCGGTACTTTCTTTGTTCGGTAGAAATGATGATTATTCTTGTCTTCCATCGAAGCTCTTTTGTTACTCGATAGAAAATGATGATTATTCTTGTCTTCCATCGAAGCTCTTTGTTACTCGATAGAAATGATGATTATTCTTGTCTTCCATCGAGCTCTTTGTTACTCGATAGAAATGATGATTATTCTTGTCTTCCATCAAGTTCTTGTTACTCGATAGAAATGATGATTATTCTTGTCTTCCATCGAAGCTCTTTTGTTACTCGATAGAAATGATGATTATTCTTGTCTTCCTTCAAGCTCTTGTTACTCTGATAGAAATGATGATTATTCTTGTCTTTGTCGAAGCTCTTTGTTACTCAGTAGAAATGATGATTATTCTTGTCTTCCATCGAGTGAATTTATTCTCTTTTGTTACTTAGTAGAAATGATGATTATTCTTGTCTTCCATCGAAGCTCTTTTGTTACATCGAAGTTCTTTTGTTACTCAGTAGAAATGATGATTATTCTTGTCTTCCATCGATTAGTCTTCCATCTTTGTTACTCGGTAGAAATGATGATTATTCTTGTCTTCCATCGAAGCTCTTTGTTACTTGGTAAGAAACGATGATTATTCTTGTCTTCATCAAGTTCTTTATTCTGGTAGAAAAAAATGATGATTATTCTTGTCTTCCATCGAAGCTCTTATTTACTCGGTAGAAATGATGATTATTCTTGTCTTCCATCGGAAGTTCTTTGTTACTGGTAGAAATGATGATTATTCTTGTCTTCCATCTAAGCTCTTTTGTTACTCGGTAGAAATGATGATTATTCTTGTCTTCCATCGAAGCTCTTTTGTTACTCGGGGTAAAATGATGATTATTCTTGTCTTCCATCAGGTTCTTTGTTACTCGGTAGAAAATGATTATTCTTGTCTTCCATCGAAGCTCTTTATTTACCTCGATAGAAATGATGATTATTTCTTGTCTTCCATCAAGCTCTTTGTTACTCAGTAGAAATGATTATTCTTGTCTTCCATCTCTTTGTAACTCTTTTTGTTACTTCGATAGAATGATGATTATTCTTGTCTTCCATCGAAGCTCTTTGTTACTTGGTAGAAATGATGATTATTCTTGTCTTCCATCGAAGCTCTTTGTTTACTCGGTATAAAAATGATGATTATTCTTGTCTTCCATCGACTCTTTGTTACTCGATAGAAAATGATGATTATTCTTGTCTTCCATCTAAGCTCTTTGTTACTCGATAGAAATGATGATTATTCTTGTCTTCCATCGAAGCTCTTTTGTTACTCGATAGAAATGATGATTATTCTTGTCTTCATCTAAGCTCTTTTGTTACTCGATAGAAATGATGATTATTCTTGTCTTCCATCTAAGCTTTGTTCTTAGAAATTATTTATTCTTGTCTTCCATCGGCTCTTTGTTCTGACAGAAATGATGATTATTCTTGTCTTCCATCGAAGCTCTTTGTTTCTCGGATAGAAATGATGATTATTCTTGTCTTCCATCGCTCTTTGTTTGCCGGTAAATGATGATTATTCTTGTCTTCGATCGAAGTTCTTTGTTACTCGATGAAATGATGATTATTCTTGTCTTCCATCAGCTCTTTTGTTACTCGATAGAAATGATGATTATTCTTGTCTTCCATCGAGCTCTTTGTTACTGTAGAAATGATGATTATTCTTGTCTTCCATCTAAGCTCTTTGTTACTCGATAGAAATGATGATTATTCTTGTCTTCCATCTAAGCTCTTTGTTACTCGATAGAAAATGATGATTATTCTTGTCTTCCATCGAGGCTCTTTGTTACTCGATAGAAATGATGATTGTTCTTGTCTTCCATCTAAGCTCTTTTGTTACTCGGTAGAAATGATGATTATTCTTGTCTTCCATCTAAGCTCTTTGTTACTCGATAGAAATGATGATTATTCTTGTCTTCCATCTGGGCCTCTTTGTTACTTGGTAGAAATGATGATTTATTCTTGTCTTCATCTAAGCTCTTTTTGTTACTCCATAGAAATGATGAGATTATTCTTGTTCATTTTTGTTACTCGGTAGAAATGATGATTATTCTTGTCTTCCATCAGTTTGTTACTCGATAGAACAGCTGATTATTCTTGTCTTCCATCGGAAGTTCTTGTTACTCAGTAGAAATGATGATTATTCTTGTCTTCCATCATTCTGTCTTCCAGAAGCTCTTTGTTACCGGTAGAAATGATGATTATTCTTGTCTTCCATCTAAGCTCTTTGTTACTCGATAGAAATGATGATTATTTTTGTCTTCCATCAGGCTCTTTGTTACTCGACAGAAATGATGATTATTTTTGTCTTCCATCGAAGCTCTTTTTTACTCGATAAAATAGTGATTATTCTTGTCTTCCATCGAAGCTCTTTTTCACTCGGTAGAAATGATGATTTATTCTTGTCTTCATCCAGTTTCTTTGTTACCGATAGAAGTCGATGATTATTCTTGTCTTCCATCGGGAAGCTCTTTGTTACTCGATAGAATGATGATTATTCTTGTCTTCCATCGAAAATCTTTGTTACTCGATAGAAAATGATGATTATTCTTGTCTTCCATCGAAGCTCTTGTTACTCGATAGAAATGATGATTATTCTTGTCTTCCATCGAAGTTCTTTGTTACTCGATAGAAATGATGATTATTCTTGTCTTGTTACTCGAAGCTCTTTTGTTAGCAGAAATGATGATTATTCTTGTCTTCCATCTAAGCTCTTTTGTTACTCGGTAGAAATGATGATTATTCTTGTCTTCCATCGAAGCTCTTTTGTTACTTGGTAGAAATGATGATTATTCTTGTCTTCCATCGAAGCTTTTTGTTACTCGATAGAAATGATGATTATTCTTGTCTTCCATCTAAGCTCTTTTGTTACTCGGTAGAATGATGATTATTCTTGTCTTCCATCGAAGCTTTTTGTTACTCGGTAGAAATGATGATTATTCTTGTCTTCCATCGAAGCTCTTTTGTTGCTAGAAATGATGATTATTCTTGTCTTCCATCGGAAGCTTTTTTGTTACTCGGTAGAAATGATGATTATTCTTGTCTTCATCTAAGCTCTTTTTGTTACTCGATAGAAATGATGATTATTCTTGTCTTCCATCGAAATTTCTTTGTTACTCGGTAGAAATGATGATTATTCTTGTCTTCCATCGAAGTTCTTTGTTACTCATAGAAAATGATGATTGGTTCTTTCTTCCATCGAAGCTCGATAGAAATGATGATTATTCTTGTCTTCCATCAGGCTCTTTGTTACTTGATAGAAATGATGATTATTCTTGTCTTCCATCTTGTTTTGTTACTCGATAGAAATGATGATTATTTTTGTCTTTGTTTACTTAGAAATGGGATGATTATTCTTGTCTTCATCTAGTTTTTTTTACTCATAGAAATGATGATTATTCTTGTCTTCCATCGAAGCTCTTTGTTCCTGCAGAAATGACATTATTCTTGTCTTCCATCGAAGCTCTTTGTTTGGTAGAAAATGATGATTATTCTTGTCTTCCATCTAAGCTCTTTGTTACTCGATAGAAATGATATTATTCTTGTCTTTCTCTTTTTTGTTATCGGTAGAAATGATGATTATTCTTGTCTTCCATCGAAGCTCTTTGTTACTCGATAGAAATGATGAATTCTTGTCTTCCATCGAAGTTTTTTGTTATTAGAAATGATGATTATTCTTGTCTTCCATCGAAGCTCTTTGTTACTCGGTAGAAATGATGATGATTCTTGTCTTATTCTTGTTACTCGGTAGAAATGATGATTATTCTGTCTTCCATCGAAGCTCTTTTGTTACCGATAGAAATGATGATTATTCTTGTCTTCCATCTAAGCTCTTTGTTACTGGATAGAAATGATGATTATTCTTGTCTTCCATCGAAGTTCTTGTTACCGGTAGAAATGATGATTATTCTTGTCTTCCATCTAAGCTCTTTGTTACTCGATAGAAATGATGATTATTCTTGTCTTCCATCGAAGCTCTTTTTTTACTTTTGATTATTCTTGTCTTCCATCGAAGCTCTTTTGTTACTCGAAATGATGATTATTCTTGTCTTCGAAGCTCTTGTTATCCATCTAAGCTCTTTGTTACTTGGTAGAAATGATGATTATCTTCCCATCGAAGTTCTTTGTTACTCGATAGAAATGATGATTATTCTTGTCTTCCATCGAAGCTCTTTGTTACTCGATAGAAATGATGATTATTCTTGTCTTCCATCGAAGCTCTTTTTTGCAGAAATGTTCTTTCGAAGCTCTTTTTGTTACTCGATAGAAAATGATGATTATTCTTGTCTTCCATCGGAAGCTCTTTTGTTACCGGTAGAAATGATGATTATTCTTGTCTTCCATCGAAGCTCTTTGTTACTCGATAGAAATGATGATTATTCTTTGTCTTCATAGAAGTCTTTGTTACCGGATAGAAATGATGATTATTCTTGTCTTCCATCTAAGCTCTTTGTTACTGATAGAAATGATGATTATTTTTCTTCCATCGAAGCTCTTGTTACTCGATAGAAATGATGATTATTCTTGTCTTCATCGAAGCTCTTTGTTACTCGGTAGAAATGATGATTATTCTTGTCTTCCATCGAAGCTCTTTTGTTACTCGATAGAAATGATGATTATTCTTGTCTTTCATCGAAGTTCTTTGTTACTTGATAGAAATGATGATTATTCTTGTCTTCCATACTCGGTGAAAGATGATTATTTTGTTACTCTTGGTAGAAACGATGATTATTCTTGTCTTCCATCGAAGCTCTCTTTGTTACTCGGTAAAAATGATGATTATTCTTGTCTTCCATTAAGCTTTTTGTTACTCGATAGAAATGATGATTATTCTTGTCTTCCATCGAAGTTCTTTTTGTTACTCGGTAGAAATATGATTATTCTTGTCTTCCATCGAAGCTCTTTGTTTCACAGAAATGATGATTATTCTTGTCTTCCATCGAAGCTCTTTTTTGATAAAATGATGATTATTCTTAATTTCCATCGAAGCTCTTTTTGTTACCGATAGAAATGATGATTATTTTGCCCATCAGTTCTTGTTACTGATAGAAATGATGATATTCTGCTTCCATCGAAGCTCTTGTTACCGGGATAGAAATGATGATTATTCTTGCCTTCCATCGAAGCTCTTGTTACTCGACAGAAATGGATGATTATTCTGTCTTCCACGAAGCTTCTTGTTACCTGATGAAATGATGATTATTCTGTCTTCATCGGTTTTGTTACCGATAGAAATGATGATTTTCTTGTTCTTCCATCGGCTCTTTTACTCGGTGAATGATGATTATTCTTGTCTTCCATCGAAGCTCTTTGTTACTCGGTAGAAATGATGATTATTCTTGTCTTCCATCGCTCTTTGCTCTTTGTTATCTTCCATGATTTAGAAATGATAATTATTCTTGTCTTCCATCGAAGCTCTTTGTTACTTGGTAGAAAATGATGATTATTAACATCTTCATCAAACTCTTTGTTACTCGATAGAAATGATGATTATTCTTGTCTTCCTTCGAAGTTCTTTGTTACTGATAGAAATGATGATTATTCTTGTCTTCCATCGAAGCTCTTTGTTACTCGATAGAAATGATGATATTCTTGTCTTCCATCGAAGCTCTTTTGTTACTCCATAGAAATGATGATTATTCTTGTTGTCTTCCATCGAATCTCTTGGTTTCTCAGTGAAAAGTGATGATTCTTGATTATTCTTGTCTTCCATCAAGTTCTTTGTTTACTTGGTAGAAATGATGATTATTCTTGTCTTCATCTAAGCTCTTTGTTACTCGATAGAAATGATGATTATTCTTGTCTTTCCATGAAGCTCTTGTTACTCGATAGAAATGATGATTATTATTTGTCTTCCATCGAAGCTCTTTTATTTACTTGGTAGAAATGATGATTATTCTTTCTTCCATCTAAGCTCTTTGTTACTCGATAGAAATGATGATTATTCTTGTCTTCGAAGCTCTTTGTTACTCGATAGAAATGATGATTATTCTTGTCTTCCATCGAAGCTCTTTGTTACTCGATAGAAATGATGATTATTCTTGTCTTCCATCGGTAGAAATGATGATTATTCTTGTTTCCATCGCTCTTCTGTTACTCGATAGAAATGATAGAAATTATTCTTGTTCTTCCATCTAAAGTCTTTGTTACTCGATAAAATGATGATTATTCTTGTCTTCCATCGAAACTCTTTGTTACTCGGTAGAAATGATGATTATTTCTTGGCTCTTGTTCTTAGTGAAACATTCTTGAAGCTCTTTGTTACTTGATAGAGAATTATGAATTTTGTCTTCATCAAGCTCTTTGTTACTCTGATAGAAATGGGATGATTATTCTTGTCTTCCATCGAAGTTCTTTTGTTACTCGATAGAAATGATGATTGTTCTTGTCTTCCATCGAAGCTCTTTGTTACTCATTAGAAATGATGATTATTCTTGTCTTCCATCCAAGCTTCTTTGTTACTCGATAAAATGATGATTATTCTTGTCTTCCATCTAAAGCTCTTTTTACTTACTCCATAGAAATGATGATTATTCTTGTCTTCATCGAGCTCTTTGTTACTCGGTAGAAATGATGATATTCTGTCTTCCATCTAAGCTCTTTGTTACTCGATAGAAAATGATGATTATTCTGTCTTCCATCGACTCTTTTGTTACAGTTCTTTGTTCCTCGATAGAAGCGATGATTATTCTTGGTCTTCCATCGAAGCTCTTTGTTACTCGATAGGAAATGATGATTATTCTTGTCTTCCATCGAAGCTCTTTGTTACTCGATAGGAAATGACAGATTATTCTTTCTTCCATCAGTTTCTTTGTTACTCGATAGAAATGATGATTATCTTGTCTTCCATCGAAGCTCTTTTGTTACTCGATAGAAATGATGATTATTCTTGTCTTCCATCGAAGCTCTTTGTTACTCGGACAGAAATGATGGATTATTCTTGTCTTCCATTCAAGCTCTTTGTTACCTGAGAAATGATGAAAGTTATTCTTGTCTTCCATCGAAGCTCTTTGTTACTCGATAGAAACGATGATTGCCCTGTCTTCCATCGGCTCTTTGTTACTCGATAGAAATGATGATTATTCTTGTCTTCCATCAATCTTTGTTACCTGATAGAAATGATGATTATTCTTGTCTTCCATCGGAAGCTCTTTGTTACTCGATAGAAATGATGATTATTCTTGTCTTCCATCGGTCTTTGTTACTCGATAGAAATGATGATTATTCTTGTCTTTCATCGAAGCTTTCGTTACTGGATATAAATGATGATTTTCTTGTGTCCATCGAAGCTCTTTTGTTACTCGGTAGAAATGATGATTATTCTTGTCTTCCATCGAGCTCTTTGTTACTCGGTAGAAACGATGATTATTCTGCTCTTTGTTGCCCGACTGAAATGATGATTCTTCTTGTCTTTACTCTTTGTTACTCGGTGGAAAGTGATGATTATTCTTGTCTTCCATGGAAGGCTCTTTGTTACTTCGGTAGAAAATGATGATTATTCTTGTCTCCATCTAAGCTCTTTGTTACCGATAAAAATGATGATTATTCTTGTCTTCCATCGAAGCTCTTTTGTTGCTCGGTAGAAATGATGATTATTCTTGTCTTCCATCGAAGCTCTTTGTTGCTCGGTAGAAATGATGATTATTCTTGTCTTCCATCAGCTCTTTTGTTACTTGGTAGAAACGATGTATTATTCTTGTTTCCTCGAGCCGATGATTATTCTTGTCTTCCATCGAAGCTCTTTTGTTACTCGGTAGAAATGATGATTATTCTTGTCTTCCATCGTTCTTGTTCTTTGTTATTCTTGTCTTCCATCGAAATGATGATTATTCTTGTCTTCCATCGAAGCTCTTTGTTACCGGGTAAAAATGATGATTATTCTTGTCTTCCATCGAAGCTCTTTGTTACTCGATAGAAATGATGATTATTCTTGTCTTCCATCTAGCTCTTTGTTACCGGGGTAGAAATGATGATTATTCTTTGTCTTCCATCGAAGCTCTTTGTTACTCGATAGAAATGATGATTATTCTTGTCTTCCATCAAGCTCTTTTGTTACTCGATAGAAATGATGATTATTCTTGTCTTCCATCTAAGCTCTTTTTTACTCGGTAGAAATGATGATTATACTTGTCTTCCATTGTTCTTTGTTACTCGATAGAAATGATGATTATTCTTGTCTTCCATCGGCTCTTTGTTACTCTGTAGAAATTATGATTATTCTTGTCTTCCATCAGGCTCTTTGTTACTCGATAGAAATGATGAATCTTCTTGTCTTCCATCGAAGCTCTTTGTTACTCGATAGAAATGATGTCTTTCCATATTCTTGTTTGTCTTCCATCAAGCTCTTTGTTACTCGATAAGAAATGATGATTATTCTTGTCTTCCTCGAAGCTTGTTATCATATAAGTGATGATTATTCTTGTCTTCCATCTAAGCTCTTGTTACTCGATAGAAATGATGATTATTCTCTTGTCTTCCATAGATGATTATTTTGTTACTCTTGATAGAAATGATGATTATTCTTGTCTTCCATCGAAGCTCTTTTGTTCTCTTGTAGAAAATGATGATTATTCTTGAAAGCTCTTTGTTTCTCGGTAGAAATGATGATTATTCTTGTCTTCCATCTAAGTTCTTTGTTACTCGGTAGAAATGATGATTATTCTTGTCTTCCATCGAAGTTCTTTTGTTACTCGGTAGAAATGATGATTATTCTTGTCTTCCATCAGGCTCTTTTGTTACTCGATAGAAATGATGATTATTCTTGTCTTCCATCTAAGCTCTTTGTTACTCGATAGAAAATGATGATTATTCTTGTCTTCCATCTAAGCTCTTTGTTACTCGATAGAAATGATGATTATTCTTTGTCTTCCATCAAGCTCTTTTGTTACTCGATAGAAATGATGATTATTCTTGTCTTCCATCGAAGCTCTTTGTTACTCGGTAGAAATGATGAAGTTATTCTTGTCTTCCATCAGGCTCTTTATTTACTCGGTAGAAATGATGATTATTCTTGTCTTCATCGAAGCTCTTTGTTACTCGGTAGAAAATGATGGTTATTCTTGTCTTCCATCAAGCTCTTTGTTACTTGGTAAATGATGATTATTCTTTCTTCCATCGAAGCTCTTTGTTACTTGGTAGAAATGATGGATTATTCTTTGTCTGTCCATCGTAAAATGATTATTCTTATCTGCATCGAAGTTGTTACCTTGATAGAAATGATGATTATTTTCTTGTCTTGTTCTGCTAGAAATGATGATATTCTTGTCTTCCATCGAAGCTCTTTGTTGCGGGATAGAAATGATGATTATTCTTGTCTTCATCGAATCTCTTTGTTACTCGAGTGAAATGGATGATTATTCTTGTCTTTCATCTAAGCTCTTTGTTACTCAGTGAAATGATGATTATTCTTGTCTTCCATCAGTTCTTTGTTCTGTTAGAAGTATTGGTGTTGTCTTTGTTACCGATCGATAAAATGATGATTTTCTCTGTCTTCCATCCGGCTCTTTTTTACTCGGTAGAAATGATGATTATTCTTGTCTTCATCCATCGAAGTTCTTGTTGTTACTGTTTCGGTAGAAATGACATTATTCTTGTCTTCCATCGAAGCTCTTTGTTACTCGATAAATGATGATTATTCTTGTCTTCCATCGAAGCTCTTTGTTACTCGGTAGAAATGATGATTATTCTTGTCTTCCATCGAAGCTCTTTTTGTTACTTGGTAGAAATGATGATTATTCTTGTCTTCCATCGAAGCTCTTTGTTACTCGGTAGAAATGATGATTATTCTTGTCTCCATCGAAGCTCTTTGTTACCGATAGAAATGATGATTATTCTTGTCTTTTCCAGCTCTTGTTACTCCATAGAAATGATGATTATTCTTGTCTTCCATCGAAGCTCTTTATTTACTCGATAGAAATGATGATTATTCTTGTCTTCCATCGAAGCTCTTTTGTTACTCGGTAGAAATGATGATTATTCTTGTCTTCCATCGAAGCTTTTTTGTTCGGTAGAAATGATGATTATTCTTGTCTTCCATCGAAGTTCTTTGTTACCGGTAGAAATGATGATTATTCTTGTCTTCCATCGAAGCTCTTTTGTTACTCGGTAGAAATGATGATTATTCTTGTCTTCCATCGAAGCTCTTTTTACTCGGTAGAAATGATGATTATTCTTGTCTTCCATCGAATCTCTTTGTTACTCGGTAGAAATGATGATTATTCTTTGTCTTCCATCTAAGCTCTTTGTTACTCGGTAGAAATGATGATTATTCTTGTCTTCCATCGAAGCTCTTTTGTTACTCGATAGAAATGATGATTATTCTTGTCTTCCATCGAAGCTCTTTGTTACTCGATAGAAATGATGATTATTCTTGTCTTCCATCTAAGCTCTTTTGTTACTCGGCAGAAATGATGATTATTCTTCCATGCCAGTTTTGTTCCGATAGAAATTATGATTATTCTTGTCTTCTTCTTTGTTACTCGATAGAAATGATGATTATTCTTGTCTTCCCGAAGCTCTTGTTACTTGGTAGAAATGATGATTATTCTTGTCTTCCATCGAAGCTCTTGTTACTGGATAGAAATGATGATTATTCTGTCTTCCATCGAAGCTCTTTGTTACTCGATAGAAATGATGATTATTCTTGTCTTCCATCGAAGCTCTTTGTTACTTGATAGAAATGATGATTATTCTTGTCTTCCATCGAAGCTTTGTTTTGTTACTTGATAGAAATGATGATTATTCTTGTCTTCCATCGAAGCTCTTGTTCTCGGTAGAAATGATGATTATTCTTGTCTTCCATCAGTTCTTTGTTACTCGATAGAAATGATGATTATTCTTGTCTTCCATCGAAGCTCTTTGTTACTCGATAGAAATGATGATTATTCTTGTCTTCCATCGAAGCTCTTTGTTGATCGGTAGAAATGATGATTATTCTTGTCTTCCATCGAAGCTCTTTGTTACTTCGATAGAAAATGATGATTATTCTTGTCTTCCATCGAAGCTCTTTGTTCTTTTGTTACTTGGTAGAAATGATGATTATTCTTGTCTTCCATCGAAGCTCTTTGTTACTCGGTAGAAATGATGATTATTCTTGTCTTCCATCGAAGTTCTTTGTTACTCGGTAGAAATGATGATTATTCTTTTCTTCCTTCCATCGGTAAGCGATGATTATTCTTGTTACTCGAGCTCTTTAGAAATGATGATTATTCTTGTCTTCCATCAAGCTCTTTGTTACTCGATAGAAATGATGATTATTCTTGTCTTCCATCTAAGCTCTTTTGTTCTTGGTAGAAATGATGATTATTCTTGTCTTCCATCTAAGCTCTTTGTTACTCGATAGAAATGATGATTATTCTTGTCTTCCATCTTTTGTTACTCGGTAGAAATGATGATTATTCTTGTCTTCCATCGAAGCTTTTTACTCGATAGAAATGATGATTATTCTTGTCTTCCATCGAAGTTTTGTTACTCGATAGAAATGATGATTATTCTTGTCTTGTTCCATCTTCCTTCTCTTTGTTACTCGATAGAAATGATGATTATTCTTGTCTTCCATCGAAGCTCTTGTTACTCGGTAGAAATGATGATTATTCTTGTCTTCCATCGGAAGTTCTTTGTTACCGGATAGTAAATGATGATTATTTGTCTTCCATCGAAGCTCTTTGTTACTCGATAGAAATGATGATTATTCTTGTCTTCCATCGAAGCTCTTTGTTACTCGATAAAATGATGATTATTCTTGTCTTCCATCGAAGCTCTTTGTTACTCGATAGAAATGATGATATTATGTCTTCCATGTCTTGATTTCCGAAGCTCTTTGTTACTCGATAAATGATGATTATTCTTGTCTTCCATCGAAGCTCTTTGTTACCGATAGAAATGATGATTATTCTTGTCTTCCATCGAAGCTCTTTGTTACTCGATAGAAATGATGATTATTCTTGTCTTCCATCGAAGCTCTTTGTTACTCGATAGAAATGATGATTATTCTTGTCTTCCATCTAAGCTCTTTTTGTTACTCGATAGAAAAATGATGATTATTCTTGTCTTCCATCTAAGCTCTTTGTTACTCGATAGAAATGATGATTATTCTTGTCTTCCATCTAAGCTCTTTGTTACTCGATAGAAAATGATGATTATTCTTGTCTTCCATCGAAGTTCTTTGTTAAGATTATTCTCTTTCAAGCTCTTTGTTACTCCATAGAAATGATGATTATTCTTGTCTTCCATCGAAGCTCTTTGTTTCTCGGTAGAAATGATGATTATTCTTGTCTTCCATCTAAGCTCTTTGTTACTCGATAGAAATGATGATTATTCTTGTCTTCCATCGAAGCTCTTTGTTACTCGATAGAAATGATGATTATTCTTGTCTTCCATCTAAGCTCTTTGTTACTCGGTAGAAATGATGATTATTCTTCTCTTCCATCGATAGAAATGAATTATTCTTGTCTTCCATCGAAGCTCTTTGTCTCTTGATAGAAATGATGATTATTCTTGTCTTCCATCGAAGCTCTTTGTTACTCGATAGAAATGATGATTATTCTTGTCTTCCATCTAAGCTCTTTGTTACTCGGTAGAAATGATGATTATTCTTGTCTTCCATCGAAGCTCTTTGTTACTCGATAGAAATGATGATTATTCTTGTCTTCCATCGAAGCTCTTTGTTACTCGGTAGAAATGATGATTATTCTTGTCTTCCATCAAGCTCTTTGTTTTTTTTTACTCGATAGAAATGATGATTATTCTTGTCTTCCATCGAAGCTCTTTGTTACTCGATAGAAATGATGATTATTCTTGTCTTCCATCAAGCTCTTTGTTACTGATAGTAGAAATGATGATTATTCTTGTCTTCCATCTAAGCTCTTTGTTACTCGATAGAAATGATGATTATTCTTGTCTTCCATCGAAGTTCTTTTGTTACTCGAAATGATGATTATTCTTGTCTTCCATTAAGCTCTTTGTTACTCGATAGAAATGATGATTATTCTTGTCTTCCATCGATAGAAATGAAGCTCTTTGTTACTCGGTAGAAATGATGATTATTCTTGTCTTCGAAGCTCTTTGTTACTCGATAGAAATGATGATTATTCTTTGTCTTCCATCTAAGCTTGTTACTCGATAGAAATGATGATTATTCTTGTCTTCCATCAAGCTCTTTGTTACTCGATAGAAATGATGATTATTCTTGTCTTCCATCGAAGCTCTTTGTTACTCGATGATTATTCTTGGAAGCTCTTTGTTACTTCGGTAGAATGATGATTATTCTTGTCTTCCATCGGAAGCTCTTTGTTACTCGGTAGAAATGATGATTATTCTTCCATCTTCCATCGATAGAAATGATGATTCTTTGTTACTCGGTAGAAATGATGATTATTCTTGTCTTCCTTTGTTATCGAAGCTCTTTGTTACTCGAAGCTCTTAGAACGGTAGATGATTATTCTTGTCTTCCATCGAAGCTCTTTTGTTACTCAGTAGAAATGATGATTATTCTTGTCTTCCATCTAAGCTCTTTGTTACTCGGTAGAAATGATGATTATTCTTGTCTTCCATCGAAGCTCTTTGTTACTCGATAGAAATGATGATTATTCTTGTCTTCCATCGAAGCTCTTTGTTACTCGATAGAAATGATGATTATTCTTGTCTTCCATCTAAGCTCTTTGTTACTCGATAGAAATGATGATTATTCTTGTCTTCCATCGAAGCTCTTTGTTACTCGGTAGAAATGATGATTTATTCTTGTCTTCATCGAAGCTCTTTTGTTACTCGATAAAAATGATGATTATTCTTTGTCTTCCATCGAAGCTCTTTGTTACTCGATAGAAATGATGATTATTCTTGTCTTCCATCGAAGCTCTTTGTACTCGATAGAAATGATGATTATTCTTGTCTTCCATCGAAAGCTCTTTGTTACTCGATAGAAATGATGATTATTCTTGTCTTCCATCGAAGCTCTTTGTTACTCGATAGAAATGATGATTATTCTTGTCTTCCATCGAAGCTCTTTGTTACTCGATAGAAATGATGATTATTCTTGTCTTCATCGAAGCTCTTTGTTACTCGATGAAATGATGATTATTCTTGTCTTCCATCTAAGCTCTTTGTTACTCGATAGAAATGATGATTATTCTTGTCTTCATCGAAGCTCTTTGTTACTCGATAGAAATGATGATTATTCTTGTCTTCCATCGATAGCTCTTTGTTACTCGATAGTAAAATGATGATTATTCTTGTCTTCCATCGAAGCTCTTTTGTTACTCGATAAAATGATGATTATTCTTGTCTTCCATCTAAGCTCTTTGTTACTCGATAGAAATGATGATTATTCTTGTCTTCCATCGAAGCTCTTTGTTACTCGATAGAAATGATGATGATTCTTGTCTTCCATTGTCTTTGTTACTCGATAGAAATGATGATTATTCTTGTCTTCCATCTCTTGTTACTCGATAGAAATGATGATTATTCTTGTCTTCCATCGAAGCTCTTTGTTACTCGATAGAAATGATGATTATTCTTGTCTTCCATCTAAGCTCTTTGTTACTCGGATAGAAATGATTATTCTTGTCTTCCATCGTTTCTTTGTTACTCGATAGAAATGATGATTATTCTTGATGATTCGGTAGAAATGATGATTATTCTCTGGGATGAAATGATGATTATTCTTTCCATCAAGCTCTTTGTTACTCGATAGCTCTTTGAAATGATGATTATTCTTGTCTTCCATCTAAGCTCTTTGTTACTCGATAGAAATGATGATTATTCTTGTCTTCCATCGAAGCTCTTTACTCGGTAGAAATGATGATTATTCTTGTCTTCCATCGAAGCTCTTTGTTACTCGATAGAAATGATGATTATTCTTGTCTTCCATCGAAGCTCTTTGTTACTCGATAGAAATGATGATTATTCTTGTCTTCCATCGAAGCTCTTTGTTACTCGATAGAAATGATGATTATTCTTGTCTTCCTTCGAAGCTCTTTGTTACTCGAAATGATGATTATTCTTGTCTTCCATCTTTGTTACTCGATAGAAATGATGATTATTCTTGTCTTCCATCGAAGCTCTTTGTTACTCGATAGAAATGATGATTATTCTTGTCTTCCATCGAAGCTCTTTGTTACTCGGTAGAAATGATGATTATTCTTGTCTTCCATCGAAGCTCTTTGTTACTCGATAGAAATGATGATTATTCTTGTCTTCCATCGAAGCTCTTTGTTACTCGATAGAAATGATGATTATTCTTGTCTTCCATCTAAGCTCTTTGTTACTCGATAGAAAGATGATTATTCTTGTCTTCCATCGAAGCTCTTTGTTATTCGATTGATGATTATTCTTGTCTTCCATCGAAGCTCTTTGTTACTCGATAGAAATGATGATTATTCTTGTCTTCCATCGAAGCTCTTTGTATTTCCATTAAGTTCTTTGTTCGGTAGAAATGATGATTATTCTTGTCTTCCATCGAAGCTCTTTGTTACTCGATAGAAATGATGATTATTCTTGTCTTCCATCGAAGCTCTTTGTTACTCGATAGAAATGATGATTATTCTTGTCTTCCATCTAAAGCTCTTTGTTACTTCGATAGAAATAGAAATGATGATTATTCTTGTCTTCCATCGAAGCTCTTTGTTACTCGATAGAAATGATGATTATTCTTGTCTTCCATCTAAGCTCTTTGTTACTCGATAGAAATTGATTTTCTTGTCTCTTTGTTACTAGATAGAAATGATGATTATTCTTGTCTTCCATGTCTTTTTAGTGATAGAAATGATGATTATTCTTGTCTTCCATCGAAGCTCTTTGTTACTCGATAGAAATGATGATTCTTCTTGTCTTCCATCGAAGCTCTTTGTTACTCGGTAGAAAATGATTATTCTTGTCTTCCATCGAAGCTCTTTGTTACTCGATAGAAATGATGATTATTCTTGTCTTCCATCGAAGCTCTTTGTTACTCGATAGAAATGATGATTATTCTTGTCTTCCATCGAAGCTCTTTTGTTACTCGGTAGAAATAGTCTTCCAAAGCTCTTTGATGAAATTATTCTTGTCTTCCATCTAAGCTCTTTGTTCTCAGTAGAAATGATGATTATTCTTGTCTTCCATCTAAGGTAGAAATGATGATTATTCTTGTCTTCCATCTAAGTTCTTTTGTTACTCGATATTCTTTGTCTTCCGAAATGATGATTATTCTTGTCTTCCATCCATCGATAAAATGATTATTCTTCTTCATCGAACTCTTTGTTATAGAAATGATGATTATTCTTGTCTTCCATCTAAGCTCTTTGTTACTCGATAGAAATGATGATTATACTTGTCTTCCATCGAAGTTCTTTGTTACTCGATAGAAATGATGATTATTCTTGTCTTCCATCGAAGCTCTTTGTTACTCGGTAGAAATGATGATTATTCTTGTCTTCCATCGAAGCTCTTTGTTACTCGATAGAAATGATGAATCTTCTTGTCTTCCATCGAAGCTCTTTGTTACTCGATAGAAATGATGATTATTCTTGTCTTCCATCGAAGCTCTTTGTTACTCGATAGAAATGATGATTATTCTTGTCTTCCATCGAAGCTCTTTGTTACTCGATAGAAATGATGATTATTCTTGTCTTCCATCTAAGCTCTTTGTTACTCGATAGAAATGATGATTATTCTTGTCTTCCATCGAAGCTCTTTGTTACTCGATAGAAATGATGATTATTCTTGTCTTCTTTTTTGTTACTCGATAGAAATGATGATTATTTGTCTTCATCGAAGTTCTTTGTTACTCGATAGAAATGATGATTATTCTTGTCTTCCATCTAAGCTCTTTGTTACTCGATAGAAATGATGATTATTCTTGTCTTCCATCAGTTCTTTTTGTACTCGGTAGAAATGATGATTATTCTTGTCTTCCATCGAAGCTCTTTGTTACTCCGATAGAAATGATGATTATTCTTGTCTTCCATCGAAGCTCTTTGTTACTCGATAGAAATGATGATTATTCTTGTCTTCCATCTAAGCTCTTTGTTACTCGATAGAAATGATGATTATTCTTGTCTTCCATCGAAGCTGATTTTTTGTTACTCGATAGAAATGATGATTATTCTTGTCTTCCATCGAAGCTCTTTTTGTTACTCGTAGAAATGATGATTATTCTTGAAGCTCTTTGTTACTCGATAGAAATGATGATTATTCTTGTCTTCCATCGAAGTTCTTTGTTACCGGTAGAAATGATGATTATTCTTGTCTTCCATCGAAGCTCTTTGTTACTCGGTAGAAATGATGATTATTCTTGTCTTCCATCAGCTCTTTGTTACTCGATAAAATTTGATTATTCTTCGATCTAAGCTCTTTGTTACTGATGATTATTCTTGTCTTCCATCGAAGCTTTGTTACTCTTTGTTACTCGATAGAATGATGATTATTCTTGTCTTCCATCGAAGCTCTTTGTTACTCGATAGAAATGATGATTATTCTTGTCTTCCATCAAGCTCTTTGTTACTCGATAGAAATGATGATTATTCTTGTCTACCATCAAGCTCTTTGTTACTCGATAGAAATGATGATTATTCTTTCTTCCATCGAAGCTCTTTGTTACTTGATAGAAATGATGATTATTCTTGTCTTCCATCGAAGCTCTTTGTTACTCGATAGAAATGATGATTATTCTTGTCTTCATCGAAGCTCTTTGTTACTCGATATAAATGATGATTATTCTTGTCTTCCATCGAAGCTCTTTGTTACTCGGTAGAAATGATGATTATTCTTGTCTTCATCGAAGCTCTTTGTTACTCGGTAGAAATGATGATTATTCTTGTCTTCCATCAAGCTCTTTGTTTCCATCAAGCTCTTTGTTACTCGGTAGAAAATGATGATTATTCTTGTCTTCCATCGAAGTTCTTTGTTACTCGGTGATTATTGAAATGATGATTATTCTTGTCTTCCATCGAAGCTCTTTGTTACTCGGTAGAAATGATGATTATTCTTGTCTTCCATCGAAGCTTCTTTGTTACTCGGTAAAAATGATGATTATTCTTGTCTTCCATCGAAGCTCTTTGTTACTCGGTAGAAATGATGATTATTCTTGTCTTCCATCTAAGCTCTTTGTTACTCGGTAGAAATGATGATTATTCTTGTCTTCCATCGAAGCTCTTTGTTACTCGGTAGAAATGATGATTATTCTTGTCTTCCATCGAAGCTCTTTGTTACTCGGTAGAAATGATGATTATTCTTGTCTTCCATCGAAGCTCTTTGTTACTCGGTAGAAATGATGATTATTCTTGTCTTCCATCGAAGTTCTTTGTTACTCGGTAGAAATGATGATTATTCTTGTCTTCCATCTAAGCTCTTTGTTACTCGATAGAAATGATGATTATTCTTGTCTTCCATCGAAGCTCTTTGTTACTCGGTAGAAATGATGATTATTCTTGTCTTCCATCTAAGCTCTTTGTTACTCGATAGAAATGATGATTATTCTTGTCTTCCATACCGATAGAAAGATGATTATTCTTTGTTACTCTTTGGTAGAAATGAAAATGATTATTCTTGTCTTCCATCGAAGCTCTTTTGTTACTCGATAGAAATGATGATTATTCTTGTCTTCCATCGAAGCTCTTTGTTACTCGATAGAAATGATGATTATTCTTGTCTTCCATCAAGCTCTTTGTTACTCGGTAGAAATGATGATTATTCTTGTCTTCCATCAAGCTCTTTGTTACTCGGTAGAAATGATGATTATTCTTGTCTTCCATCGAAGCTCTTGTTACTCGATAGAAATGATGATTATTCTTGTCTTCCATCGAAGCTCTTTGTTACTCGATAGAAATGATGATTATTCTTGTCTTCCATCTAAGCTCTTTGTTACTCGATAGAAATGATGATTATTCTTGTCTTCCATCTAAGCTCTTTGTTACTCGATAGAAATGATGATTATTCTTGTCTTGTCTTTGTTCTCGATAGAAATGATGATTATTCTTGTCTCTTTTTACTCGATAGAAATGATGATTATTCTTGTCTTCCATCTAAGCTCTTTGTTACTCGATAGAAATGATGATTATCTTTGTCTTCCATCCAAGCTCTTTGTTACTCGATAGAAATGATGATTATTCTTGTCTTCCATCTAAGCTCTTTGTTACTCGATAGAAATGATGATTATTCTTGTCTTCCTAATCATAGAAATGAAGTCTTCCATCTTTGTTTCTCGGATAGAAATGATGATTATTCTTGTCTTCCATCTAAGCTCTTTGTTACTCGATAGAAATGATGATTATTCTTGTCTTCCATCGAAGTTCTTTTGTTACTCGGTAGAAATGATGATTATTCTTGTCTTCCATCGAAGTTCTTTGTTACTCGGTAGAAATGATGATTATTCTTGTCTTCCATCGAAGCTCTTTTTTTGTTACTTTCGAAGTTCTTTGTTAGAAATGATGATTATTCTTTCTTCCATCGAAGCTCTTTGTTCCTCGATAGAAATGATGATTATTCTTGTCTTCCATCTAAGCTCTTTGTTACTCGATAGAAATGATGATTATTTTGTCTTCCATCGAAGCTCTTTGTTACTCGATAGAAAATTATTCTTGTCTTCCATCTAAGCTCTCTTTTTACTCGGTAGAAATGATGATTATTCTTGTCTTTCCATAGGAAGCTCTTTTTGTCTTCCTCGATAAATGATGATTATTCTTGTCTTCCATCGAAGCTCTTTGTTACTTGGTAGAAATGATGATTATTCTTGTCTTCCATCGAAGCTCTTTGTTACTCGATAGAAATGATGGTTATTCTTGTCTTCCATCGAAGCTCTTTGTTACTCGGTAGAAATGATGATTATTCTTGTCTTCCATCGAAGTTCTTTGTTACTCGATAGAAATGATGATTATTCTTGTCTTCCATCGAAGTTCTTTGTTACTCGATAGAAATGATGATTATTCTTGTCTTCCATCGAAGCTCTTTGTTACTCGGTAAAAATAATCGGTGTTCTTCATCTGTGCATTATTTTTTTTCTTTCTGTAACACTAGTGGAGAACAAATTAATGGATTTGCCTTAAAGTCGATTGGCAAAAAGTGAAAGCCTCTTCTGTGTTCAATTTCAATCAACGCTGAAATACAATCATGATTATTGTTTCAGTTTTTCCCGACCGATTTTCTGCGTCATTCTCTATGAAAGCGAATGTAAGTTTCGAATGATTCGTTTTAGAAATTCTACTTTTGATATCTTCGATTTAAATAAACAGTTATATAATGTACAGGGTGCGATGGATAAATTGTTGCAATTTTATATTTTTCATTTTGTACATGCGCTTTGTGTTTCATTCTGTCGACTGCACAGTATAGTAGGGCTAGTTGGGCACAATCGGTGAGAAAAAGAGCACCATGATGCAATTCACTCTGCCAGAAATTTGGAAACGGCATGCTATACTGCTAGGCATTCATGCCAGAAGCTCCAATATGAACATTTCACTTTGATCATTCTGTTAAAAAAAGACTCCTGAATTTGTTGTTAATGGCAAGAAACTCAACGCGGAGGCCTGCATCAAGTAAGTTGAAGAGCGTAGTGCTGCCCTGACTCAGGAGGGTGGTTACTGGAAGATCCTATGTCTGGCAGCATGACTCTGCCCCATGCTACACAAGCAGGAGAACCCAGTCATGGCTGCCAGACAATTTCTGCAATCACACCAGCCTTACATCTGGTCACTTAACTCTCCAGATTGCAATACCCTTGATTAATATGTGCAGGGTACAGTTGAACGAGAGACCAACGAAACACATTGTAGCACCAAATATGAATTGAAGGCAAGGATTATGGCAGCATAAGAGTTGCAAGAGATTCCGAAGTCGCGGTTGAAGCCAATGGCGATTTTATTGGATAAATTTACTCGGTATTATTTCAAGATATTTTTGTGTAATTTTCGTAAATATATGTGGTAAAATGAGTTATCTGTATTATTTTCCGTTTTGCATCATTTACACGACAGTTTATCCATCGCGTCCGCATAGGTGTGTGTATGTGTGTGATATAAACTGTTAAACATTCAACTGAAATACTATTCAGCCAAACGCAGACGGGTTGTGATTTTTTTATTTAATATAGGGCATAATATCCTCTTGATTTAAAAATAAAAACATAACAAAAACGTACCAAACACGTTAGTAAAAGTGTCACGTGAACAGACCGATCGTCGGACGATGCGACGCCTGCTTGGTACATTTTTTTCACACCCACACACACAATGTCTTTATTCTATCTATCTATCTATCTATCTATCTATCTATCTATCTATCTATCTATCTATCTCAGACTGTTGTTATTCATCTATCTATCTATCTATCTATCTATCTATCTATCTATCTCTGTCAGACTGTTCCTATCTATCTATCTATCTATCTATCTATCTATCTATGTCAGACTGTTCCTATCTATCTATCTATCTATCTATCTATCTATCTATCTATCTATCTATCTCTCAGACTGTTCCCATCTATCATCTATCTATCCATCTATCTATCTATCCATCTATCTCAGACTGTTTCTATCTATCATCTATCTATCTATCTATCTATCTATCTATCTATCTATCTCAGACTGTTCCTATCTATCTATCTATCTATCTATCTATCTATCTATCTATCTATCTATCTATCTATCTATCTCAGTCTGTTCCTTCCTATTATCTATCTATCTATCTATCTATCTATCTCAGTCTGTTCCTTCCTATCTATCTATCTATCTATCTATCTATCTATCTATCTATCTATCTATCTATCTCAGTCTGTTCCTATCTATCTATCTATCTATCTATCTATCTATCTATCTATCTATCTATCTATCTATCTACAAACAGGTTTGTTTAAAAATCACCGACAAGGTCAGTATAACTTTTACTGCATTTTCCTATTTCTGAATATGGTGTTGAGTAATTGCACTCAATATGGTGGATAAACTGTCCGATGTTCATATTGTGTTATTGTTTTAGTATTTTCGACAATCTCTGTCATTTCCAAGAACTATTATCTATGCGGTCGTTGGAATACCTTTGTCTACACCCTGGCATTTTGGGAACTTTGAAGTAGTCTACAATGATATCATATGTAATGGTTATTGGGACGAGGCCTAACCAAAAAGAATGCGATTATTTTTACTATATATATATATATATATATATATATATATATTGATGCGCACATAAAATATATCATATGCACTCAAGATACCATTTCCCGTGGTGAATGTTATTTTATTTAATTTATTTTTTTTATACTAATATCTTCTAGAGTTTTGAATTTTTCCTTGTATTGTGTGCTGTAGTGTATTTTGGTATCATTCATTAATATGTGCACGGATTGCACTGAGTTTCGACAGGTGTCAGGTCAATCTGCGGGAGCGTGTGATGCATGTGTACCAGATGTAAGAATTTAATGCTGTTTTTTATTATTGATTAAAGAGGTGCAGAATTCTAGTGGTCATGAAATTTCATAGAAAACTCTATTTTTACACAGCGGGTAATTTTTCTTGTCCCGTGTTGTTGATAATAATTACATTAAATTATTTAAAGTTTTATGGTAGATGATAAATCCTATGCTTTTGTTTTGTTAGGAATATTGAGTAATATGTATCAGTGAATTTTTCTAATATTACTTAATATCGAATTAATATCTCAAACCATTAACTTAATAAAGAACAAACTGTATCCTTCAAGTTTGGTTCAAACTACCACCTCCTTTCCACCTTCAATCATAATATCATAATATTCAATATTAACAATTATTTTGAAACTGTCCAACCTTTTTGTAATCCAAGGTGGTTTGAGAGTGGGGGTGGGTTGGTTTGGTTTGTTTTATGGCATATCAACCTAAATAGGTTATTTAATGCCGACAAATTGTTTTTCCTGGTAATATTTTTTGTCAAAATTCTACAGCTGGTAATATTATTTTTAAAAATATATTCCTGGGAATATTTTTTTCAAAAATATATTGCTGGTAATAGTTTTTTTTCCTTCAAAAATATATCTCTGGTAATAATGTTTTACAAAGTATTTCTAGTATTAAAATCTATTTTTACACTTTCTTAGCGCTTTTTACCTCAGTTTGAGGGTTAAATATTTGCCCATAACTGGGACCCTAATAGGTGTTACCACCGTGGGTCAGAGTGGACCTGGGAACACCAGTAATTAAGAGGTGGTTTTTACGTTCTTCAAAACCTCCTGATCAGAGGTCTTGTTGTGGGACGTAGTTTATCGTCTTACCCTGGACGCGGATATAGTTTATCGTCATACCCAGGACGGTTGAGAGTGGGGTGGGGAGATGAAGAGGGAGTTAGAAACATAGATAGATAGATAGATAGATAGATAGATAGATAGATATTAAGAGACTCAAAACTCTTTACTAATTGACATAACTGTCTGCTTACTAAAGCCTAACTTATATCTTATCTTGTAACAAAAAGAGTTCGATGATTCATCGTAATTATTTAAGTTGAATATCTTGGCATTCATGTAAGGAGGCAAAAATCATTGCCGTAGTTGAAATGAAAAGCCTAAGGTGTGGCGTTTTTACAAATCATGAGCCTCAAGATGACGTAGGCGCGGCAATTCAACTCTCTGGGTAATGCAGCGACTGAGAGGAAATTCGAAGTTTCAAGGAAATCGCAGATGATGCAAGTTTAGAAAATAAATGAGATATTAAGGAATCGGAAAAAATAACATTAGAAAACAAGAAAAAACAGTTCTGTATTGCTACGTAGCGAGAGAGAGAGAGAGAGAGAGAGAGAGAGAGAGAGTAGGAGGAAAAAGAAGAATTTTAATGGTGAGTGAGAGATAGAGAGAAGGGAAAAGGAGAAGAATTTTGATGGTGTGAGAGAGAGACTGAGAGAGTGGAAAAAAGAAAAATTGATGATGTGGGAGAGAAAGAGAGAGAGAGGAAGAAAAGGGAGAAGAATTTTGATGGTGAGAGAACGAGAGAGAGAGAGAGAGAGAGAGAGAAAGAAGAATTTTGATGATGTGAGAGAAAGAGAGATAGTGAGAGAAAGAAGAATAATTTTGATGGTGTGTGAGAGTGAGAAAGAGAAAAAGAATAATTTTGGCGGTGTATAAGAGAGAGAGAGAGAGAGAGAAAGAAAGAAAGAAAGAAAGAATAATAATTTTGATGATGTGAGAGAGAGAAAGAAAGAAGAATTTTTACGGAGTGTGAGAGAGAGACAGAAAGAAGAAGAATTTTGATGGTGTATGTGTGTGTGTGAGAGAGAGAGAGAGAAAGAAAAAATAAAAATTTAGATGGTGTGTGTGTCTGTGTGTATGTGATAGAGAGAGAGAGAGAGAGAAAAAGAAAAAAGAAAAATTTAGATGGTGTGTGTGTGTGAGAGAGAGAGAGAGAGAGAAAGAAAAAAGAAAAATTTAGATGGTGTGTGTGTGAGAGAGAGAGAGAAAGAAAAAAGAAAAATTTAGATGGTACGTGTGTGAGGGAGAGAGAGAGAAAGAAAAATTTAGATGGTGCGTGTGTCTGTGTGTGTGTGTGTGAGAGAGAGAGAGAGAGAGAGAGAGAGAGAAAGAAAAAAGAAAAATTTAGATGGTGTGTGTGTGTGTGTGTGTGAGAGAGAGAGAGAGAGATAGGGAAAAAGAAGAATTTTGATGGTGAGAGAGAGAAAAAGAGGGAGGAAAAAGAACAAAAAATTTATGGTGAGAAAAAAAGAGAGAGAAAGAGAGAGAGAAGAAGTATAATTTTGATGGTGAGAGAGAGAGAGAGAAGAAGAAAAAGAAAAAGAAAAAGAAGAAGCGAAGGAGGAGGAGAAGATTTGATGGTGAGTAAGAATTCTGCCACTCCACTAACCAAGGTTCTGATTTCCGGTCAGCTATTGTTTAGGATAATGAAGGCGTGAAAATGCCTTCGCTTGATCTTTGGTCAGTGTGTATGTGTAAGATTTTTTTTATTTGGTTGCAAACATTTGGGATTGCCCAGCCGATGTAGTTACATTTTCTTTGACAACAGTTGATGCATGTGTATGTATATTGGATATAACTTGGCTCTGATGATAATGCGTGTGTATTTGCGCCAAAGGTTCCTCAAAAATTCCTTTTTCTTTATTTTTCTTTTCCTTCCCTCAACAATTTCTGCCTTTTCTCCGTATTTTTTTTTCTTTTTGGTCGAAGATGTGTAAGATTATTTTCTTTGCTTTTTTTGTGTAAATTTTATCCCCACTACATTTTCCTCTAACCTTTCTTCCCGACTGCTGTGCGCATGTGTCAACTATTTGCATGATGTCTTCTTTCTTTTCCTTGGCTCAAGGCAACCAATTGTGTTACAACGCCCACGCTCGAAACGCACTCCAGTATTTAGTTGCAAGACTCAGAAGAAATTTCGGAAGAGAGTTAAGTCAAGTCTTAGGCGCCCATATATTTTATTTTCCTACTAAAAACCCTCGTTCCAGGATGACCGCAACTTGAGGAGACAATGTGATGTCTTTCAGGAAATTTATTCTCTTTTTTTGACACAGACAGTATTTATTGCCTTTCTACGGGGATGGTGACGCCATCACTTATCTTACTTTGAGCACTTAGTCACTTGCTTCACAATACCACATCTACTTAAAGTGGCTTGATAGATCAATGATTGTAATGGGAAAGTATCGATCTGCAAATGTCGTAATTTAAAAAAAAAACTATGTTTTCCCATTTCCAACTGTTAACACATAGCCTTATTTATCTAAATCTCTGTCCGCTTATTAGCTAACACTGTACAAATAACCTTACATGGGCAGGAGGTATTTGTCGGAGTTAGCTCCTCCTCAGCTCCTTAACCCTTCAACAGGGGTCTCTCTCCCATGGCTATAAATAGTGGCTGACCCTTCGCCTCGATCTCTTTTTCCTCAGGCCTTCTGCCTTATACCACCTCGCAGATGTGAGCTTTCACAGATACAGCGTTTCCCAAATTCTGGGAACACGCTAAGAAATATACACGTACGTACGAACACTCACCACAACACAACACACACACATAATATTGACCACGCGCACTCTGTCCATGTAACTTGTAACCTTTCTTGTTATTAATACATATATTTGTTTACATATATTTATCGGTCTTGTGTTTGTTTTCTTTGGACTTAATTAAAGTCCAATATTCTCATGTAGTTGGACCGGCTGGCAGGAAATTCTACCCACATGTGTTCTTCTACATACTCATCACCCCACGGTCCGCTACATATTCTTCCGAATTGAAAATGAGTCCCGTGTGACATTATTTTCCTGTCTCTGCCTCTTTATTTTATTTATTTTTTAAAATTTCAACCCTAATTCCAAATATTGGTGAAACTTTCTTATTTGATTGTGTAAATGTTGTGCGGATCAGGTAATGAATAACCGCTCGGAATGTGAAATCGGAGAGCAGAGTTCGAATTCCAGTCGAGTTCGTTACATTTACTTACGCGCAAATAGCATTAGAAAAGGCATGAAACCATCTCTTCTCTTCTATCAGCTATGTGCTAAATAGTAGAATTTGTCTCTGGAATAAATCATTGTCATCATCCAAAAATTGTTAATATTATACTGATCCGAAAAAAAAAAAAGAATTATTCTTACGATCAAAAATACGTTTTGGCGGGCACTTCAATTAATGTTCTAGTTCCACGTGCCATGTCTCATGGATGGTAAAAAAATGCAATGATAACAGAAAAAAAATTGCTGATGACATTATGTTTATAATACCCAGAAATTCATGCACAGAAGTCCTCAAGGACACATGGCACAGTCAATAAAGGCGTTAGTTAGATCCAGTGACAGCACCCAAAGAATGTGAGTTCAATACCTGGTTAAGAGCGGAATTAACAGGAGATAACAGATAACTGATAACTGACATCCATTGAACTGTCTACCCCAGCGAGCGAAATAAAGGGTTCAGTTCAACATTCCAACCACTTGAAGAAGCCTGGAGCGTACAACGGCCGAAACGTTGTAATAAATATGGTGACAAAGATGAGGACAATAGTCCGAATAATGTAAATAGTGTACATAATACCTCATCTCAGAAATATAGACAGATACTGAAGGGCCGAAACGTTGTAATAAATATGGTGACAAAGATGAGGACAATAGTCCAAATAATGTAAATAGTGTACATAATACCTCATCTCAGAAATATAGACAGATACTGAAGGGTCGAAACATTGTGATAAATATGGCGACAAAGATGAGGACAATAGTCCGAATAATGTAAATAGTGTACATAATACCTCATTTCAGAAATATAGACAGATACTGAAAGGCCAAAACATTGTAATAAATATGGCGACAAAGATGAAGACAATAGTCCGAATAATGTAAATCCTGTACATAATACCTCATCTCAGATACTGAAAGGCCGAAACGTTGTAATAAATATGGCGGCGAAGATGAGGACAATAGTCCGAATAATGTAAATAGTGTACATAATACCTCATCTCAGAAATATAGACAGATATATGTAAACCTGTTGTACCACATCTACGTCGCAGCTAACCTTTGTCAAAAAAGCAAGTTATGGAAAAGCGAAAAGAGATGGTCGGTACGTAACTAAAGGATCACATATTCGCTCACGTACACGCACAATCAACAACTAAGAAATCCGGTGGTTCAAACTGAGAATAAAATAGTCATTTATTTTTATTAATGATAGTTATATAGACATATATATTTAATTAATTATCGAGTCTGATAGAAACCTGAACAGAATGCAGAAAGCACTGGACGGCCGTTTCGTCCTATATTTGAGACTCATCATCAGTGCGCATCCACTACCGAGAATTGAAACCCGTACAGTTAGGTTTTCAAGCAAACATCATACTAATTGTTCCAATGGGCCTCGGTGACGAAGAGACTGCAAATCAGACTCAATATAGCGCCGCTCGGTCACATATTCCGTGGTGGAACTCTACTGTGTATATCATTGCTTGAACCGGCTTCTAATGCTCTAGAGTGAGCGGCTTGGTGAATGTAGTCGTGGCTCCTGGGGGCACATTCCTATGGTTAGAGAAAACTCAGTAGAGTTCCAACACGGAATATGTGAGCGAGCGGCGCCATATTGAGTCTGATTTGCAATCTCTTCGTCACCGAGGCCCATTGGAACAGTTGGTATGATGTTTGCTTGACAACCTAACTGTCAGGGTTTCAATTCTTGGTAGTGGATGCGCACTGCTGATGAGTCCCAGATATAGGACGAAACAGCCGTCCAGTGCTTTCTGCATTCTGTTGAGGTTTCTATCAGACTCGATGAATTAAATAAATATAATTATCAAATCCTCCTAATAATTACTATATATATATATATATATATATATATATATATATATGGCAGTGATGGATTACAATATTTGTAGTGATTAATTTGTGAATTGTCTGCCTTAATTAAATTCAATATTGAATCATGCAAATGATTCATTTGCTTCAATCTCTAGGTTAAAGTTGTTCATTCATTGTACTTTGAAATCATCTCAATTCTTTGACCCTGATACTTACTCGGCTTAGTATGATATTTGACGTGCGACGATCTTTCAAATAGGGAAAGCCTGCTTTTTCGAAGATCAACATTTGAAACCCGAGAATATATCAGAGTATAATTAAAACTGGTCTAGCATAAAGTAAGAAGTTGAGACTATCTACTAATTCATGTAGCAGATCTCGGGATCTGTTTTTGGAGCCTCCCTCTAGGGGGAGATTTTACTGCGCACTCACTGATCTGATACTTCGCTACCTGGTTCAACTTGTTAACAGTTTGACAACAACCTCTTGTTCTTCCGGGGAGTCATTTCTCCCGCCAACTTGCAGCATTTGAGCCAGATCCAATGTCATACCTCCTCAGTTGACCCTCGGCTATCCACTTACTTTTCCAGTAAATATTAAACATATATCCGCAAGCGTGTGCCTATGTATATCCTCTACAGCCAACCTCGAGGGAAATGTTTAGCCTGCTATCCTGCTTCTTCGCAAACATCCACCATTTTTTCGTTCACATTTCATCAGGCATCAGTGTTGTCCCCATGTGGAACTATGAACAACCTTCCTCATGACCCACCCCAATCAGGTTCGTCACATTGAATGACGAGCAAATATCCTTGGAAATGGGATGAACCCATCTCCTCCCTTTAGGTATAGGATAAATAGTACGACTTGTATCTTGAAAAAAATCATTGCTATGCTGAAAAAATTGTAAACCGCACCTATGAACACTAATGTGTATATCCCAATCCCCATAAATACGTTGGACATTATTGTAAATGCGAGTAATATGATGTCTATGTAGTCCACCACTAGCAGTGGTTTACCTACTTGACGCCGCTGGCGAGTATTGTATTTTGTTGATGTTTTAAAGATTACGATTTCATTTCCAACCTCCGTTTTGGTTATTCCCCATTCAGTAACCCTTTCTAGGTTACAACAAAATGCAATATTCATTCACAAAAAATATTATTCTTGCAGTCCAAATTATGTTTTGATTTTAAATAGTCCACAAAGGGTTGATAAGCCGTAAAACATCAATCACTCAACAATGTCGGCACGCTTCTTAGCTAGAAAGTTATGGGATGGTTCCAGTCTACACGTACCTAGAAAATCAACATTTGAAGTTTTACCCGGGCTAGAACACTGCCCCATGGGTCCAGTTGCTAGTATTGGCCCCATAGTGCAGTATTCCATCACTCAGCAGGCTGTGGTTTTAGCATTGTCATCACAAACACACACGGCAAAGAGAGAGAGAGACACACACACGCAGAGAGAGAGAGAGAGAGAGAGAGAGGGAAAGAAAGAGAAAAATATATATAGAGAGAACGAGAAAAAAAGAGAGAGAAATATATATAGAGAGAGAATGAGAAAGAGAGACAGAGAACAAAAGAACGGGAAAGAGAGAGAGAATGAAAGAGAGAGTGAGTAAGAGAGAAAATATATAGAGAGAGAACGAGAAAGAGAGAGAATGAGATAGAAAGAACTTAAAAAAGAGAGAGAAAACAAGAGAGATAGATAGATAAAGAAAGCGAGAGAGAGAGAGAGAGAGAGAGAGAGAGAGAGAGAGAGAAAGAGAGACAATACTGGAGTGTTTTAGCATATATTTTCCAGATACGTTTTACATAAGATTTTTATGCTTGTCAATTCTGGCATCTGTGATTATCAAAATGTACATTTGTGTGTCGGTGTGTAAATCGATAACTTCGTAATCCAATTGACAAAAGGTAATTATTTTAGACTATAAATATTGATCTTTAAAGATAATTTCCTTCCTCGTCAGTACAGATAACAATTCTCCATTAATCCTTCCAAGCGGAGCGGCCAAAAGTAAATTTAATAATACAAATTGGCCATAGAAAGGTATACGCTATTGAATCATCTCCTGTCCCAGAACGCCTTGATTGTGGCAACGACATGATTCAAAAGTTGTTGCTTAGTAGGTGATTTTTAATTAACAGATGATCGAATTTCGATACCATGAAACCAGGCAGAGACTTATGAATACCTATAATTCTTTGCCAGTTCCTCTTGACTCCGATGACGAATTTGAAACTGAAAAATAGATTTAATTTCAATAATGACTTGGACTTCGATAGCAGTGGCAGTCGGCCAAGTGCATGCATTTACAAAATATTTTGCATTTTTGGCAATTTTACTGCATTTGTTTTACATAGAAAAGACCCGTCAAATATTCATGAGAAAATATAGCGTGAGCATAATCTTCTTTGAATATATATATATATATATATATATATATATATATATATATATATATATATATATATATATATAAAATATAAATATAAATATATATATATATATATATATACATACAGGTGTCTATAAAGTTCGTATGAACTTTAAAAAAATTATAACTTTATTTGTATTTGCGATAGAAATAATCTGTAAAAAATGTTATAAAGTTTAATGTACCTAGTTTTAAGTATAGCTAAAATAACTAATGTGATTTCAGGCATTACTGTAAATCAGTTGGCAAATGTTTCCCATGAACTGCAAAAATGTGGTATCGAAGAGCTAACGTGTGTAGAAAGCTCTCCAATTTAAATTTGAGTTAATTAAAACTGGTAAAATTTACGAAGTAAACTCACTCGGCGGGAGAGGGTTATTCACATAGCAAGAACATTGTACAAATTTCAGATTAAAATTTGCGTAATACCTGTATCAGTCATTAGCATTATCGATCCATCATATTGTATATATGTATACATCTATGTTTATTTATATGCACTGATATATTTTAATTAAGTTTGGACGCAATATGAATTTTTTGTTGTTTTGTACATCATCAACAGCCACATTTGTAAAATGTTATTTGCATACGAAGAACAGATTACTAAAATTAAAAGACTTAAAAATAATGTCGATTTGTTTAATAAGACTTGTTTACAGGAACCCTTGCTGCCCAAATATATATTTAATTATTCTATATTTGCCTAGAATTTTACCTTCTCGTTCCTATTTATTAAATGTGACTAAATTGTTTTCTTTTTTTTCTGATCTCAGGTCGCTCTTCAAAGGTTTTCATCAAGAAAATCTATTATATCTCGAAGCAATGGTTTTTACTAGAATTTTCGGGTAATTTGCAGTGCAAGCCCCGAGCTAAATTCATTTAGGTGTAAATTTACATTCTTTCTTTTTATGTGCCATATCCAATTTAGAACGTAGGTGATCATGTCTCTCCACCTCCTTCTATCCCTTGCAGCTCTCAACAAGTTCCTTCCCTCTGCTTCCTCCCTCCAGACCACGTTCTGTCATCCACCTGCTCAAGATCGTTAGGGATGTCACGCGCTGCTTTCCTTTCTCTCTTTCTCTCTATTCGATCCGTGAGTATCAGATTCTCCAGGCCCTCCTTTCTCATTATGCGTCCCAGAAACTTCAGCTGCGTTTTCCTTATGTTAAGCATAAGCCTCCTCCTTGTTTGCAACCTTTCTAAGATCTCATCATTGCTCACACGCTCGGTCCATGATATCCTTAGCATCCTTCTGTAGAATCACAGCCTCGAGCCTCTTCTTCATCTTTGAGGAAATCGTCCAACATTCGCTGCCATAAAGAAGAACAGATGTCACGTAACAGCTCGGTATTCTTTTCTTTGTTACCAAAGAAATCCTCCTGTCTCTCAATACTCTGCCCAGCTTTTGGAATGCGTCCTTAGCCATCCCAATATGCCTATGGATCTCAGTGTCGCACTTACCGTCCTCTGTCAAGACGCTTCCCATATATTTAAATTTCTGCGTCTTCTTGATTCTAGTGTTCCCTACGTGCCAATCGTATTTCGGGATCTTCCTCTTACAGATGACCATGCATTCTGTTTTGTAGTTTATGCTTAGCCCTCTCTTCTCACTCTCCGTCGCTAACTTCTGTAAGAGATTTTGCAATTTCTCTTCTGTGTCTGCTATATAGTACTTACAGGAACAAAAAACACATAGTTGACTATTGACAGGTCTAGTATGTAACGGGGTTCTACGGTAGAAATACCAGAATCCTAAAATGTTGATTTCAAAAGAACTGAAAACATTCTTTCTAAAATCACATCAACAATTTTCAAATAATCAGTGTTTATTGTTCTTTATTTTGTGGGGTCGCTTACATCATCCCATCAGGAAGACCCTCGTGTTCACATTAATAAAAACAAACAGAGAAATAACATTAAAAGAATGTTAAATTCTAAATGAAAATCATACAGTTTTATTTATTCCTGTGTACTGGTTCATGTGTATTTTAGTTAAGTGTTTTAAGTGATAAAAGGAAGAAGTCACTTCATATTATAACAAGCAAAGCCCCGAAGAGACGAGATAGACGTCCTGACACTTCAACAGTCGGTACGGTAGAGAATGAGTTCAGCGTTTTTGCTGTTTTTTTCAGACAGGAAAAGTTTCTGTTGCATTCTGGGAGAACATTCACTATTTTGGTTTTATTTAATTTGTTTTAAAGAAAGTTTTAATGTTATTTGTTTTATTTTATTTATGATATTCGTTATTATTATTATTTTATATTTTTATATTTAATAACAGTAATGTCCCTACAATATCTCCGTTCAACTGTAATGAAAAACGAAAGTTCTAATTTTTAAGGCCTTAATGAAGAGATGGAAGAAAGATCATTTTTTTACCTGACTTCTCGTTTTGTATTTTATTTCCTGTAACTACACATGCTGAAAAACCGTTTACAAGAAAATAGATCCGATTTTTTTTAATTTCTGCCAAATGAATTGATATCAGTTGAGGCTACATGAAGTTTTCATTGAACACTAAGAACACAATAAATGAAAAACAGACAAAAAAGTCAAAAACAAATTTGAAAATAACAAACAGTACGATCACACATACTCAATATATATAAATATATATATATATATATATATATATATATATATATATATATATATAAAGAAAAAACAGTAAGATATATAACCCGGTGTTCTTATACATATTTTTACTTTTTACAAAATAGTGCTCAATGTAAATTTACAGAGCATTAATATTTTGACTCCAAAATTCGCTTGAGGATGAAATGGAACTAATGTCTTCAATTTAATTACAAAATTAAATTGAACTTTTAGCTTCCATTTTTTGAAACATGGTTAGAACTGTGTAGCGAAAAAAATATTTTAAATCAATTAATTAATTTATATATATATATATATATATATATATATATATATATATATATATATATATAATATATATATGTGTGTGATGAACGGTGTATGAGTCTTTTAAATTCCAACTATCTATCATTATTTACATTATTCGGAATATTGTCCTCATCTTTGTCGCCATATTTATCACAACGTTTCGGCCTGGTTTTTCCGGTTTTCAGGTGGTTGGAATTTCGAACTGAACCCTTTATTTCGCTCGAAATTCCAACCACCTGAAGAAGGCCGGAGCGTACAACGGCCGAAACGTTGTGATAAATATGGCGACAAAGATGAGGACAATAGTCCGAATAATGTAAATAATGTACATAATACCTCATCTCAGAAATATAGACAGTATCTATCTATCTATCTATCTATCGATCTATCTATCTATCTTTGTGTGTGTGTGTGTGTTCTTGTGTGTGCGTGTGTGCGTGCGTGCGTGGTCTAACGCTGAACGACAAAGGGAATGGAATTGCTATAACAGAGTTAAAACTCGTGCTAACAGAGTGTATATTTGCTTCGGGCCGATAGTCTTTGGAAAAGCATGAATTTGCTTCTTCCAAGAGTAATGGATAAACAGCAGGAGAGTGTGATTTTTTAACATTTCTGAAGTATTATCATCATCAATGAAATAATTGCTCCAGAATCCGCTGACATCAGTGAAGCTTTCTTCAGAAATATTTTGTCATTGTGGAAGTAAAATCCCCAAGTTATATTAACATGAGCGACATAATGAAACTGGAGACAGGGTCATCACAAATACTACGGCACGTTCCTGTAACGCCACACAGTTGTAATATCATTAAACTTTTATTCGAACCTTTATTCTCACCTTTGTTATAGATTTTATTACAGACACAAGGTTTCGGTTGTTTTCTCTGCGGTCATCTTCAGGTATCCATTTTTATATAGTTTATCCGAGTTGTTACTTATGTTATTTGAATTCGATTTATAGAGCATTAATTTTGAAACAAGTGAATTCACATAATTCACATAAAGTGAATTCGCGTAAAAGTTCATTTTTTAAATATAAGTTTAAGATAATTTTTTCAATAATAACAAACGTCTTGTTTGTTATTATTCCAAAATTATCTTGCTTGCACTAAATTTATATTTACACATACACTCAATTAAATTATATATATATATATATATATATATATATATATATAATAAATTAACTGATTTAAAATATGGTTCCATCGCTACACAGCAATTACCATGTTTCAAAAACAGAAACTAACAACTTCAGATTCAGTTATATAATTCCAAAATTCGCTTGAACAGAACTAATGCTTTTAGTTTAATTATATAATTGAATTTGAAGTTAGTTTCTGTTTTTGAAACATGATAATTCCTGTGTAACGATGGAACCCTATTTTTAAATCAGTTAATTTATAATATTTATGCCCTGTAAATTTACATTGAGCTCTGGTTTGTAGAAATAAAAATATCAATAAGAACACCGGATTATATATCTTACTGTGCTTTCTTTTTATTATTCTGATGCGGTGTTGACCACAAAAGTTACCTTTAAGGAAAATTATCTATTTATCTATTTATCTGTTTATCTATTTATCTATTTATCTGTTTATCTGTTTATCTATTTATCTATTTATCTGTTTATCTATTTATCTATTTATCTGTTTATCTATTTATCAATTTATCTGTTTATCTATTTATCTGTTTATCTATTTATCTATTTATCTATTTATCTGTTTATCTATTTATCTATTTATCTGTTTATCTATTTATCTGTTTATCTATTTATCTATTTATCTATTTATCTGTTCAAAACTATTTACAAGATCTGTGGTATCAGACATTTGTTTATATATATATATATATCACACAAAAACATGGTTGTTGGTAACATTGCTGAATTTATTTTCTAACATTTTTGATACAATACTTTTTGTGACGATGTAATTATAAGAATATAAGATCAAACAATTGCAATTTAAATATTGTCATATAATCTTTAATGTATAAATGTTGTCAAGTTACAATGTTTTTACTATAGAACGATGGAAATACGTTATATATATATATATATATATATATATATATATATATATATATATATATATATATATATATGATCATATATATATATATATATATATATATATATATATATATATATATATATATATATATATATATATATATATATGATGAACAGGGGTATGAGTCATTTAAATTCCTATCTATCTATCTATCTATCTATCTATCTATCTATCTATCTATCTATCTCAGTCTGTTCATACCTATCTATCTATCTATCTATCTATCTATCTATCTATCTATCTATGTTTGTTCATATCCTATCTATCTATCTATCTATCTATCTATCTATCTATCTATCTGTCTGTCTGTCTGTCTGTGTGTGTGTGTATCTGTGCGTGCCTGCCTGATTCTATTCTTCGGTGGCCTGAACATTGATTTTTAATTACATAATTGATCTTGAAATGAAAGCCTATTATAAATAAAGTACCCCGAAAACATCCGTTTTTCAATTTTCCCAAAGTGGTCCTGACGTGAAGCAACGTTGACAGCAAAAATTGCTTCTTTTTCTTTGGTTGTTGTTGTTGTTGGTGGTGGTGGTGGGAGGAGGGTCTATTCTTCAAAGAGATTTCAATGTTTACAAGAAATTTACTAAATTTATTGTCGAAATATGTTCAACGTATTTCCTTTCAATCTATTAGAATCGTATGTTTTATAGTATTTCAATGATTCTTTCTGCAATGACGTCTGAGATGAGGTTGACTGTCTGAGTTAGACTTAGCACTCAAATGAAGACTTCACATTGAAAAGCATTTTCAGAAAATGCTGTCTGGAATTGCTATTAATATCAGAACTTTGAAGGAAGCCGAGAATAAGAACGAATGAAATCCAAACCATTTGTTATTAACAGAAGTGGATGTCTGTTAAGTTTTGATTTGGTTTCAGGAATCAATGCTTAAGGCTGATTGAGTGCATCAATTACTGCTTCTACTGATCGCTATGTATAGCTCTAGCTAATGGTTTACTTTATAGGCTGAGATTGTTGTTGAAATGCTATTAGATATAAATTATGAAGTTAACATTTGAACCGGTGAAAGCTAGTGGCATTTTCAGATTTTCTTTCGATGTTAGTTACAAAATAATTTAGATTTAAAAATTCTTCAAATTGTGAAAACATGCTATTTAAATTTTTTTTTTCACATTTTCCACCTGATTATCTTCATCATTGTTGTTTTTTAACTTTTTTAAAAATATTTTTTTCCTCCTGCTACAATGCATATGTTTTTAAATTTAAAAAATTCCAGCGACTCTTGTTTGCGCGCATGTGTAATCGAATCTTTTACAGTTGGACGTCGTCTCTTGTAATCTTTAGATATTAACAACAAAGATAAGGACACCAGGTACAAACGAGTGAGGAAAATAAAAATAATAATGCTGAGGTATATCTTCTTTTCTTATGTGCCGTGTTTGTCCATGTCTCTCCACGCCGTCCTATCATTCTGTTGTAGCATACCTACGGACGATAATGGGTATGTCCCTATTTATATAAATACAGTAGTAAATACTGTATGTTGGTCTGCAGTCGGAGATTCGTCTCTAGCTGTGCTGGTCAAACTCTCTGTCTCCGGGCAGAGAGAATCCTTAGACGAGGCTATGTTGAAGGGCAGAGTCTTGTCTCAAGAAACAGCTACCCGACCTCGTTTTATACGGGGTCTATAGGGAATTTTCGGCCGAGCCTACGGGCACGGATATCCCACATTAAATTCGGCCTTGTGCCACATCTGACCACGTGAGGCGTTTGGTAGATATCCTGCAGTTGGAGACTCATTGTGGAATTCACTTGACGCTTCTATCAGTTGACTACTTCTACACGCTGCTGGCGAATCTTATATGTGTTGTTCTTGTCCTAAGTATTATCGTTCATGACCAACCTTCGCTGATTATTCTATTCAGTTACCTTCCCTGGGTTACAACACATTTGTAGCTTTTAGTAAGTTTTTTTCCTTTTTTTTTTTACTATACACCCATTTATCTGTTCTGTTGTACCTTTATAAAAGCTCGTTGGGTAGGTTACTCACTGATTATTTCTGTTCCTTTTTCCTTCAATGTATCCTGTGAATGTCGAATTTTCCAAGCCCTCTTTCATCATTATGCGTCCCAGAACTAACTCATTTCGATTCTAAATATAAGTTTCTTTCTGTTTCTGTATCAATTAAAACTACCTCGTTACTCACAGAGTTCGTCCATGGTGTTTTCACCATCCTTCTGTAGAACCACATCTTTGTTGCCTCAATCCACCTCTTCAATTGTTAATATTTTCATCAGAGATACAATGTCCTAAGGAGATAAGACAAGGAAATAAATTTGATTGTCTGAATTTAATATCAGGATTTCTTTTTTCTTGATGCAATGGTGTCAATTTTTTTCTGTCTTTCTGATCTTTTGATCCAAGGAGATAAGAATAATAATCCGAATTTCTTTAGTATTTTTGTTTTTATTTGACGAGATGGCTTACATTTCACTTGAACGATCTCAGAACATTTGAAGGAACACTCATCTCTATACTCACACTTTAAAAGGATATTAATCGAAATTACATAAGTGCTTCAACAATTTAATAATAAAAAACTTCTGGAAGCTCTTTATTTAAGAGAATTGCGGCCAAAAATAAAGCCATCTATGAGCATAGAAACAAAGTTCTTAAATGTTTATAGCAACAGAATGGTATATATAAAAAATACAACAATTAAAAAATCTTTTAAAAAATCGCACAAGTTACCTCCCTTGCTTAGCGGTGAAAAAATATTTTGAATTTACGGTGTTAACGTGTAACGCAACCATAGATATGCAACTCCTGATGATGATCTTAGATGAGATTGAAAGTACATGGGAAAATAAAAATTATTTTTATGGAAAATTTTCTAATTTTTCATGATTCATTTTCTATAGCTACCAAGAAATTAATTCATGGACTTGAAAGGGTTAAAACTAAATTAAATAGGCATAATACGTCTGAATTATTTAATTAAACATGCCTGAATATATATATATATGAAAGAACAATGAGAACATTCAGAGTTTTTAGCATTTATTTTTATTTAAAAAATGCAGTGCTCAATAGAACAGTAGAGAATAATATTATAATTGTTTTTTTTAAATATATAATCATAACAACACTGAAATTCTCATGTTTCAAAACTGAAACTTCAATTCAAATTCTATCATAAAAATTAAACTTAAAATACAAAGTTCCGTTCCATTATCAAGCGATGCTAAGAATAACTTTTTAGAAATTGATTTACTTAATTTATAAATCCAGACAAATTTGATATTTTGAGATGTTGGTGTTAAGGAAATTGTTTTATTTTTTATTTTATTTTAGCGATGTTAAGATTTAACTTATTTAGAAAACTCATGTATGTAATGTATTGTAGCTATCAAATCGGCCATATCATGGTTGGGGCTAGGGTATCTCTCTGTTGACACAAACATCCTTTTTTCAAGTAGAAATTTGTCGTAGTGTGTATGTTCCAACACATCGTCAGGGTTTCGATAGCAATACATTTGGCATTTTTATTTTTTATTTTTATTCAATTTTTATTTTTATATAATTTTCAATTACGATTTTTTCAAAAGGGCCTTCAAATATTATTTAGTCACATTTTTAATATTTATATTTTTATTCGTACTGACTTAAGAGATTATATTCAATTTATTTACTAATTGAGTACATATATGGTAATGTTAAAATTAATATATTAGAATATAATTATGTATTCATAAACTATTTGTTATGGGACCTTACCCATAATAACATAATGGACTATTCCATACGTAATAAATACTGCACCTCAAGAGGAAGCATGGAGTTCAGTGTGAAGTCGGGCGACAGGCTGACCGGCTTATCGGTTGAACTCTCTGCCTTCGGGCGGGGAGTAACCCGAACGAGGCTACGCCCTTCGGCGTAGCCTCTTTCGGGGAGGTAAACCGACTCTGAATCTGTTTATATGGGTTCAAAGGGCATATTTTTGGCCGAGCCTACAGGCTCGGAGATCCCACGTTAAACTGGCCTTGTGCCACATGATGCCCTTGGGGGGGGGGTGACTAAATACCGTTCAGTCTGACGTCGGGCGACCGGCTGATCGGTTAAACTCTCTGCCTGCGGGCGTGGAGGAACCCGAAAGAGTCTACGCCGAAGGGCGGAGTCTCTTTCAGGGAGGTAAACCGACCCTGAAACCGTTTATACGGATTCAAAGGGCATATTTTTGGCCGAGCTCACGGGCTCGGAGATCCCTCGTTAAACCGGCATTGTGCCACATGATGCCCTCGTGGGGGGGTGACTAAATACTGTTCAGTCTGAAGTCTGGAGTGAAGTCCGTCAGGAGTTCCGTCTGAAGTCTAGAGTTCCGTTTGAAGTCTAGAGTTCAGCCTGAAGTCTGGAGTGAGGTCCGTCAGGAGTCTGTCAGTTAGTCAGAGCGACCGAGTTAGTCAGTCGAGTCATAGGCAGTCCGAAACAGAGTCGCGTTCAGACAATTACTATTAAACCTGATTGTTCGTACTAACACTTTCTACCTCTCTGTATATATTCCTGTTTGTAATATATCTGTGTTATCCCATATCCGTGTTCGAGTTCTTCTTTATTGGTTCTAACTTGGACTATCACAGTGGTACAAGAAACCGGACCATAACACTATTTTATTTCTGATCAAATATAAATATGTTAATTTCATTTTATAAAATTAGCTATTACTAAAGGAGAAAATTTGGCAATGTTTACAAAAATCGCTATTTCATTTCTTTGATTTAATAAATTTTTATTTTTCAGAAACTTAATAATATTTAACTTTTCATGTATGCACAAAGGACATGGTCTTTTAAAGATCTATAAGTTCTTTTTTTTAAATTAATTTCCATTTTTACTGTTTTATTGGTTTCCTTTAAATATGGACTCAATTAGTAAATAAACTTTGTATTTTAAGTTTAATTTTTATGATTAAATTTGAATTGAAGTTTCAGCTTTAAAAAACAATTATATATATATTGTTGCTCATTTACACACACACACACACACACATATATATATATAGGCAACAATATATATGCTGCGTATATGTGTGTGTGTGTGTGTGTTTGTAGGATGTATTATAGTATCAGAAATAAAAGTAGGGATGATAAGACAGAATGGAAAACGGAGTGTATCGCTGTCGTCTGTTGATCTCGGGTACTTCTGATCAGAATGAAAAACAGCTGTGTTTAATGAAAATGCGTGGAGAATTTTGTGTATAAGAGGAGCAATACAATTTTGAAATTTGATTCCATTTTTTTCTTTTCAAACTTATCATAATAGCGTGACAAGTAAACAAAAACGTCTATTTTCGACACCTGCGTTTTCAACATGACAACACTCACCCCTACGTCGCCAATTTGAACAAAAAAACTATTCAAAAGCTTGTTTGGCAAGTTCATCCGTGCCCACGGTATTCTCCTGATTACTTCAGATTATTAATTTTCATTTGCTTTCCAACTGTCTGCGAGACGTTTCATTCAAAAAACGACGTGGAATTGAAAACGACGCTCGTTGAATTCTTCGAGTCAAAATCCGGTTTTTTTAGTATTTAATGCCTTGATCAGTTAGTGGGACGTTGGCAAGTCGTGAACAATTAAGGAGAATCTATTTGTTGTGTAGTGTTGTTTTACGACACGGGATCAATACTCAAATTCTTATAACCAACATATGAAAATAGGCAAAGTCCTTCAATATCTGTCTATATATCTGCGAAGAGGTGTTGTAATTATTCGGCCGCTGTACGCCTCGGTACGCTGTACGCCCCAGCCTTCTTCAGGTGATTGAAATTTCGAACTGTACCCTTTATTTCGTCTACCGGGATTGATCGTTCTAGTTCCACGTAACATGCCTCTTCCGGATGTCAGTTATCACCCTTTAATTCAACTCTCCAAGACTTTTGTTCACCTCAGCTGTAGCCAGGTATTGAACTCACAACTCTTGGCTCAAGTCATTGGATTCAACCAAACATCGTGAATATGGCAACAAAGACGAGGACAACTGTAAATAGTATAAATAGGTAAAATCCTATTAACCAATCCCACTACACCTCCCTGAACCGAAGAGGTTTCATGCCTTTCGTTGTTTTTGAACTTCTCATTCCTCCTCTCCCGCCTTGAGGTTTATGTCCCGTTCTTTCTAACGGAGATCTTTGTCTAATTTAATCCAATTTCTTATATGTGTTTCAATCCCGCTGTTGCAGATTAACGAATGTATGTTGATTTATCAGAAGGATTATTTATGTGTGTGTTCTAAAACATTCATCCACAACAATTAAGGAGAGAAAGAGCATTGAAGACAAAACATGCAAGATGGATCAAAGTAAAACAAAGATTATTAAAGGCATAAAAATAACATCAATTTATGTACAATTTACATATACATATACTTTGGATATATTTGTGTAATTGAGGATAGCTAAGTTAATTTATGAAGAGTGTTTTTGTGGAGTTTGAACGTGTGTAAAGCTTTTGTTGAGATTTGTGCACGAAATTAAATTAAGTAATTAAACGTAAATAAAAATGTCTCCTGTGCGAGTTCAGTCCTTAGTGTGTGCGAGTAAATTATCTTGCATTAATGTTCAGAGTTGGTAGGAGTTGCGTACCTTTAGTTGTGTTAGAAGTTTTTTTGATTAATTACAAATACTTGTTTGGTAGTAAGTACATATTACTTTCTGAAGTATTGTAAATGATTGTTTGAAATTGTTCCTGAGAGAGCGTGATTGTTATTTGCTGAGTCAGAGAAGTTTTTTTTTGTTTTGCGCGGTAAAAGTTCAAGGTTTTGATTTGCGTGGAACTGTTTGAGCCAATTTGGATTTTCCTTTATATAGATTTCGGGCAAATAAAACTGGCTCCAGGCCGTTGGGTGCAAAAAGACATGTTATAGTTCCAAGGGTCTGGACCAATGAGAAGTCTCGCTTGCCGAAATTAGAGTGTTGATTGGTTGTTATGTTATTTGGTGCAAAGTGAATTATATCGGAGGGGTGAAAGGTTACTATGGATTATTCCAATACCGCTATCCTCCATAGGCTCGTTTTCTATTACAATATTATTAAATGTGTGGGGTCACGAACATCATCCCAGCAGGAATAACCTTGGACTCAAAGTAATAAAAACATACACAGAAATAACTCTAAAAGTATTTTAAATTGTAAATTAAAATCATACAATTTTATTTATTTCTGTGTACTGGTGTGTATGTATTTTAGTGAAGTGTTTTAAGGTTTCATGTGATAAAAGGAAGAAGTCCCTTTATATTATAACAAGTCATGCTCCGAAGAGAGGAGATAAACGTCTTGATCCTCTAACGGTCGATGGCGAATCCACTGAATCCAACGTCTTTCGGTGCGAAGTCCGTTTTCAAGCAGGAAATGTTTCTGTTGCATTCTGGGAGAACTTAAATTATTTTTTGGTTTTATTTAATTTATTTTAAACAAAGTTCTAATGTCATTTGTTTTATTTTATTTTATTTATGATATTCATTATTATTATTATTATTATTATTTTATATTTTTTATTTGTTAATAATAATAATAATAATGTCCCTACAATCTGCTTTCCTATTTTTCTTTGTGGACATGTCGAATATTTGGGCAAGGCCAAATATTCACACCTTCAACCTCCCGACAATGTTGAAGAATGTTTTGGAAGGCTGGAGGTCTGTGAATGAGTAGAATGGTGAACTGCTGAGTTACAGGAACAAAAAGTACATAGTTGACTATTGATAGGTTTAGTATGCAACGGGGTTCTACGGTAGAAATGCCAGTCATAAATTGTTGATGTCAAACTGAACTGAAAACATTCTTTCTAAAATCACAGCAACAATTTTCAAATATTCATTTTTTATTATCCTTTATCTTGTGGGGTCACAAATCATTCCAGCAAGAATAGCCTCGTGTTCACATTAATAAAAACAAACACAGAAATAACATTAAAAGAATGTTAAAGTGTAAATTAAAATCATACAATTTTATTGATTTCTGTGTACTGGTTCATGTGTATTTTAGTTAAGTTTCACGTGATAAAAGGAAGAAGTCACTTCATATTATAACAAGCAAGGTCCCGAAGAGATGAGATAGACGTCTTGATCTTCCAACGGTCGTTAGCAGAGACACAATTCAGAGTCGTTTGCCGTGAATTCTGTTTTCTGGTAGGAAATGTGTCTGTTGCATTCTGGGAAAAAAATTCTTTTTCTTTTTGGTTTTATTTAATTTATTTTAAACAAAATTTTAATGTTATTTGTTTTATTTTATTTTATTATTTATTTTATATTTCTATTTATTAATGATAATAATGTCCCTACAACCTCTAACTGATAATTTTATTCAGTATTACTGTCTTTCTTGTGTTTCTTTTTTTGCAGTGTATAGATAAAGTGCTATTAGAGAAAGAACAGCCCAGGAATATTTTTCATGCTTCAGGGAAGGGAGTTTTGATTTCACAGTCTCTCCGCGTTCCGATCGACCGGTTCCCTTCAATGAGGACTGATTGAACGGGCTCATCCATGAGTATCTGTGCTAATCCGCTGGGGTATTGGCCCAGCAGACAGGATGCTAGCATGATACAGTCACCGGTTACCTTAACATGATGGTTAAAGTTCAAGGGTTTAGTTGGCAAGTTCTACCGCACACTCGGTATTCATGCCCTAAGGTTATCACGTTTTTTTTTGTTTCTTTTTATCACTTTCCATCAGTTTGTGCGGCTTTTCGTTCAACAACGGCGTAGAGTTGAAACGTTGCTCGATGAATACTTCGAGTCAAGTCTTGGTGATTTCTACTGTCAAGGCATTGACAATCTACATTGATTTCTACCGTCAATGCTCTGACAATCTATGGTGATTTCTACCGTCAAAGCATTGACAATTTATGGTGATTTCTACTGTCAAGGCATTGACAATCTACGGTGATTTCTACCGTCGACATTGATTGACACTCTAGTGGAATGTTAACAAGTCGTGTACAATGAACGAGTGAATGTATTATTGACTGATTTCTTAAAACTCCTGATGAATAAAAGGATTAAAATGAATGGAAAAAAAAACGAACAAATTTATCTGATAACCCATTAAAGCACCACACCCACCACTTTTTTGGTCCCAATTTATTGCCATTTGTTCGTATTTCCTCATTTGTTCGTATTTCTTCATTTGTTCGTATTTCCTCATTTGTTCGTATTTCCTCATTTGACTGTTTTTTAATCTTTGAGAGAATTTACAAAAATCTATTTTTCGTTTTTAAATTTTAGTTTTACGATGCATTTATCATTAAAATAATATTTGAAAAATTTGGGGCAGCTTTTTAAATTTTTTTTTTAAATTTTTAATTTGATATTCATTGCCACGTTTTTATGGTTTACCAAGAAGACTTTCACATTGACTAAAAACGTTTTGAAAAGTAAAATAATGTCTCTACAAATGATTTGTTAAACCTGTTGATGTGTTACGCAAGGCGAGCATAACGAAAGATTAAGATTAAAATAAATGAAAAAAGAAGACAAAAATTCATCTGACAACCCAGTCAGTTATGTGCCATGCGTGATAAACGCTTAGGCGATTACGTCTCTTCCGATACATGACTGACGAGGCAGGTTTTTTTTCCACAGAAGGTTGCCATTTCTTTCTGCGGTAGACCAGTTGCCATCTAAGGTTATAGAATTGGATCTGTCCTTCTATTTGCCCATAGCTTGGGGGAAGAAGAAAAGGATTAATACCTTTCCCAAGGGTATTAGTACATAAGTGAATGTAATGGATTCAACTGAAATTCGAACTCAGCTATGCTGATTCCTCACTCCGAGTCATTATCAATTACTCCAACATGCCTCCAGTCTTAAAATAAAAACAAAAACAACCTTGATGTTATTAACGGTTGATTCTTATATTTTGATACTGTAATTAATTTTTTTTCTAGTGGTTTTACCTGACTCTATATTTATTTTTCTTTCTTCTTTTTCCAGGTACACGTCTTGTTATTTTCTGTGTCCGCTGCACCAGTTCAGCTTTAAAGCCACGCCCAGCAGCATTTCTGTGGTCAACAAATACAAATGTGCCCAACCTCTGAACCATATTGTCATCACTCAAAACCGGCCCAAAAAGAAAATACCAAGAAAAGAATTTACTCTTTGCGTTAGTCCGTTACATTTCCACTATAGTCGTGCCTATGAATTGGTACAATGGATAGAAATTAATCAGTTCTTTGGTGCCGACTATTTTGTTTTCTATAACGAGACCGTACACACTAATGTACAACAGGTGCTAAAGCAATATATTAAAGAAGGGATTGCCGAAACCGTCCAATGGCATTTACCAGTAAATGTTGATACCTGGCCCAAAAAATCGTCAGTTGATATACATTACTTTGGCCAGTTGGCGGCGATAAATGATTGTCTGTATAGAAATCAATATAAAAGCAAATTTCTTGTTTTTATGGACGTTGATGAATTTATTGTTCCAAGAAATTACAAAAATTGGACAATGATGTTTGACAGTCTGAAAGACAAGTACAATATTGGAGCCTATGTGTTTAGGTGTACTTTCTTTAGGATGGAATGGGAGGATACACCGAAAAATTTTTCTGGGAAGGACTTGGCATTGAAATTTCGGGTCATATCGTTGCTTAAACTGAATCGAGAATCGAAAATCTACCCAATGTTCATCCGATCAAAAATAATTGTTCAGCCTCTGAGGGTGGAGACAATGGGAATCCACAACATTTGGTCTTTCCGGCCAGGGTATCAGCCGATCGAGATAGGACAGACTCAAGCATTGTTGCACCATTACAGAAATTGGTACAACCCAAACACCAATAACAGAGTTTATGATGACACAATGCTTAAATTCAGAGACAATATTCTTCGACGAATCGTTAAACGATGGAAGAAATTAAAAAATGTCCCTTTAGGCCTATGAAGAGGGCAGGGGATTGTGAGGGGTTGTTTTTTTTAAATTAACATTTATTTAACATTTTTTTAATTTTATTTTAAAGAGATATTTAAATGTTTTTAATTTTTTTATCATTTGTTTTTGGTAAGGGATGAATAAGAAATCTTTCCTGGTGAATATTTACCTGAACTCATATTGTGTATATATTTGGAAGAAAATTATGTATATAAATATTAAATTAAATTTCACAAACATATCCACATATGCATATATATATATATATATATATATATATATATATATATATATATATATATATATATATATATATATATATATATATATATTAATTTAAAATATTACTAACTATATATATATATATATATATGTATATATATATATATATATATATATATATATATATATATATATATATATATATATAAGCAAGTGTAAATGGATAAAATCCGACAGAATGTAGAAATTTTGAAAAACAAACAAAAATCCATAAATGTAGTTAAAATGAAAGAATTGTCGATGTTTTATTAAAACCGAAACGTCTGACGTCGACAATTTTTTCATTTTAACTACATTTATGGATTTTTGTTTGTTTTTCAAAATTTCTACTTATATATATATATATATATATATATATATATATAAATTTATACATATTAAAATTAGGAATATATATATATATATAAATTTAATATATAATATATATAAATTTAAATATATAATATGTATAAATTTATATATATAGTTAGGTAATATATGTATATGTAAAATCTATCTATCTCTCTCTCTATATATATATATATATATATATATATATATATATATATATATATATATGTATGTATATATGTAATTTTTATATATTATTTATATATTATATATACATGGTACTTATTGGAAAGCGCTCCATATCAGCAATAGAGCTAACACATTTAGTTGCACTGATGTGAGTTTGTGACCCTGGCTTTAATGCCCTTTGCGATTGTAGGAAAAATTGTCGTTGTAATGCCACTCTGCATTGAAGTGGCATTCTGATGAGAATTTTCCCTCCCACTACCATAAAACAATGACATATGCAACCATGAATAAATCCAAAATTTCAAAATTAATCAGTTTGTTTGATAATCGCGAAGGGTGTGAAACCCATGGTCACAAACTCACATCAACGCATCTAAATATATATATATATATATATATATATATATATATATGTTAGGCTGAGTTTAATTTCCATTTTTGGAAACCAATTGTCATGACGAATATAGCATTGTAAGTACTAATCATGCATGACAGTTAAGAATGACCTGATACCAAATTGTGTTTTTGTAATTTCAAATCCAGTAATATTAATGGCCTCAGTTTAAAGAATACTGATTCTTTCAATTTGGAATTTCATAAAGTTATTTATTGCCTCTTTCACATATTTTTAATATCCTTTTCTCATGGACAGGTATGTGTCACACTTTGATCGGAGGATGCCTACTATAAATATGGAGTTGCTGAAAAGGTACATTGTCATCAATACAACTTGCATTCCTCCAGGTACAGAAGATAAAATACACAACCTAATCTTAATTGTTATAGTTATCACATAGTTTATCTGATTTATTGCAATGTTTGTGATGGAGGCAACTACATCGGTGAGACTGGCTTGGAGTTTTGTCTCTGATTTAACAGCCACAAAAACACAACTTAATTATAGTATAGAAAATCTAAATGCATCCTTTGAGTGTTATTTTAACTCACAATACAGCTGTTAGAAGTAGAATGCAACTACATCCTCAAACTTAATAGCCACAATTTCGGACTAAACAAAGACCTGAGAATTTTCATTGACATTTTACTTTTGACAAAGATAATGAATAAAACAGTGCATTATTTTTCATTACTATTTTGTGAGTATGTGCACACATCCATAGCGATGACTAGCAGTAGAGCCCGGTGTTGCCCGGGGATGTAACAGTAAGAGATAGATCAAGTATCGACCATCATAATGACTGAAAAATAAAATTGACAAAGATTATTGTTTAAGGTTGACGGACACACATGTCTTAATTAGGCTTTGTTTTTTTGTTTTTTTTTACGAATTGGTCAAACCCAAACTCAAACAAAAACATTGTTTTCAATTGTTATGAGTCTACCGATTGAATAGAATTTTATTATAAACAATTGTCTTGTAAATGGAATTTTTAAAGCATTCTGAATGTAAAAATAAAGAAAAAAGTGTGCAAGACAATAAGAAACACTACTGCTAAAAAAAAGTGAAGTTTTGTTGAAATCAGTTGAAAAATGTAGGAAATCTGATCCCATATATAAATGTACACACACACACACACACACACAAACAACCTGGGTTTTATAATAAGTATAACTCGATGTGAGTTGTCCCCGTTTCATTCTGGCGACAGAATCGTGTTTAATCGTGTTTTCAAATTGATTTCGTGCAAAAACAATTGTGTTTTTCCAATTTTTGGCGCTGTCAGAACCACCGCAAGGTAATTTTATGTAGTCCTTTGAAGTTTTGTTGAAATCAGTTGAAAAATATAGGAAATCCGATCCAATATATAAACGTATAGACACACACACAATCTGTGTTTTATAATAAGTAAGATTATTGATTGATAATTTAGAGACATTTTTATTTATTATGTTTTATTTTTATTTTTTTTAATTATTATTTTTATTCATTTTATATTCATTTTATATCCACACATAAACACTCTTATTAACATAATAATTAGACAAAGCTTTCTTAGCCCTGCACATCCCCACTGACTGGAGTGAGAGACAGACCTGTGTGCAATAAAAGAGTATTAAAGAAGAAATGAGGAAGCGGTAATATTATCAGATGCCACATCCAATGAATTGGAGTTCTTTGCATTGACGCCATTAATGTCTGCTGGATTTGAAGACAAGGTCCTTGCTAAAAAATTACAATTCCATACCAAGATCTAACAAAGGTTACAAGAACAACAGAAAATTGTGTGTTATTCATTCTGCTCCCACACGTTAACTAAATAAAAATAAACATAAAAAATATACGTTTTGGTATCCAATTTTTATATATATATATATATATATATATATATATATATATATATATATATGTGTGTATGTATGTATGTAGAGTACAAAGCAAAAAAATGGACGCTCTCAAAGAAAGTCAATTTTTGTATTTTTACCAGGACAAGTGAGTAATACAATTCACTTATTAATACAGGGTATTAATACAAGTGTACATTTGACAAGTCAAAAAATGATTTAGTATTTTGTTGCATTAATAATGGCCTTAATTCTTCGTGGTATGCATTAGACTAAATTCTTACTTAGTCAACGTTCTTCGCCAGATTTTTCCAGCATTCCTTTAATTCACAAAAAAGCTCATCTTCTGTGTTAACTTTCCTATTACGGGCACACTTGTCAATTATCGCCCAGAGTTTTTCAATTGGATTAAGGTCAGGACTCTGACTAGGCCACTGGAAGATTTGCAATTTACCCTCATCATGCTTCCTCTCTAAATAACGTTTATTCTTCAAGGCAGTATGCTTAGGATTGATATCGTTACTAAATCATTTTTTGACTTATGTATAATGTACATATGTACACCTGTATTAATCCCATGTATTAATGAATTAATTCTATTACTACCTTGTCTTGGTAAAAATACAAATATCGACTTTTTATGGGTGCATCCATTTTTTTGCCTCATGCTGTATATATATATATATATATATATATATATATATATATATGTGTGTGTGTGTGTGTGTGTGTGTATCAGATATTGAGTGAATTGGAATTACCATGAACTACATTTACTCCTAAATTTTACTGTCTACTTTGTAATATTTAGTTTCGAAAGGATATTTAGTTTTGAAAAGATAATAAATACTTGAAAATTTTTTAAAAATTATATAGAATATGAGATCAGGTAAAAAAAATTACACTGTCAGTTTGTTTTATTCACATGTCTTTGATTATTTTTTCCCAGAATTAAAGTCGAATTTCTTAATTTTGTAATGTGGGAATTTCTGAAGAAATTTGAATGTTTTTCACTTGTAAATCTCAGATTTGTTTTTCCCATTCTTTGCAATCTGGTTTACAAAATCTATTTTTAAAATCATTCCGTAAATAATTTTTTCTTTTTGACTACTACATTATTCAATTATTTTCAGATTATTTTTATCTTTTAACATTTTTTTAATTTATTCTTTTAAATTTATATATTTGTTTTGCTTCTTTTATTCGTTGGACTTACAGAAATGGTAATATTTTAAGAATTAAAAAGATTATTAATTTTTTTAAAAAATAGAAGATAATCTTTTTTTAAAATTCACTTTACTGAGCAACAGGTACGTTCAATGCTTTTTTTTTATGACATTTGGGAAACTTTAATTTGCTATTCGCTTTTTGAATTTACAAAATCCAATGATTAGAAGTTATTTCTAAAAGAACGGTTTGTATTCCTTAATTGCCATAATGCATTGTTACATTTAACACAGAACATTCTTCATTTAGTACTTGACTGTTTGAACATTTAACAAAGTTAAGAAGAGATTTTATATCATCAGTTTTCCAGCACTTAAAATAAATTTACTTTATTCCATGACCAAAATTTGATCTTTACAAATGAAATCTTTGAATTTCACTTCATTGATTCCTAAAACATCAGTTGAAATTCACTTTGATTAAAATTAAATTTATTTTTTAATAAAATGATCTCATTAATATTTATAAAAATTCTTTTTAACAAATTTTTATACAATCATAGGAGTGATTTTTATGAAAAAAAATCACACTTGGTTGAAAAATGAACCCTCACTAAAATAGTAACTTTATTTCGAGTGCCTCAATATTTCTTGAAAACTGATTCACTCAATATAAAACCTTTTTAGTAAAAAGTAAAAACCTTAAATTGTTGGCTATTATTTATTTGACAAATATTTTTCTTTAATGTTAACTGAAAGTCACCAATTATCTTTTGTTATAATTAATATCTTTTGAAGGATATATAACCAAAGTTTTAGCCTAAGAACTTTTATTTCTGTTTTAATTGCCTTCCTTGTGATCTCAAATCAAAGTATTTAAAGGTCCCAAAAGGGATGTTTTAGATACCTACTGCAATACAAAAAAAAAAAAATGAAAAAGAAAAGGAATGTTAAGGGCTTATGGTAATCCAAAAGACAATATAATTCCTGATGGTAAGCTCAAAGAAAAAACATTTTTCCAGAGGGTGTGAAGAACGAATTATTTTCAACTCTTATCCCAAAGTGGCCGACTCAGAACATTGTCTTCATTCATTTTAAGATGAAAAAACAAAAAGAATTTTATAACGCCATCTAATTTGATATTAATGTCCTGTTTTCTATGATTTTATGTCTGGTATGATAAGCTTTTTATTTATATAAGAGAGGAAGAAAAATGATGAATTTTGAAATCAAATTGTTGCCACTTTTATTTGTTGTTTTTATAAGAGATTTAAAAGAAAAGAGGAAATTCAAATTTCCAATCTGTTATCTATTTGTCTATCTATGTGTGTGCATGCACATACAAATATGCACACACACAAATATGCACATATATATATATATATATAAACATGCATACACACACACCCACACCTGCAAGCACACACACATATATATGTATATAGCTATAGATGTGCATATCTGCATATGTGCATATACATATACACACACAAATATGTACATATATATATATATATATATATATATATATATATATATATATATATATATATATATAAACATGCATACACACATATACACACACACACATTTGTGAGTGCATATGTGTGTGCATGCACATACACATATACATACACAAATATGCACATATATATATGTATAAGCATGTACCCATACATGTACACACACACACACACACACACAAACACACACACATATATATATGCTATATATGCCTGTACATTGAAGATGTATAAAGTTTCTTTCAATTTTGTGAAAAATTGAAGTTTAGTAAAAATATTTTTATATATAATTCATTTACTTTTTTTGAAATAAAAAATTAAAATATACCCTAACTGAAATTTTATTATTCAAAATAACTGTAGCCAATCTGGTGGCTGAGATAGTTGCGTGGATGAAATGTGGGTGAGAAAGATTGCTTGCTTTCCCTGAAAATCTTCATTCCAAATTTTGAACAGGCATTGAATATATAAGTATCTAATTTTATCTTGGCCTTACTTCAAATATCAAAAAGTAGACATGAGGCTTGGATCTGTTTCCCAGACAGAACCACCCCAGAGTCACTACAAGATTACACCCTGATGTCTGTGGCAATGGCCAAGGGAAATGAGCTACATCTGGCTGGCTCGCACAAATTATGTCATTAAGTTGCATGTTGACTAAGCCACCCCATAGCGATCATCTCTTACATTGGGTCTCCATTGGGATAATCCTCCTGGTGAGGGAGGGGGTTTCAAACCAGATTTTTGAATACTGTCATTTTGTCTGTTTATCCTTTGGTGCTGGATTAAAGGTAAGCTTAATTAATATCTATGTTCAAAATATGCACACACACATACACACATGCATATATATATATATATATATATTCTCTTTTAAGGAAAGCACACTTCCTGGATAAGTTATTTTTCTCAAAAGCCCATATATAATCAGTTTCATATGTGAAACGTAAACAAAGCAATTTTTGGAGAATTAATCGATTTTTATTTTTTATCCGACATTTTTTTACTAATTCTAGCATTATTATAGTGGATACTCGTGTTTTAAATAGACGGTTCAATTTTATTTTTACTATAAACACTGTGTATTACATCTATATTTCTGAGATGTGGTATTATGTACGTTATTTACATTATTCAGACTACTGTCCTCATCTTTGTTGCCATGTTTATCACAACGTTTCGGCCGATGTATGCCCCAGCCTTCTTCAGGTGGTTGAAATGTCGAACTGAACGCTTTATTTCGCTCACTGGATGTCAGTTATCTCCTGTTAATTTTACTCTGAAATTTCTCCGCTGCCTTAACCAGGTATTGAACTCACACTCTTTGGGTCCTGTCACTGGATCTAACTAACGTCTTTATTCACTGTGTCATGAGTCCTTAATCCAGTGACAGGTCCCAAAGAGTGTGAGTTCAATACCTGGTTAAGGCAGTGGAGAACTTTCAGAGGAAAATTAACAGGAGATAACTGATAACTGACTTCCATTAGACATGGCACGTGGAACTAGAACAGCCTACCCCAGTGAGCGAAATAAATGGTTCAGTTGGACATTCCAACCACCTGAAGAAGGCCGGAGCGTACAACGGCCGAAGCGTTGTGATAAACATGGTGACAAAGATGAGGACAATAGTCCAAATAATGTAAATAGTGTGTATTACGTCTATCGCCCTAAAAATATCTTTGTGGGAAAATGTGCTTTTCTTAAAATGCAAACTAGAGAATTGCTGTATTGTGACTCACACACACGCACACATACATACATACACACAGGCACATATCTATATATATGAAAAATATAGTTTTAACGGATGTTATATTTATGGGTAAAAGTGATCAATATCAGGAAGAGAGCACAGGTAAATATAAAAGGGAATACTGATGTCAACAACGAGCCTCGAAAGTTTGTTTCATGCTGTGTTGTAGCTTTTCTTATTTTTAGTATATCTAGCCACCCACCCACTCACGAGGGTTGCATGTGTCATAAGGCCGGGTTTAATGGGGGTTCTCTGAGCCCGTAGGCTCAGCCAAAAATATTCCCTTTTGAACCTGTATAAATGGCTTCAGGGTCAGTCAACCTCCTCGAACAAGACTCCTCATCCGGGTTCCTCTCTGCCTTCAGGCAGAGAGTTTGACTGTTTCTTATTTTTAGTTAGAGCCACAACACGACATTGAAAAGCCGTACAACTCCTAGCAACACAGTCTTGACCCACTCCTTGACAGCAATCTAGAAAGCATTTATGTCTGCTCCTAAACCCTCCACTAATCTAACGGATCTAACCGTGTAGAAATTTTGCACTTTCTCGGCTGTGTGGCCAGAAGCACCATCGTGGGTTCATGCATAACTGTCCACTGGATACTTGGCCTTGAACCATGCTATAACATGGTAGCCTAGGACCTTGTAGTAGTCTTTAGCACCCACCTTTTCTCCAAGCTTACAGAAGTATCTGACAATATTTTGGTTGCTTAGACCACAGTAGAGATTTTCTAAGCGTAGCTTAGATGTGGCACAAGGCCGAAAGTATGGAGCATTCAGTGAGGATCGAACTCACTTTTCAGTAGTAACTGATCTAGCAAGACAATCTTGCTAACCATTACACCACGCCGAAGTGCCCAAATTGGAAGTTTACCCCGGTAGTAGGGGTCTGCTTACAGTACTAGGTGTTCCCAAGCGGTCCCCTATCTAAGAACTGACCTGGCTCTACGATGCTTAACTTAGGTGATCGAACGAGAAAGCCAACAGTACCCAAATCATGACCTGAACTGGATGTTTCACCCTGAAGATACATGTAACATTAACCTTTCTCTGTAGGTTACCGCTCATTTGAGATGTCCACTGTAGAGATTTTTCCCATTAGGAATTATTTAGTGGTCACTTAAATCTAAATGTACCAGGGCACTTTTTTGTATTTTTTCCAGCCACCTGACCTTCAAGGACTCTGGTGCCTTCGTATTAAAACAAAGAAGGCCTAGGTTGTCATGAGGGAATGTTCTGACTGTCTTGGGGTTTCTCTTATAGTTTTTATGTAGGAAGGTTTTTGTTTCTTCTGTAGTTTTGCTCATGAAGGTTTTAATGAAGTTCCGATTCCGCGTCTTTTTAACTTCTCTGTTGCCCATCTCTGGATGTTTCTGCATGGATCTGTGGATTTCTTGACATTGGAGACAATGCGGAAGGATGCACCAAGGTATGTTGACGTGATTTTAGAGTCGATTTGTGCACAAACCAAATCTGGCACTCCGCCATTTATCTCTCTGTGAAGCCATTTTCCACGATATTCTCTGGAACAAGGTGTCTCCATTTTTGGCTAACAGCATACTTTGTTATACATTGCATCATTTGTTGCATTGGTTGGCTGAAAACTTTTAATTTTATTGCTACTTCACTGTAAATAAACATACACGTGTATATAGAGACCCGGGTTCGAATGACACCTTGGTCGATTTGTCAGAAAGGAGACTTCCTGATGTTATCGGTCTGGAAGAGAGACAATCCCATCGTGCGGCACTTTTGGAAACTGCCTGAAAACCATACCACGGGTCGACCCAAGCCTTGTGAGTAAAATTTGGTAGACGGAACAATTGAGGCTGTCGATAGCTGTGCTAGCACGAACGAACAAGTCATCGTGGCCGAGGGTTTGAATGTGCTGGCCTTGTTCACATTGTTGATCACGCTAGATAACATGCTCTCTCCCAGAAACTGTAACTAAGGTCTGCTCAGCATAGTTGCAGTATAAATCACAGATTGGGTCTATGGTTGTTGAACAAACACAAATGTGCCTGATCGAGAGTCTGCAATAGGGCCTGGCTAGCTGCCCTAGTGGACGTGTATCCTCGAATACGAGTGGCCAGCTATTATATATATATATATATATATATATATATGTATATGTGAAAAGGGTATATAAATATGAATAAATATATATATGTATAATTATTTATATATTATATGCGCGGTACTTATTAGAAAGCGCTCAATATCAGAGATAGAGCTAACATATTTGGTTGGATAGATGTGAGTTTGTGACCCTGGGTTTCACGCTTTAGCGATCGTCAGACAAACTGATTAATGTTTTAAAAAACACTTCCAATGTTTAAATTTCAACATTTCAACATACAAATGCGTATGTATAGATATAACACCACCCGTATACATACATGTGTCATAGCCGAAACTGCCCACATATGTTTATATATGCATGAGTCCCGACGGACGACCAAGTATGTATATGTGTCTGCATACATCGATGTTTGCGTTAGTACGATGAATGACAAAACGACGAAATTTCCCCACCACTTCCACAATAACACCAGTACACGCAATCTACATAACCCCAAATTTTTTAAAACATCACATCTATCCAACCAAATATATATATATATATATATATATATATATATATATATATATATATATATATAGTAAGAAATCTAAGTGGATTCTAGTAATCTGAAAATATTTAATAACGTTAATATTTTCATAATGTTAATCATTTTTTTTTAATAAAACTTCTTCATTTTAAGATAGATACTTACAACTCTCCTTGGCCCCTGTCTCGTGTCTAACGTCTGACTGAAACAGTTAAAAGTGTAAACTCCGTATTAAGTGTTTCCGGCAAGTTAAGGTTTAATTTGACCCTTTACCTTCTAATATCAACTGCTACATTCTGCTTCCTCTAACCTTATAGATATGAATTTCATTTCATTCCATACCGGGGTTGGAAAGACAGACGACCACTTTCGTCGTCAGCCGAAATAGCCAGTTCCCCATATGAGGTAAAAGGATTTGTTTGATTATATATATATATATATATATATATATATATATATATATATATATATATACCACGTTTTTATTTTTAATTTTAAACAGCGTGTATTACGTATATCGGTCTGTGTATTCGAGAAATCTCATGTAGATAGTCGTAGAACACATTTTTTAAAATTAAAAGTAAAAATGGGGTGTCTATTTCAAATACCAGTATTTAAATATAATAACGTTTAAAATGACAGATTAAAATAAATCTATTAACTCTTGCATATATATATATATATATATAATTATTTTTTATAAAAAAAAAAATTATAACATAAGTATGTTATAAAATCACTACAAAAACATTCAAATTCAATCTGGCAATTTTAAAATCCAAATAGTGATTAAATTTGGATTTTAAAATTGCTAGTTTTTAATTTTAATATTAAATTTTATCATATAATTTTATAATTATTGGTTAGTATAAATTATTTTTAATATTACACGTAATTTAAAGATCTGAATAGCTATTATAACATGATTTCGTTGTCAAGCTTTTGAATGTTTCTATACTTGGTTTCTGATTGGTTATTCTAGCTTTTGTAACAATGTTTCCCCCTAGTGTAGGATCGTTAATTAATCTGAAACTTTTAAAACCATTTATTTTATTTTCAACATCATCACTTGATAAGACACAGAGTGTGTTGAAACAAAATGGCTATTTTTGTAGTGATTTTATCACATACTTATGTTATAATTTTTTTTTATAAAAAATAATTATATCTGCTCTACTTTGTATTGTGCACTCTTTTAAGAATAGTAATTGTTGGTTATTGGAATTCATTCTGTATATACCAATTATATACTTGGTATATATATATATATATATATAAATGACAATAGGAAAACTGTAATATTTGCCGACGCATTTCGTCCAATGTGGACTTATTACTCAAGGCAAAAAACGAAATGAATTTATTAAACAAAATAACTAATAATAACAAAAACAAAACAATATGTCCTTATTAACTGGAAGAATTTAGAGAACGCTATTTTCATACAGTTAACTGAAAATTACGTCAATTACTGTCACGTGTGGAGATATTGTTATCATAGCTGTGTTGGCGGATTCAACCATTTTCTTTTGATTTCACGATATTGTTGTGTACGTTTGTTTGGGAGAGTAGTAATTCTGTTAAGAAAGGTGAAATAGGGGAAAATCCTGGGCATATATATATATATATATATATATATATATATATATATATATATATATATATATATATAGTTTTAAGCTTTAAGGTATGTTATATTTATGGGTTAAAGTGCTCATTATTAGGAATAGAGTCTATGTAAATATAAAAGTGGACATTGAGTTCAACACCCGGCGGTGGGTAATTGAATGACAAAGTGGAAACATGTCACGCGTTCCGTTCTAAAAAAGGTCTTCTTCAGACTAAATAATGTATTTACTGGTGAAACCATATATATGTAGCAGGGGTGGCGGAAGGAACGAAATATAACAAATGTCATTTAGGATTATACATCGAGAGAAATGCTGAAAATGCAAGGAAGCTTAACTTTAAATACCAAATTTTGGGCTTCCGATGAATCGAGATGCACAACCTAGCCGATCGCATTCAACTTTCTACCGATTTATTACCCATCTTCGTCTGATATAAAGAGTTTATATATCATATTCTTTCAACATTAACATATCTACATAAATATATATCGCAGTTATAATGCACAAAATGTTAATGGTCAGAGTTGAATCAGACCAGGAAACAGTAGTATTAAAAAGTGCTCAATAATAGTAAAAGTAACATGTAGAGATGTTAACTTTAAAAATCAGGAGGTCAGTTGAATCCACTACCCTTGTTTCAACCATGATGGTAATTACGGTATCAAATATTTAATAAAAATTGCTTGCCGACACCGTAAGGTTGAAACCAAGGTAGCAGATTCAACTGACCTCCTGATTTTTAATATATATATATATATATATATATATATATATATATATATGTGTGTGTGTGTGTGTGTGTGTGTGTGTGTTTATGTTGTCCATCGTACTTTTGAAAAGCAACAACTTATGGGAAAATGCTTCTGGTTATCTGCATCGGCAGAAATAGAATTTGACTTTTTTTCAAGAATCGAAATGGCGTCATTGCAAGAAATGAATGTATAACTGAAAACATGCTACAAAAATAGAAAACTAATTTTATATGACTTTAACCTCACACACACACACACACACACACACACACACACATATATATATTTATATAATACACGTGTGAAAAAAATAAAATAAAAATGGGACACGTGATGAGAAAGGGGGGCGTGGAGAATCTGATACTCATGGGACAAATATAGGGGGAAAAAGAGACAGGGGAAAGCAGCGAATGACATTAGTTGCCGGTTTGGGCAGGTGGATGGCGGAGCGTGGTCTGGGGAAACCTGTTGAGAGCCACAAGGGATAGGGGGAACTAGAGAGCGATGATCCCCTACGCCCTGAAAGGACACGGCACATAATCAAGTCATCAAATAATGACATTTCCGGATTCAAAGAAACTTTTTAACTAAAATTCCGAAGTATTGAGTCCTTGCATACATATTAAGAAATTCCTCTTAAGCACATATAAGGCTGGATAAAAAAAGGTGCATTTCAATTACCGCCGATACTTTTATAATACCCTTGCTTTTCTTCTTCTTCTTCTTCTTCTTCTTCTTCTTCTTCTTCTTCTTCTTCTATTACACCCAAACGTCGTGCGTTTGTCTATTCATTTGTTAAAAAAAAATAATATAGCGTTCATTAGTTTTTTTTTTTTTTTTTTTAATAAAGCTTTAGGAAGTCATTTGATAAAAATCGCTTGAGGATACTGTAAGGTTGAAACCAAAGTAGTCGATTCAACTGATCTCCTGATTGTTAAAGTTGTATATATAACGCATATACAGGGGTCGGACAAAATAATTGGGACAGGCGCAAATTCCACTCATATATTTCAAAGAACTTTAACTAAAACTTCGTAATTGCAGGTTATATCTATTGTAAATACGTTTATTTATCTAATTTACTGTCTTCGTCTTATTTATTTTTAGAATTTAGTAAAATTTAAGCTAAATGCGTGACCTCTCCGAGTTCGAAAAAAGACAAATTGTTGGAGCTCGCATGGTAGGAGCCTCGATCCCTAAGATTGCTGAACTGTTTGGTTTTTCAAGAGCTACCATATCAAGAGCCCTGACGCAATTTGAGAAACAGGGCAAGACCTCTAGCAATTGAAACAATTCAGGCCGGACTTGCAAACTTACTGACAGGGACCGACATGCATTGAAACGCAATGTGACAAAAAATCATCGGACTGCTGCGGTCAAAGTGACTGCTGAGTTGAATAATCATCTGAATAGCCCAGGTTCTACTAAAACTGTTCATTGTGAGCTCCATAAGGTTGGATATCATGGAAGAGCTGCCGTAAGGAAACCTCTTCTATCCACTCGCAGCATTGACTGCATCTTTCAAGACGATAATGTTCCAATACATACCGCTCGAGTGGTTAAGAATTGGTATGAAGAGCATGAAAGTGAGCTAGAACACATGGAGTGGCCTCTTCAATCTCAAGATATCAATATTATTGAACATTTGGGGTGCATTTTGGAGTGACAAGTTAGGATCCGCTATCCTCCGCCGTTGTGTCTTGAGCTGGAGCAGGTGTTAATGGAAGTGTTATGATGTTAATTTGGGGTTAATAAAGACAAACGCCAAATAACATGTAACAATAAAATGGGGTTTATTCGGTTGGTAAGTTGGTACAGATATCGCCTGAGTAGTCTATAACTAACTCAGCTCAGAACTTCTTCTACACTGTCTTTTTACATGCCACTAGTTAACGTCCTTGTTTGTAGACGAGTTCATCTTCAAGAGGGGTGGTAGGTTCCTACACAACAGGAAGAATGGCTGAAAATGCCTTTGGATGAAGTCAGGAAGCTGTATGATTCCATTCCTAGACGTATTAAAGCTGTATGTGAGGCTAAAGGAGGACCAACTTCATATTAAATAAATTTTCTTTTAATTTAAGTGTTTCAATTATTTTGTCCAACCACTGTACATATTTTAATCTTGACATGTTAATATAAACGAGTTTCATACTCGTTTATATTAACATGTCAAGATTAAAATATGATTTGAGAGTTTGGGGTAAACGAAAAGTCAATTGTTGGTCTTCTTCTGCGAATGATAATGTTTCAGGATTTTTTTTTTTTTTTTTTTTTTTAGATAAATCGTTTTTTAACCATTCTGTTTTTCCTTTTTCTTTTATTTTTTTAATTGTTTCGCAACCATTATGTCCAAGAAGTTCTACAACTACCGAAGATAGAATTTTACATAATTTAAGCATTCCAGACCACCGTCTTCATCTTCGCTTTGAGCTCGCAGCCTGGCAAAGAATGTCTTAATATGAATAATGTATTTAAAATGATTGCATATAAGAAATGAAATTATGCAACTTCAGACAAGATTCCGACTTTCGTCTTGTTTTCATAGGAACCTCCGGCATCTTTCTTTCTTTTAAATGAATGCATGAGTAAATGTAATCTTTTCCAGAATTGTCTTTGTTCTAACTTAATACACGGTACTTATCTTGTTCATTACCAAGTACAGTAGTAAATAAAAAAAGTCATCGTTATCATCAGTCCCACGATGTTGTGCATCTTAACACCTGACCAGCTCCCTCTAGTTGTCTCCGTTGCGTGCCAATGTCTGAGTCTCTGCGAAGAATCGAACCATTTCCCCCCCACCACCTGTCTACCTCTTATTTACTGATTATTTTTGTTGCTTAAGATGGTATCTTGTTGGGTGGCAGCGAATAGATTGTTGACTCATATGATGTGTCCCTCCTATTTCAACTTCTTGACAGTAGATATGCGGTCTCTCTCATCGGGCCTGTTTCTTTTGAACGGTATCTCGTACCGTGTAATTGTGATGGCGCTCTAAGTAAGGGATACCTATGATGGCTCTGTAATCTGTCATTTCTAACGCTTGGTTTCTTTGCTGCAATTCTGTTTTTAAAATAAAATAACATACATTAAATAGTAAGGTTGGGAATCCTTTATCTGAAATTCTTGTGGCCGGAAGTATTTCAGTTTTTAGATTTTTTCGGATTTTGAAATACAGACTATTTAATTTCTACTTACCTGGTTTATGTCTGAGGGTATCCCCCCAGACGAGGCTCTGCCGAAGGTCAGAATCTCGTCTCGGGAAACTGACTCCGTTTTTACGTGGTCTCTAGGGAATTTTTGCCAGAGCCTACGGGTTCGGATACCCTACTTTAAACTCGGCCTTGTGCCACATCTTGCTGCGTGTGGCAGCTGGTAAATAATTATAGGTTCTATAGAATGGGACAGCTTGTGAATGGAACCCAAGCATAACCACGATATCCCTTTACAATTCATAACACAACTTATACATATACCCTGAAGGCAGTTTTATATAAATAACATAGCCTGAAAGTATTTTATATAAAGTTTAATAAATGTTGTGTACATACAGATACATAATTTTTATACGGATTTTTAAGCGGCGAAAGAATTTTACGTAAAAATAATGTTTTATACTTTCTGTACGTGTACAGAAAACATGATCACAACTTACAAAAAATATGTAAACTTTCTGGCATTTTGAATAATATCTTTACTGAGCACGAAACACCTAGTAAGTAATCCACGAACGGAGGTGTTGCTGTGACAACCACTAACAAAAACTGGCGCTAACTTGGGCTACGTAGCTGGGGTGGGAAACCCCAACCTAAAGCAGATGAGTTCACTTTACAACAGTTGCATATCACCTAGGACCCTTCTTAATGCTATCTGAAATTTTCCATTTGTGGCAAATCATGTCAGCACCTGAAAACTTTCGGATCTTCGAGGGTTTTTGAGTTTGAAATTTCGGATAAAGGATACTCAATCTGTAGTAGGATAGTGTAAGTGTATTTTCAAACTATCATATTTGTACTTTTCTTGACAAACCCGATCAAGAGAGATAAGCATTTTATATATCCTTATAAAGCTTTAATGAATGAAATCCACATAGCAATAATTTTCAGCGATAATGATATACTCTTTTATTAATTATCACATCCGAACACTAGTAAAATCTAGAATATTGACTGAAAATTAATATGGACATGTATGAAAACATCAGAATTGACTTTGTACATCACGGACTAGCTGAAAACCTATTTTTAATATCTTGATACATTTCAAAAGCTTGTTTGTCACTTTTTGTAGTGTTGTCGGTGTCTTACTGTTGTAACCTATGGAAGGTTACTGAATAGAATAATCAAACGAAGTTTGGTAATAAACGATAATATCTTGGACAAGAACAACACATATAAGATTAGCCAGCGGTGCGTAGAAGTAGTAGTCAACTGCTAGAAGTGAGTCAAGTGGATTCCACAATGAATTTCCAACTGCAGGATATCTACCAACCGCCCCACGTGGTCAGATGTGGCACAAGGCCGAAAATAATGTGGGTTATCCGAGCCGGAAGGCTCAGACAAAAAATCCCCGTAGATCCCGTATAAAACGGGGCCGGGTAGCTGTTTCCCAAGACCAGACTCTGCCCTTCGACATAGCCTTGTCTCCCGGAGGTAGAGAGTTTGACCAGCACAGCTGGAGACAAATCTCCAGCTGCAGGATATCTACCAACCGCCCCACGCGGTAAGATGTGGTACAAAGTCGAATATAATGTAGGGTATCCGAGCCCGTAGGCTCAGCCAAAATTTCCCCTTAGACCCCGTATAAAACGGGGTCGAGTAGTTGTTTCCCGAAACAAGACTCTGCCCTTCGACATAGCCTTGTCTAGGGATCCGGAGGCATAGATTTGACCAGCACAGCTGGAGACGAATCTCCAGCTACAGACCAATATACAGTATTTATTACTGTATTTTTGTGAATGGGGGCATACCCATTGTCGTTCGTAGGTATGTTTACCCCAGATCATAGCAGAGTAGAGTTTGCAGATGTAGGGTTGACCTACTATAACCATCTAACCTGACGGAAGTGATCTGCGATTCACAGGATGTCAGTAGCAAACGCAACAGGTGATCAGTGTACGGGTGAGTAAAACTATGTTATAAAAACACCCAACCTAGTGGGGAAATGAGCAGTGTTTCTTACGCATTGCGTGTAAGTTCCAAGTTTCGTATGAAGGAAACACGCAGGCAAGCTGTCAGTAATTGATGAAACGACGGAATGA